>JANRMT010062856.1:108525484-108543157 GCA_026402145.1 Polypterus bichir lapradei
GATTCTCCATTGATATTGATGAGCAAGCGGCCCCACTTTTTGGGGGACTACCCACAAAACACAATGCACATGTCATATAAAAACTTAATGATACAGAAAACAAATCTTCTTCTTCTTTTGACTGCTCCACAGCAGAGCATCTTCTTCCATATCTTTCTGTCCTCTGCATCTTGTTTTGTTACACCATCACCTGCATGTCCTCTCTCACCACATCCATAAACCTTCTCTTAGGCCTTCGTCTTTTCCTCTTCACTGACAGCACTATACCAGTCAGTGAAGTAACCCCAGCTGAAATATAAGAATCATGTATAGCATGCAGGTTTAGCTATTCCTTGAAAGAACATTAGAGTAGAAAAGATTAGTGATCCAAGTGTTTTTGATCATGGTATGGTTATTTGGTGACAGATGGGGTGGTTCTAGAAATGGCTAACCTCCTGGACTTTTTTACACATTACTGTATATAGAAGCTTACACAGTATGGCATCAACTGAAGAATCCAGTGAGAAGTAGTTTTATCCAGTAAAGCATCACATTAACGAGAGAGGTCACAATAGAATGGTCAGATTTGTTTATGCTAACAGAAAGACCACAATTATTCCAATAACAGTAAAGTGTGGAAGGGAGTCTCTGATGGCACACTACAGCAGATCATGAATCTACTGTAATAGAAGTCCATGCTGGGTTCCATTCTTGTCAGCTAAGAACAAGAAGATGAGACTACAGTGGGCATGTGATCAGCAAGACTGGATGTTCCTGTAGGGGTTGCTAGCTCACTAGTTGGAATAAGTTCTTTTGTAATTGCGGCGTTTTAAGTAACTGAAGATTATATAGATATGAAATTAAAAGGCAATATCCCTCCCATAGTGATACAGTGGTAAAAATCACATAAAAGAAAATAACAGCTTTCTTTACTGACGATTTACGCAGCATTACAGACGGGAAGCCAATAGCAAGACAAATACCAAGGTGGGATCTTGATCTATACAGTCTGCCATTTTTCGTCGCAGCGCTGGAAGGCTTTTCAGGACAAATGACGATATCACCCATCTGTCCGTCGGCTTCAAAGTGTTTGGCTGCTGTCCAAGTCTTTTTATGCTGTCTTCTCCATGTGCAGGTTCTTACTTAGGTTCCAAACAAGGGAAGGAGAGGATTCCATTTCATCTCTAACATACAGAAATAGTACAATACCTATTTTTGTAGTTCTACCTTCTCTCTTCAAATGCTTGCCTAGCAGTTCTAAATGCTGAGCGCTCCTGTGTGCTAACTTTGGCCTGGCCTGTACATGTGAGTGGATTTATAAAATAATTTTTGTACAGAGCACAGTGACATTAAACTTGTATTCTTATTACACTGGATAACTGAAAAGTGTGTAAAATGTTACCTGGTCTGGAGAATCTTCATTATCGTTGCACCATGTACATGTTAGGATCAGAGTTTGGCCTAAGCAGTATGATCGTCATATAGTGGTGTGGGGAATATTTTCTTGGCACAAATTAGACCTCTTTGATATTAAAATAAGCACCATTTGAATGCCATGTGCATCTCTTTAAACAGCCTGCCCTTTTGCAAATAAGTACTTACAGATGAATAATGTTCCATGGCACAAAGTACACATCATCTCAGACTTTGTTTGAACATTAAAGAGGCTTCATTTACTCCAACAGAAACTTTGTGGTGCTGTTGAGTGGATATCCATGGATTTAAATTCCTCTTTAATATTTTAAGCACCCTTTTGAACTCATGCCTCAAGAAATTCAGGTTATTTTGCTGGCAAAAGGTGGAGCTAGTAGAGCGGCCATTGAATAATCAGTATTTTTCTTCAGTTATGAGCCCTTTAGAAACTACATTTTCTTATCTCGCCCTATCTTTTTTCAAATTAAAATGAATTCTTGAAGAAATTGGTCATGTAGCCTAATGCCTAGCTTCTCTTAGTCTCCATCAGTTTGACAGTGCTATTTAAAGCTAGGTCATGACTGTGTAACAAACTCCACCCACCAGTTCTTTGTATAATTGAAGCTAGTTATGCACAATGCATTACTTGAAATGCAATTTTTAATGCTTTGTGCTGATCTCTTTGGCATTGTAGAAACTGAAATGATAGCTTAATAGACTACAGCCAAAGCAATTCTTTTATATTAAACAATTAGACAGGCAGCTGTTCTTATTTTCTGTAAGACTTAAAACAAGCTAAAAACAATCTAATTTAACTCTTTTTTTTGTCACATTTTTAAATATATAGTGTTGCTTTTGGAAAATGACATATTAGAGATTTAATTTAAAAAAAAAAACTATGCAAATCACTTTATATGTTTGAGATAAACACTGAGTGAGCCCATTACAAGGTGTACACAGGGCCTGTCACTCCCTCACACTTAAATGTTCTGTAAGTCACTCTAGCCAAAGAATTTCTCCTTTAGCAAAGTTGATTTTGTCTTTTGTCTGGACCATGCAAAGCATTTAAGAGCCACTGTGGCCCAAGTTTGCCCAAAGTGAAGCATCATTCGTGTGGTGAAATGCTGGCTCCATCGGAGTTCACCATGGTCATTTTTAGTTTCTGATTTTCTTATTTGTTGTTGTTGTTCACTAAACCTTTTTATATAAGTGAACCGTACATTATTTTTTGCTTAACTAAAGTAGTTTATTGGATGTTTGCTATGGATCAATAATTGTTGCCCCTCAACCCTTTTTCAAAACTTCATACTAATAAGGAATTTCTTAAATCAGTGTTCTTACTTGCAAATTCTAATTTCCAACACTCAAAAAAATATATTTTGTTATTTCTAATGTGTTATTTCCCAAAGACATTACTCTCTGGGGTCAGTAACAGCATTGTGCCCACATGTGCCTTGGCCGTCTAGTGACAGCTAGTGAGGAAGAGTTTAGTCAACCATTTTACTTTGACTGAACTGGTAGCAAGAACTGGCAAACTCTGGGCTCATTATCATACAGATTCATTTCTTTTATAATTATTATTTAGAAGATATGTTGAAATTACTTACAGCACAGCTCAGTAAGTGCTGAGAATTTTTAAAGACCCTTCTTTGCTTGTTGTGAGAATTTCTTTGTAATTTCATCAGTAGCAGTTTGTAATGAGGGGCACTGGTGTGCAGTCCCCCTTCCAAATATTTGAAAAACTTGACTTAAATTAATTAGGTAATGCGAATTAATCATGATATAAATTTGTTTATTTACAGAACATGCCTGATGTCACCACATATCAACATCCATTTAAAATTGGTTCCAACTTGTACTTGTTTCATTTCTGTGTGAATACCTATATTTCCAGAGTTAAGGGTGCCAGCAAAATGATTGTGTGTGTAAGTCAATGATCTTTTGGCAAGCAGGTAACCTGTGGCTGTCGTTTAATTGGTTGATTTCAGATTTTTCCAGGGTGCGGCTTTCTGTGTCCTGGACACTCCCACATTTATTTATTAATGTTTTAGCTTTTTTTAATCTAAAAAAAAAAAATCATCAACACACTATTTCAAATTCATGTCAATGGTTCATGGTTTACACCCGCCTTTGACGTAACTACAGATGAGCAAGCGAACCTTTACGGACTTGGCAACTTCAAGTGGAGCTTCAGAAATCAAAAAAAAATTGGTTATTTCTTTGAATTGTTCACTTGAAGAAAAAAAGAAGATAAAAGAGCTCGGACCGACCTGACTTAAGAATTCACCTGTAGACAAGTGATTGAGGACGATATCATACACAGACTTTTTCCACAATTTTTATGACAAACAAAGTTGTCTAACTGGATGTGGTATAAATAATGTCTTTTTTTGCTTTCCTTGTTTGCTGTTTCAAGGTGTTGGTACCGAAGTGTTGTGGGCAATGACGGGGGTATGAGACGTAAAACATCTTTCTGAAAAATGCAAGTGACATGAAAGTAGCTGAAATCATCTACAGCAGTGTTTTTTTAACCAGTGTGCCATGAGAGCTACCCATTTGTACCATGGAAATAATAGTTTAGTGCACCTGGGTCTGAACCTGAGAGGGTCAAGCTCCGTAGGTGGTCAAGATCTATCTGAGGAGGACAGGTCTACCTGGAAAAGCTGGCATAAAAGTAGCTCTGTGATCACTATGTTGCAGACACAGCACTAAGAGCGCTCCAAATGTGTCTCCAGGTTGCTAGAGTCCATCTGGTGTGTGGTCACCAGTAAGCTTCACAGTGCTGGTTACTGGGCATACAAGTTACCTTTGATGCATAGAGGGTTTGGCAAAAGGGAATAGCAGCTTGGAGATGCTACCAAAGTGTTCACTAACTGCCATGTCTGTGAACACTGATATTGGAGCTGCTTTTTTACTGGCTTCTCTGGTAGCCACTTTTTGGACAGTTAAGAAAAGAGGTTGAAAAACTTTGATCCAGACAATAGCATGAGGCCAAATTTTTTTGTCAGGCTTAGTGAAATGACTCAATTTAAGCAAAAGTAATTGAGACATTTTCAGGCCTGAAGGAAAGGAGGGCAAAATATATGTTTAAGGAAATATACATATTATGATCATTAAGGCAAAATAAGATCTATGCTGGACTTGTCCTGTGCAGATAGTATAAGACAGGTTGGGGGAGAGTTATGTTTTAAAATGTGGGTGTCTGTGGATCTTACAATGTGAATTTGTGTCCAGGTGAGTTAAACCTGGCAAACTTGCATAGGACTGGGCAGACTGGCAGAAAGTGTAGAATAAAATGAGGGTGGGAATGACTCTGTGGGTATGGTAAATGGTAAACTGGGACGCAAGACTTGAGAAAAATCAGAGTACCAGTGAATGTATTATGTGGAATTATGCAATACAGTGGAATTGGTCAAGAGCTGTGCACTCTATTAAAAGAGGCAAAATAAGATTTGGATTGGACTTATGCTATGGATGTGTTATAGAACAGACGGAAGTGCATGTTATTGGAAGATTGCAGAAGTCAGGGTGTGGACATTATGGTGTGGGTTTTGGCAGAATGGGGAACTGGGCAAGTTGGCAGAGGACTGGGCAATTTAGAGACAGGTGTAGTATAAAATTTGGGTGGCAGGTGCACCTGTTCCTTTCCACATGTATAGTGCAAGTTATGAGAAGAATAAGGAGACTGTGGACAGTAGAAATGGGACAGCTGACATCAGAATGGGCAGTATGTTGGAAAGGGTATAATACATTTTAGCCTGAACTTGTCCTATGTGTTTGGTATTAGACAGGCCATCATCTATATTAACACTATGATGAGGACCGTGAGAGCATATGGAATGACCAGATAGATAGATATGAAAGGCACTATATAATTGAGAGATGTGAAAGGCACTATAGAATAGATAAGTGCTGCTTCAGTTTGTCCTCCTAAAGACTCAAATTTGTTTCACCAACTGCCACTGAATTTCATCAATCCATCCATCCTTTCTTTTCCTAACCCACTTAATCCAAGTCTAGGGTTACGGTACAAGCTGTGCTTATCTTGGCAGAAAGGGAGCCAACCTATTTATTTAAACATCTACACAAAGGTATTTGAGCCACCATTTAACGTAATAACAATAATAACAATAATAATAATAATAATAATCAAGCACTTGCTGACTTTACATGGAGGAGCACTAAGCAGAGAAAACCCCATATAGACTCATGGAGAACATGAAAACATTGCACAGATAGTGACCAAATACAGTATTCTATTCTCAGCCTCCTGTACTACTACACCACCATATTGCTCACTTTGATTCAGCTATTTAGGGATTATTGTTCTTCTTCTTTGAATATAAAGTTCATGATGAATAACTTGCTAGTAAGAACACTTAAATCAAGCTCCATTGACTGATGACATACTGACTTGAAGTAAGCCTCAGCACCTGTGTTTTATTCACTAATTAAGTTGATGATTTGGTGCTGTAGCTTGATTTGAGAAAAAGACAGAAACAATTCAGCAGACCATTTAGGGGGCTCTGAAAAGCACTATGTCAAGCAGCCTTTTATATTTTACAATTGTGTGAGGGTTTATGGACTGTTGCCAGTTTGCAAGGTAGACGTTAAAGGAGAAGAGTCCAAGATTAGGTAAATCTGTATCTAAAAAGTTGCTTTTACAATTCAGGCTTGTGGAAGACAATGCTTATTGGCCAGTAACATAAACATTAGAATCACAGGCAGTGTTGTAGTCATCTCTTACATTTTAAATTCTGCCTAATAAGTGGTCTGTACTGCTTTGTCTCATTGGCTTCAGAAAGTGAAATATTTGTGGAGACATTATTCCAGTTTAAAGAAGCCATATTGTTTTGATAAGGTTATTGACGTATGGCAAACAGTCAAGCATTTCATTTTCTTTTTTTTGAGAAGTATCCATCTATCCATCCGTTTTCGTCTTCGTTATCCAGGTCCAGGTTGCAGGTGCAGTACGTTTTACAAACTGGGGTAATTCTGTGGTTAGCCCTACTGCCTCCACCTTTGGGAGATTTACCAGCCTGAGTGCTGTCTTTGTGGACTTTGCATTTTCTCCCTGTGTCTGTGGGTTTTTTTTTCCTCACATAACCTGATTTTTCCTCCACATTATAAAGCCATGGTTGCAACGTTAATTGGCAGTGTTAGTTTTGCATTGTCAGTGGGTATCTCCTGTGATGGACTGCCTTCCAGTACAGAGTTTGTTCATTCCTTGCTCTTCTTGGTGCTGAAAGAAAAGGTTTTGCCCCTGAATCCTGAACTGAATAGGTGGACAATTGTACAGAATATTTTTTATCTTTTGTTAGAAAATGCTGATATTAAGGAATGTTGTTCCTAGTTGTTCCTTATTCCAGTGGCAGACTACAGTCTGTTAGCAGCTTTTCTGAATATCTTAAATTTCAATTATTTTGTCATCTTCATAGTTTAATTATTTAAGTTATACTTTTATACTTCTTGTTCTGCATAGCTTAGTCATTTATTGTTTTTTTCATGCAGTTGTGTTAGCATTATTGACCTTTATGGTTGTTATTTGCCTCCACTGAGTATCCTAAAAAGTACTCAATAATTTAAATCCATTTCAGTGTAACCTAAGGGAGTACTAAAAAATACAGTGCATTCAGTACACCATAATTACATTTTATGCATTCTTTTGCCAACATACTAGTCTGATTTTCACTTTTGCTCCAAAAACCTTTTCTTCTATATTATTTAGAAAGTAATTATTAATGTTGAATAATGCATGCATTTGGATTACTTTGAATTCAATGTAATGGATATTTTTTTAAATAAAAAACCCTGTATATGAAGATTGTGTCTTCAGTGTACAACATAAAAATGCAAATGAAGCATTCTGCTATAATAACATGTTATAATAAATATGGATTAAAACCCACAAAGGGAATACAACTGAAACTTAAATTTTTTTTCTGTGTTTATTGCATATGTATAAGGATTGTAATCTTGCATGATACAAGTTAATAGATGATTTATTCTTAGTGCATTTTTGCCAGAATCTTCATTATAAGATAATAAATGCTGAAATTGTGATGGCACGACTAGACTGGTGTCATTTCCATGGTTGGGATTTGTCTTGGGCTTAGTGCTGCCAGGATAGTCTCCTGTTCATGTGACCCTAGACTGGATTTAGTGGGTTTCAGAATTTTAAATTATGTTATGTGTGATGGGACTGATATCACTGGATAGCAAACATCTCTCTCTCTCTGTCTTCTGAATATTGAACCTGCTTCTGTCCTCTTTCCAGGTGCAGTGCAGACCCTGAGTGCTCCTTCATCCAAAGGTGCAGATGCTTGTCCCTGTGCACGTGTCTTGCCCTTGCGCTGAAAATGACCAGACTGATGTTGGGCAGAACTCTGGAAAGAATCTGTAAGGCCGTACTCCTCCTTTGTCTTGTGCATTTTCTCATCATGATGATCCTCTACTTTGATGTCTATAGCCAGAGATTTGACATCTTTGGTCGCTTCAATGGACGCAACTTTTCACGATCGCATCACTACTACTTCAATCTGTCTCGTCCAAACAGCACCTTTCCTACTTACCTGGCAACAGGGGACCACTTTTTGGCCAGTTCAAGTCCTGAAACAAATCACACACCAACTGTCAAACCTTTGCCTCCATGCCCTGAAATGCCTCATGGTTTAGGTAGGCTTTTGGATTTTCTGCACTTTAATGCGTACTGTAGGAATAAATGGGAAAATGCATGCAGAACTTTACTAATAATGGTGACTGCTAATAAACCAAGAAGTTAGGAATTTTAACCTGGTCTGGAGGACCACAGGTTGGCATGAGAAAATAAATCTCTTAGTTCTTATATTAATAGGATGTGTGATTGTGAAGGTCTGGTTCTGCTAGAGGAAATACAATATTGTGACTGCTTTGTAAAATATAATAGTTAGAAAAATTACAATTAGCTGGAATAGGGTGTGGTTTATGTGTCAATACTAAATGACAAATGAAAAGTAATCCAATGAAGATTATTAAAGCAATATATGGCGTCCTGTTTTATGTTCCGGCGCACCTTCTGTGACAATATAAATAGATTTGTTTAAAGTGTATTTTGCAATACACATTTTAATTTATTTTTCAGATTTTAAGTACTGAATGCTGAGCATTTCTAACTGTGGTTTGTGCCAATAGGCAATAATAAAGGAATTGTAATATGTTAGGATATTAGGAAATATAAAAATATGAAATTGTTTACATAGCAAGGTATTTAAGAAGTACAATTTGCATGTTAGTTTACTACTTCTGGACCCTCATTCTTTGTATACAAGCTAAGCTGAAAATTGAATTCAACAAACAGATGATACAAGTTTTTTAATGCACAGCTTTATGAAACTTAACATACAGAAATCAACATCTAGTTGAACTGTATCAATAATTATAACATAGTTATATAATATAGTCTGTTAACATTTATAACTTACACAAATTGTAACCTCAAGGGGGCGCAAACCACAGACACAGTAATACCCAACACAATTCCAGGTTCAAATAAGTGATTTTAATTTTACAAAATATATTCTTTTCTAAAACACCATTCACAGTTCTCTCCTCCCTCCTCCAAGAGTGTTGCCTGTTGCCTCCCAGCTCTGACTTAAATTAAGTCAGGGGTCACCAGCTCTGGTCCTGGAGGACCACCATGGCAGCAGGTTTTCATTCTAACCCTTTTTTTAATGAGTGCCATGTTTGTGCTGCTAATTAACTTCTTGTGAAATAATTTGAATTGAATTGCTTCTTTAAGATATGTTTCCCTGAATTTTTTCATCGTTCTTCTGAATTGCTTCATTTCTTTCCTTAAATGACAGCCAAACATAAAAGAAATGAGAAGTGAGTGAGCCAACAGAAGACCAATTAAGTCAGGACCTCAAACTCCAACCAATTTCACTCCAACCAGGTGCTTAATGAATGAGGTGCCGATTCTTGTTGTTAATTAAACCCATTCTTTAATTTCGTGGCTTGTTGCTGCTCTCGTGGTGCATTAACAGACATTTCCTAAATTGTTGATTTTCTCTTTTCTAAGAGCACAGTTAAAATGTTTTGGGGACCTGAGCAGATCGACATTCCTGAGAGCTTCGTCTTTCTTTATTTTCAGATACAGTTTGGCTCATTTTGCATCTCATTATTGTTTGGCTGCTAATTAAGGAAAAAGAAACAATTAAGGGGTCTGAGTCTTCAAGAGCAAGTCAGTTAAAATTAGATCAAAAGAAGTTAATTAGCAGCAAAAACAGGACACTCATTAAGAAAAGGGTTAGAATGAAAACCTGCAGCCATGGTGGTCCTCCAGGACCGGAGTTGGCAACCCCTGATTTAAGTAATGCAGCGGGCTTTCTTTTAAACTAGACTCGGATACTGCTTCCTGTTTCCTGTCCAGGTTATCTGGAGCATTTACGGGTCATGCGGAAACAAGGTACGTCTTCCCCTTCTGGCAGTATCCAAAGGTATTTGTTCCAACCAGTTTCACAAACAGTGAATAATTTTTACTTCTCACTGACTTTGTTGTTTAATTAGCTAGAAGAAAGAACAGTAGTGAAAAACTTATTTATAAGTTATATTTATTTTAAAATGTATTTTTTTCAAAAACTTTAAGTGATAAATTCTCTTTTGTCATTTTCTTATTAATTCATCTTGTTTTGTTGAATTTTCTTCCTTCATTTTATCTTAATAATGACAGTTAATGACAAGCGGACTAGATAGCAAGGTAAATGACACTGAACGGCTGCAACTACTATGATTTTCAATAAAACAGAGGATCTGTGAATAAAAACTTAATTAAGGTTTGAGTACAGTTGTTTTGGACCAAATTCTCTGGCCACTGGGATCCCCCAGAAATGAACTTGAGAAGCACTGTAGTACAAGACAGGAGCTAGCCCTTTTTGAGACACCAGCGCATCACAGCACTCCCTCACATTCACGGGTTCAATTTAAATAGGTTCTTCATGTAACCTGCATGTCTTTGGGATGCAAGATAAAGACTGGAGTACCCAGAGAAAAGAATCATACATACGCATGGGGAGAACCCATGCTAGATCCTCGAGGCATCAGTGCCAGGCCCTGGTCCACTGTTTGGCTTATGAATGTAATGCTGTAAATGGAATAACTGCTTACGTAGATACATGAAAGATGACATGAAAAACTGAATGTACTGTAATCTGTGTGACAGATACTCTCATTCCTTCGAAAACTAAAATAGAAAATTAGATGTCGTGACTTTTAACCACATTCATTTAGGAAATCCAAGCAAAGACTATCACACTATTGTAATAGATTTTCCCAGAAAACAGTAACACAATTTCTTTATCATTGCTCTGTAAAGTGCATCATTATAAAAAGTGTAATACACTACATCATTTCAATGAACAATAGCTTTCAGAAAAAAAAGTACAGTTAGATATGATTTGATTAAAAGTGCTCCTGTTAAACTTCATGGGAAAAAAGAATTGCAATTGATGTAAATTAGCTGGTTAATTGGACAAATACATAATGTTTTAAAACTAGAGGCTAATTAGAAAAAGTATTTCTACAACTGGTATCAAAAATTGAAAAGAATATACTATATGTGCAATCGGAATATAAAAAAATAACAACGCTGGTATTTGAAATTATTTCAAAAAGCTTCCCAAAATTTCTTTTGAAATCTCTTGTTTTCGTCTTCTTTTGATTGAATAGAAGAAACGTTTTTATAATGGTAATTCATTTTAGAAAACTGGTATTAGTGAAGGTGACATCTTCAGTTATTACTTTGTTCGTTAAGTGTGCTTTCTGATGCTGTGAGGTTGATAGATAACTGGTATAAATGTGTGTGTGTGTGTTTGCATAGTCTGTGATTGACTGACATCTCATCCAGGGCTAATTCCTACTTTGTGTTTGTTACTGCTGGATAGCAACTTCATTATACTCTTTAATGCTGGCTTATAAAATAGCTAATGAGATAAT
Organism: Polypterus bichir lapradei; assembly: GCA_026402145.1. Lineage (NCBI taxonomy): Eukaryota > Metazoa > Chordata > Cladistia > Polypteriformes > Polypteridae > Polypterus > Polypterus bichir. The sequence goes on from JANRMT010062856.1 coordinate 108,536,846, forward strand.
GTCTCAGCAACTAAGTTAAAAAAAATGCTCAGAATCTTTGATTTTTAGTTGTGCCTGGGTGAATGGCTAATGAATTACAAAGGATCCATTCAAACGTAATCATTGTTAGTCATATCGTTATTGACTATTAATAGTGAATGTCTTCATAAGAAGCTGATTATTGGATTTGGTTGCTCTGTTTCACTACATGTATCACATTCTGTGGGACCTTTTGTATTATTAATACTGAATTTCTTTGTTTGCTCTGTGTGAATATGTGGGTCAAACATGTAAAGCACTCGCAACCGTATACAGGAACATTGCAATGTCATTAGAAGGAAGGAGCCACAGCCTCTAATATAGGCACATTCAAATTCTACCAGACACATGTTTAACTGGGACACAGTGCAAGTATAATTCATGGCCAATACTAAAAGTGCTAGAGAGCTGGCTGAATCGTGGCTGTCAAATGAAAACGTCATTTACAGACAGTTGGACATGAACCCAGCATATGCAGGCTTAAAAAGAAAAACACTCAAATAATAAAGACTTTTTGACCAACACCCTCTGAACCCCACCTTATTAATCCATCCCCACTTACAACCCCCCTCAATATGCTATATATGGTCTTTGATGTCTTGTACTGTATGTCTAATCATTTTCCTCTGATGATGACATCTAGTAGGTTGTTGAAAGCTTAGGAATAAAACACTATTTTAAGGTACGTAACTCATTTTCTCCCTTTGTGGATTTCTAGCTACTAATTTGCAAACCGTATCACAGACCTTTGCTTCCAAAGTTAAAAGTGTAGCTCTTTCTCCTGCCTGTTTTTCCACTTGGTGTAATTGCCTGAAGTTATAGATAAAGAAGTGAAGAGGTGAGGAAGTGCTGAACTGAAGTAGTTTATCTGACCACTGAGTGGTAAGCATGTGGGATTTGAGGTATTTTGGTTAAGTCTACACAATAAAGAATATAAAGGAGAAAATAGGGTCACCATAGGGCACTACACTAGTCCAAACAAACCTCAAGGGAAGAGTCAGAAAACACATAAAAGCATTTGAAATGATAATAATAAGAAGGAAATATTTACAACTAGGTACAAGGCGCTTCTGTCTACTTGATGGGGGGGATAAAAAGAGCAAAAGCATATGCACAGACAGATTGCAAACAAAAAAGAAGTGTCAGTTGCATACTACATTTCAAAAAATGCTGTGTGGCATGGGAGATCAATGCCCTGAAGATTGGAACTCTTGTGAGCGCAATGAAATTTTTTTGAGGTTATTTTTCTATCAGCATCTTTTGTTGTTTGAGGCATGGTGGTGCAGTGGTTAGCACTTCTGCCTCACACTTAGGTCAGATTTTTGGCCACAATAATCAGTTCAGCATAGTAGGCGGACACATCCCTAGAATTCAGGTATCCTTTAAAAACCATTGCACCATTATAATCCACTCAAAAAGAATTCAGTTTCTCCTTCCTCATTGATTTTAATACATTTTGGCAAACTATGCAGAGTTCACTAATCACTACTGGGGAGTAAAAAACTCCCTTAAATGTGCCTGCAAGGTTTTTAGGTTACATCTGCAGCTGGGGCAGTAATTAGACAGCAACACAAAGTTATTTCAACATGGTTAGAATGAACCCTGACTTCAGTAATGTAGTTAAGGATGACTTATGTGTTAAAAGCTGAAAAAGTAAAAGACCTAGCATAAATGGTTACTGTGTACACCTTTGCAGGGCAGAAGAGGTGGTTCCTGTGTTTTTATTAATATAAGAATTATAACTTGAAAGAAAACAAGATGAATTATTCTAGTTTACTGCTACGACTTATGTAGTGATGACTTTTAAAGTTATTTAGCTATGGGAGTAGCAACACTGAAAATGACTAAAGTCTCTCAAAAAGTAGTTATTACAAAGTTAATTTGATAATAATTTCTTTAAGCTTATGGTCACAATGTTTCTTTCCATAGATCCCTTGGTATAGCCTGCATCTTCATTACGCTTGTTTAAGTAAAATACACTCTTGAAAATCAAACAGCTGTAACAGGTATTGGCAAATTCTCTTGAGATGAGTCTGCAGGAAGCACCAACTGGAAATCAAGTAGCATATCAATTAAAACAAAAACCTCAAACAAAAGGAAAATCAGGCTTCATCTTCAAACAGGTACACATTCAAAGCACTAGCACTGTACACATACACCACAAGTTACTGTCAATTTCTTTCTTCCTCTGTTGACTTTTCATGTCTCCGTTTTTGCTTTATTTTTCTTCTACAGTATTTTCTAAGTTAATCTGCAGTTGTTCATAAATGCTTGTTGAGATAAGAATCCCTGTCTTACTCATTAAATATGTGGAATTTCCAGCATAGTCTAATTTAGTAGACCCAGCACATGAATAAATCAAACTTTTGGCTGTAAGACAGCTTGCAGAATTAGACATTTCAAAGTTTGTTAAAGAGATGGTTCTTTATGATGTAGTTCAAAACAGACTAGCAAACAGTGTACATGCTGTTGAAAATGCAAAGATTAAAAATGAAAAAATAAAAAGTTGTTCTAGACAGCAGTTATAAACATGGTAAAAAGGTGTAAGGCCCAGAAAAGTATACACGGACCTTGAAAAATCTGCTCAAAAATTACTACCCTAGGCTGCCAGCTACTACTTGCAGGATTTGACCTACAAAGGGCCACAAATGTGGAGCTAGCTTTACAAGTTCAAAATATCACAAATATGCCAGGAATATATGAAAATATCGTACTAAGGAGAGGGTGACCATACACCTCTGGCCTGCTGAGACAACCTTAACAAAGTGTCTTTATAGATGAAGAATTGATTTAGCTATAAACCAGTGTTTTTCAACCAGTGTGCTGTGAAAGGTACCCAGGTGTACTGTGGAAATAATAGTGTAGCGCACTTGGGTCTGAAACTGAGAGGAACAAGTTCAGCAGGTGGTCAAGACCTGTCTGAGGAGGACAGGACTTCCTGGAGAAGATAGCATAAAAGCAGCTCTACGAATGCTATTTTGCAAAGACAGCATTTCAGACACATCTCCTGGCTGCTAGAGTCCACTTAGCTGGGTGTGTGGTCGTCAGCAAGCCTCACAGGGCTAATGGATAGTGGGCATATGAGTTCTCTCTGAGGCAGAAATGGGTGAGCAAACGGACGAAGCAGCTGGGAGATGTCACATAGTGCTCACTAAGTTCAGTGTCTACAAACGCTGATCACGGAGCTGCTTTTTTTTTTACCAGCTTCTCTGGTAGTCCCATCCCATTGGACAGTTGAGCAAGTATATGGCATAAAACGTGTTTGTGGTTAGTAAAATAGTGGTGTGCCTTGGAATGATTTTGGTTACAAAAAGTGTGCCACTATAGAAAAAAAAGGTTGGAAAACACTACAATAAACACAAAATGACAGAGCATTGGAAAAAAATAAAAAAACAAGGCCAAAAGGATTTGCCTAAAAGGTAATCCAGATCAAACAAGTCCCAAAACACCGTCCAGAAAAAGTTTGAAAACTCCATAAACCAGAATATCAAACAAAAAGCAAGTATTTGCTAAATCTCAAAACAGCACTGAATGCCAGTCTAAGGGAAGCCATCTAATCCACCAGAATAAAAGTGTGGAGGGTGGTCCCTCCAGTGTGACTTGATGGTGGCTCCGACTCTTGGGGATTCTACCCACAGAACACAAGGAACATATAAAACCATAAAGACACAGTGTGTATAAATAAATAATGAATATATAAACTAGGTAAAAACAGGAAAAGCAATTCAAAATGAACAAAAACCATAATAAAACAGAACATGCACCTAAGCTACTGCATAGTACCCATAACAAAGTTCATACTACAAATACACAATACCAATATCTTTCCAAGTGTTACACATTAGCCTGAATTACTTTAATTTGTTTTTTTTTTTATGTTTTTGTTTCCTTTGAAACTGTTGACACTGTTGCTGCCATCGAAGATGAATGCAGACTCCTAGAAACAATATGGCACACTATATTTTTACTTGTTATAATAACATTATTGCTTTTTTATATTAGGAACAATGTGATAGATTCCACTTACAAAGCTGATCACATTTAGATCTCTTAGATATCTACATCTTTGCAAATTTCCTTTCACATTTTCAAGTGTGTAGTTTTATATGTGTAAATCCGTAGCAGCCATACATAAAATATATTTTTGTGCTCCTACTACTTAAGATTATTATTAGTAGCACCAGATATTTGCCAAAAGTATGGGCAAAAACAAAATAAAATACAATGTAAATCATTTTTAATTGACAGAGTTGTCTTTGGTGAACAGCTAATTGAGCCCTTGCTGCAACAACTTCTTGTGATGTCTGATTCGCACACCATGACTGGCGGGTCTGATGACACCCCAGCACCAAACAGTTTCTCATATCTTGTTGAAGAAGTTATAGTGTATTTTTAAAACTAGCATTCATTTTATGGAGTTGGAAATTGAGGCACTTAATGGTACCAGAAGAATGGTACAAATAGGAAGGAAATAGAGCAGTGAAGATAGCAAAAGCAAAGTCAATGTTGGATGTTCTGTATATGAGAAGGAGAAACATATTTGTGTAAGATAAAAAAGAGAGAGCAACAAAAGCAAGGTCTAGAGAAGGTCCGTGTATTTATGGGTGTAAATACAAAGAGTTAAATTGTTAAAAAGAATGATAGTTGGCAAAATAGAATGGTTAGTGATGGAAATACCAAGACTGAAAATTAAGACGGCATTAAGTAAGATTAAGGCAGGAAAAGCACCTGTACCCTTAGGAATGCAGATTGAAATACTAAATCTATTGGGGAAAGATGGGGAGGACTTTCTACTGGAAAAGATGAAAGTGGTGTAGGATAAGGAAAGGATCGTATATGACTAGAGAAAGAAAACGCGGGAACCTTTGTGAGATTTTGTTAATGGAACACTTGAAGGAAATTGTTAGAAAAAGTAATAGATGATAGATTTAGTTAGGGTAAATGATAGATGGGATGGGCTAACGAAAGGCTTAGGGATAGTAGATACAATATCTCTTGTGAGCATCTACAGGAAAATAGGTAAGAGGGAAAATTAAAATGTATATTTTGCATTGTGAGATCTTGGAAAAGGCTTTAATTATATTGCTAGGAAATGGAAAATTAGCAGTGAAAAAGTCTGTGATTGAGAAAAGAGTGGCGGATAGAAGACAAAGCAGATATAGAAAGTGGGAAATCAAGAGAACTTGCATCAAACCATATACATGAACCAAAAATCAGAATCAAAGAAACATGCCTGTTAAGTCAAGAACTGGAAGATCAAAACAAAAATCTTTTATGATAAGATTTTTAAGAAACGTATCCACAATCTTAGATTTTAACGAGACGTCATAGCTGACCTCATATCTTGGGATGTTTAGGAAATTTCATGCTGTACTCGTCTGGGTCTTTTCCAAAACAACATGACAACAAATGACTGCACCTGTCTGAAACTAAACATGGAGAGGAGAGGAGATGAAAGAGGCTTATATTTTAAGGAGGTAGAGAAGTTTTAATGTTATTAATTATATATTTTTTGTTTATGTTTTGGATGATTAAAGTCTACCATGAAGCTCAGCCTGCTTCCACTGAGATCTTAATAAGAAGAAGAGAATAGAAAGTGGATGAATGTATCTTAATGGTGCCGGATTTATGAAACTATAATAGTTTATATTTTCACTTTTTTTTACAACATAAAAATTTATATTTGGCACATTCATATTTTTTTCATGATTTGCAAACTAGAAAACAGATTATGAAAGAGGCCTGGATATATTATTCAGCTCTATGATTTCCTCGCAGATTGTAGTATTCACTGCATCCTCTCCAGGGTGGTTACTTCCTAATCATAGCCAAAAGCCATTGTAACATTACAAAATATGTGGAATATATTTGTCAGGAGGCTAGTAGAGTTTAATGTGTTGTTTTTGAAGAAAGAAAATCAGTTTCTTAAAACTGCAGCACCGGGGAGAGACTGTCAAAACACTACAAACACACAGTTTCACTGCTGTGCTTTTAAGTGAAACTGCCACATAGTGTTTGGCACAATGGAACAAGTCAGTCTGCCTTTATGAACAGATAAATATCACTTGGAGCTCAGTGAGAGCTAGCACAAAATTGCTGTCTTTTTATTTTTATCATTTAACAATGTGTCAATTTTCAGAGTTATTTAGTTAGTAACTTTGGTTATTTCTGCAGTTTATACCAATGTGCATATTTCTAAGGTTTAGAAAATGATTGGATCCAGCTACTTACTTATCTATCTATCTATCTATCTATCTATCTATCTATCTATCTATCTATCTATCTATCTATCTA
>JANRMT010062856.1:108543167-108569951 GCA_026402145.1 Polypterus bichir lapradei
CTATCTATCTATCTATCTATCTATCTATCTATCTATCTATCTATCTAAAGATGACACCATGTAATTTTGTAAATGCCAAGCATCACAAGTAACCTGTCCTGGGTTGGTTTCTGCTTTCTACATGATGCTGCTGGGATAGGCTGTGATTCCCTCATGTTTCTGATTAAGATTTAGCAGGTTGGTAAGTGTTATGTTAAGTTGCATTGTACCTCTTTGTTATTATTGCAACCCTAAAATGTATGATAAATATGTTTATGCATTGAAATTAAATCTGAGATAAAAATGCACATATGTTCTGAGAGCTGGTTATCCTATAAAAACTACCTTTTCAAATAGAAATTTCAGGAATAATTAAATAATTACATGTATGTGAAGCTCCATATGTCAGGTATGTTTTTTCTAGTGCCTTTCATGGCTAACAGTGCTCAGATTGCTTGACATGATAGTAAACTGCTATTCTTGTTATTTGCCAGGGGTTACACAGAAGGTCCATGATTATCTTTCTGCTGTAAATATTTAGCCATTGTACTGTACATTATCCACGGACAGTAACACAGTGAACTACTGTATTTCTAAATGTTACCTTTTTTGTATGTTTAATGTCATAATAATTTTATTTGTTATATGCATCAATCTGTACAGTGTGCTGTATCTACTATCTAATAAGATGCCAGTTACTTATAATCATTTGAGGTCCAAAATATTTTTTACTCTTAAAAGGGTTTACTAATAAATAGACTGATGAAACTTAAGTAAGTTTTTTAGGTCTGTACTGTGAATTTCCTAAGTTTAATGCTAGATACAGTATACAACAGACACCTCTAACCTGAAGAATGAACATTGTTTTGCTTACTAAATAAATAAATATAATTTGTGACTCTACTGTAGCACTTGCACCAGAGTGTGTGTTAGAGGAATATGTGGGTTTGTGTGTGAGTGTACCCTGTGATTTACTGGAGACTAGTGCCTTGTACCTGATGTTACTGTAGCCTCCAAAAACGCTTAACATAAGAAATTCAACAGACGAGACCATTTAGTCCATCAAGCTCGTTTGTTTAGCTAAAAGCTAAGTTGTTCTAATATAAGTTTCAAAAGCATACCAGGAACTTTACTGGCCTTCTCAGAAGAGGCTCAGCCCAAAATGGTGCCTGCCAACTACACAGACAGGCCTCATCCTAACTAGGCCAAAAATGGGAAAACTGACTTTTAAAGTTTAAAATAACTTACGTTTCCCAAAATACACTAAAAAAATCAAAAATACTTTTTAAACCTTGACTTGCGAGGATAAAACCAAAGCAGAATCTTTAAAAGTAAAGATATTTATTTGTAAATTATATAAGAACAAAAATGGATAAAAGCGTTGAATTAGGGCAAAAAAAAAATTTGTCTAAAAAGGTAACCCAAAGCAAACAAATGCTAATGGGCAATACAAAAATCAGGATCCAAGAATGGAAGTAAAATAATATGAACCAGAAAAATCAGTACTTATAAAAATATACTCCAGAACTATTAAATAATCTGCTTGCCTCTTTTAAATATACAGAGTGAAGGTGGTCCTCCAGCGATGACATCAGTGTGACCCCGCCTCTTGGGGTAGCACCCACAAGAAACAAAGGAAAACACATAGTGCATACATAGTAAATAAATAAATAAACAGAATAATAATAATAATACATAATTACAATAAACATCATGAAAATAATACTTTACAATAAACAAATAAGACACTGAAAAGGAAGATAAGCCCTGGTTGAAACATTACAGGTTATCAATTTTTCTGCTTCAACTTTATTTCTTGATAGTTTGTTCCAGATTCTCACAACTCTTTGCGTAAAGAAGTGAATCCTGGCTTCAATTCTAAATGCACTTCCTATTTGTTTACACCAATGTCTTTGAGTACGTGATTTACCATTTAGTTGAAAGACTTCTACTGGATCTACTTTATCAACATCTCTGAGATATTTGAAGGCCTGAATTAGGTCCCCACACAGTTTCCTGTGCTTGAGATTAAACAGGTTTACTTCTCGGAGTACATGTTCTTAAGTTCAGGGATGAACTTGGTTGCTCTTCTCTGCTCAGCTTTAAGTGCATCCATGTCTTTCTTAAATTGAATTAGGCAGATTTGAGAATGTTATGCTGTGAAACATGCTGGCTGGAAGCTGTACTTTATTGGACCGAATATTATAGTTGTGCAGTATAAATGAATCTCCATTCATATCATTTTATGATACTGTTCAGTTTTCTATCATTAACTACAATCCTTACCACAGTACAGTATTTTGAATTACTCAAGGGAAGACATTTAACAATTTTGTGTCCCCATTAGTAAAGCATTAGAGAAGTGAAGTGTCCCAACAGTATATTATATTATATTATATTATATTATATTATATTATATTATATTATATTATATTATATTATATTTTGCTGTTGAATCACACCACAATCCGTCCCAGTTTAGACATTTGCACTATGGTAACTGCTGGTGGCATGGGTGTCCTGAGACAAGTCTGTAAGTGCCGCGAGTCGAGTGTTTTGTGTTGAGATCAACTGTGCTGTTTCTTCCTTATGGCACTTGTATTCCAGATGTCACAGGTTTGCAGCTGGGCATTGGCAGTTACTGCAGCATAAATGTGTTAACTGTAATGGATCATGGTGTGTTTCCATTACAAAACAATCATACACTAAGTTCTTGTTATATTTCTAAGATGGAGAAAATAATTCATAAAGAGATCTGTCCATTTTCATAATTGTTCAGTCCTGTTCAGAGAGCCATCTGTTTCAAAAGTACTCAGTTGTAGATAGATTGTCACTTGATGTTAAAGATAATGTCAGCATGTTGTTAGTATTTAGTTTGTAATTAAGTAAGGAAAGATTTTTTTTATTTTTGGTGAGTTTGAAAACAAATTATTTTTACTCACTCACTAATTCATACTTTTAATTAATTTTTACACTTTTGCTGCACTCAAATCCTGAACTTGTTCCAGGCAATGCACATATTTATTGCTAGATATAATATCAAATCTAGGAATGCATAGTTGCTCTTCATGTGCTCCTTCTAAAAATTCCTGATGTATTCAGTCACATCGTTTTTCCATCTGTCCTGCAAACCTCTATATTTCCTTTGCAGCTGCCCTTGGGTCGTCCTGGGCTGACGCTCTGCCAACTGAATGTTCTGCCAAACCAGTTGGAGCACAGAACAAGCAGTCATCATGCTGCTTCTAATCCTCAATGTGTTCCACCAGCCATTACAGTAATATGATAATAATACACCATGATGTTGACAGTCTGAAGTATGCATTTGAAGAGCTTCTCCAACTTCCTCAGTAGACAAAATAGAAATTGACAATAAATGTCATCTAAAACTAAATAAGGGGGTTCTCCAAATTAGCAGCTGGGATAGAATTAGTTTAGAAAAAAGAGAAGCCACTGGACTGGCCCAGGACAAAGTCTGTGAATCAGTAGTGACTCTTTATTTTCATTGTCTGCCCTTATCCTCATAGACAGAATTGTTTTATAGGTGTCTGCTTTTTATGCATTTAATGCATCTTTATTTAATTCTGGAACTCAATATTTGAGTTATACATTACTTTATGTTTGCATTTGGCAAAAGATATAATTTAAAATAAACAGTGATTGATTGATAAAGAAATGACTTGCAGTCCTGTGTAAGAACCCATTTGCTGCTCCCCGGCTCTGGTCCAAAAGTTCTTGTACTAGCCTGTTGGCCTTTTTGTCTTTTTGGCAGGGATTTTTGCAGTAAGCTAAGATTCTGCAGTAAGCTGTGCTAATAGATTTCAATTCACTTCTCAAACCTATTTTCAGTCTAATCTAATTATGGTAATGCACTTGTCATAATATGGTATGCTGAGGTCCCCTATTAGATAGCTGATGAACTTGAAATTACATTTGCAGTTGAAAATGTTGGCAGGAAATATTTAGAAGTGCTGTGAGCAGTTAGGGAATAGAAGGAAGCTGCTTTTAATGTGCTATCATTCTTTAATTCTTAGACCCATTGTTAGGCTTGTTTGAGCAGCCTATGATGAATTGATTTTCGTGTGACTAAATTCTCTGAGAACCAATGCATGATGAGATGTGTGTTCTTGAATGGCTTGTAATGATTTATTTGTTGAATTACATTTTTAATTTATTTTTGTTTGCCTGAAACAGTTTTTATAATGCCAGTATTTAAACACATATCAAAATCTGGGTTTTCAAACTTCTACCACATGATACAAAATTAATACCTACCGAAGTGGCACACATATAGAGTTTCTAAGTATACATCAGGAAAACAAAATTAGGGCTGATATTTTGGTGATCTGCCAGGAACAGTATGGAGTGTCTCGTGTCCCTAATCAGTTTGCCCCAATTTTTTTATGTTCCCATTTTCAACCAGTTATTGATGTTAGTGTATATACTTAAAAAGAAAAAAAAACTCTCATGCTGTTATTGTCATTTTGTGCCTTAGTTCCATACAAAAATCAGTACCAGCAAACTCTTCGCTAACTCTGCAATCTGCGCTTAATTCCCATTTACTGCTTAGAACAATAGCTAGTCTTGTGCATCTGTTCTGAAATTGTGAACTTAATTTATTCACTTAATGCTTATTATCTGCATCAGTCTTTGTCATTAGTTACCATTAAATTCAAAGGAAAGGCTAGCAAAGCTTCAGTTCACATTAATATCATTCTACAATAATGCAATAATAGGCCATGCTAATATTCAAATCTCTGGTCCCACTAAGCAATACAAAGTAAAGCCTGTCCCTGAAGAGATCAAAGTTCTGAACTTCTTACCTACTTCTGGGGTTTATTATTTTATTTTTTTTTCTCTAGAAGTAGCTGCTGCAGGGTTATTTTTTCTCTACAGTGTTTTATTGAAATATTTCCTGTAAATATTATTGTTAATAATATTGTATATGTATCCATTCATCAGTTTCCTAAACCATCCTTCCTTCTATCCTTCTATCTATTTCCGAAGCAGTGCAGAGTTAGGCGGCAGCTGGAGCCTATCCCAGCAGTCATTTAGGCACAAGGCACAAACAGACACACTCTCTCTAGTGTAGCTACTCATCTTTATCTAATCTGCATGCCTTTGAACTGTGGGAGGAATATATTGGATAATGGATGGATGGATATATATATATAATATACTGTATACAGTACTGGACAAAGAATTGGGGTCCCCAGGGAGGTACCTGTTTAATAGCTACAATGCTAATTATACTTAAGGCAAAAAAAAGAAAATAATAAAGCTGAAAACCAAACCATTCACTGATCCTCAGCAATTGTTTTGAGTGCTCCTGCAGGCAGTGGCGAATCTGACAGTTACACTCTTTGGAATGAATTGCGAGTTCTGGTTGTGTGATTTGTTTTGTAGTAGGCCACTAAAAAGGCTGGGGTTTCTGATGGTGACCCGGAATTGACATCACTCGTTTTATGAAGGCTACTCCTTTACTCTCAAGCTGGAAGAGGAAGATATGTTAGCAGCTGTGTCTCACTCTCATCTGTCCCCCAGTTTACTTCATGAGCTGAGCCTTCCACATATATATATATATATATATATATATAGTGATGAATTATAAGACTCTAATACAACAAAAATGAGTTAGGGACAATCCCTGTATAATATCCAAAGGACAATACTGAAAAAATATCAGACATTGTGATCAAAATACCATATAGCATTTGACAAAGTACATATGGAAGAATGGCGTCCCTACGTCATGGCTGTCAGACGGAAGTGACATCATCTTTGGAAGCTGGAAGTGATATGGAGTTTGAAGTGATGTCACCAGGGTGGAACTGGAAATGACATTGTGATGAGGGTGCCAGAAGTGACGTCTTGACAAGGGCGACGGAAGTGACCTTGTCTTTGGGAGTCAGAAGAGGAAGTGACGATCGGTCACCATCTTGGGAACCCAGAAGTATTGGAAGTATTTTATATTTTTTCCTTTTGTCTGTAGAGAGAGAGAGAGAGAGAGGTGTTATTACCGTGGGTCAACCCCTTGTCTCACGATATTTCACTTACCTCTGGGTTTGTTGACTGCCTCCTAAGCGTGCATGTGTGACTATATATATATATATATATATATATATATTGTAAAAGAAAACAAAGACACAGCATAAAGGTTTGGGGTTTCCGGCCCCGTATACTGTAAAGAATCTTCAAAAACAGGTCAAAATATATAAACATAGATTGTTCATAAGCGCGGCGGCCATTTTATAAAGGAGGAGCCGGAAGTGGAGGAATGCTGGGAAGGAACCGTGGGGGAAGATGGGATCGATGACGTCAGGAACAATGGCGGAGGAAGGGCGGAAGTAACGTGCTGCGGGAAAATGAGGCTTATGGTGGCGGAGCATCTTTTGTTCTGCAAGAAAGCAAAGGAGAAAGGTTAGTACCCCGCCACTGCCTGCCGGCGAATCTCTTCCGAAGCGTGCTAAGGTCCGTCCGCGATCTCCTACTCGCGCGTGCGTGACACGACCCCCCCCCCCCTCAGCCCAAGACCGTCAGGTCGGGCGGACCTAACCGAGAGGTCGTGGATGCGAGAGAGGGCATCGGCGTTGGCCTGAAGGTTGCCGCGGCGATAAGTGACAGTAAACTTATATGGTTGTAAGTCCAAGAACCACCTGGTGACCCGCGGATTCGACTCCTTGTGCAGGGACATCCACTGAAGCGCAGCGTGGTCAGTCACCAGAGTGAATTCACGTCCCAACAGGTAGTACCGGAGATAGGTCACTGACCACTTGATGGCCAAGGCTTCCCTCTCAACCGCCGCATACCTGGTCTCTCGGTCCATTAGTTTCTGGCTTAAGTACATTACGGGGTGTTCGACCACCAGGCCTGTGTCCGAAGCGTCAGTCTGGAGAATAAAAGGGAGCCCAAAATCGGGTGTCCTTAATACAGGTGCCGACGTTAGGGCCTTTTTCAGGTCACTGAATGCCTGTTCTGCCTTGTTGTTCCATACCACATGTAAGGGAGCGCCTTTTTTTGTTAAACAGGTCAAGGGTGCTTCCCTTTCAGAGAAACGGGGTACGAACCGGCGGTAGTACCCCGCCAGCCCCAAGAAAGCCTGCACCTGTCTCTTGGTATTCGGACGGGGCCATTCCACGATGTCTTTAATTTTTGAACATTGCGGCCTCACCTGCCCTCGTCCCACTAGGTAGCCTAAATACTTGGCCTCCTTCAAGCCAAAAAAACACTTGGGAGGGTTAATGCGGAGGCCGGCTTTAGCTAGTGTCGTGAGGACAGCAGAGACCTGCAATAGATGCTCCTGCCAGGTGCTGGAATAGATGACCACGTCATCCAGGTAGGCGGCACTATAGGACTGGTGGGGCTTCAGCACTCTATCCACTAGACGTTGGAAGTTCGCCGGGGGCCCGTGCAGCCCAAATGGGAGGACCTTGTATTGCCAATGTCCGCTAGGGGTTCTAAAGGCCGTCTTTTCTTTTGCAGATGCCGTTAAGGGAATTTGCCAATACCCTTTCGTCATATCAAGAGTAGTCAAGTATCGAGCCGTACCCAGCCGTTCAAGTAGGTCATCAATGTGGGGCATCGGGTAGGCATCAAATTTGGAGACCTAATTCAGACGTCTGAAGTCATTACAGAACCTCCAGGAGCCGTCCGTCTTGGAAACGAGGACGACAGGACTGGACCAGGGACTATGGCTCTCCTCGATAATGTCCATATCCAACATACGTTGCACCTCTAGTTCCACTTCAGCGCGTTTTGCCTCCGGGAGTCTATAGGGCCTCTCCCGGACGATTACTCCGGGGTCTGTGACTATATCGTGCTCCTTTAGGAGTGGCCTGATTTTAGCGAGCTTGTCGCACAGTTGCGCCACATACTCCAGGATATTGGAGGAGGGAAGGGCCTCAGCCTCCCAGCCCTCTTTTAGTATGTCCAAAAGTCCTCGGGGTTGTCGCCCATACAGCAACTCAAAAGGGGAGAAGCCCGTAGAGGCCTGGGGTACCTCGCGGTAGGCAAAAAGCACAAGCGGTAAGAGCTGGTCCCAATTCCTGCCATCGGCGTTGACTACTTTGCGGAGCATCTGTTTAAGCGTCTGATTAAAACGCTCTACCAGCCTGTCTGTTTGCGGGTGATAGACAGACGTCTTCAGGTGCTTTATCCGGAGTAATTTGGCAACCTCCCTGAACGTATCCGAGGTGAAGGGGGTACCCTGGTCCGTAAGGACTTCTTTGGGTATTCCCACTCTAGAAAATAAGTTGACTAGTTCCCGTGCGATATTTTTTGTATTAGCGGAGCGCAGGGGAACCACCTCTGGGTATCGAGTAGCGTAATCCACCATGACCAATGTGTACTTATGGCCACGGTTTGAGGGCTCCAGGGGTCCTACTAAGTCCACCCCTATTCTGTCAAAGGGGATGTCTATCAGGGGTATAGGGACGAGAGGAGCGCGGTCCCTCCTAGGAATCTGGCGAGTCTGACATTCCGGACAGAATTGGCAGAAACGCCGGACTTCCTCGTTGACCCCGGGCCAGTAGAAGCGGAGATTTACCCTTTCTAAAGTCTTTTCGGCCCCGAGGTGGGCGCCTAGGAGGTGAGCGTGAGCTAGTTCACATACCTCCCGCCGGAAGGTACGCGGAACTAGCAGCAGCTTCCGCACCTCGCCCTCGTGGGTCGCTACCCGATACAGCTTTTCATTTTCAAGTACAAAAAAGGGCTCGCGTGGTATGGATCCTTCAGCTAGTGAGCTGCCTGGAAGAACAATCGCATTCCGGGCAAACCGCAGGGAATCGTCATTCCACTGCTCCCTCTTAAAGGAAGCAGGCGTGGACCGGAATTGATGGTCCAAGTTACTCAGGGGATCTTGGGAGGCGGTCAGCGGGAGAGTTCCCTGGCTCGTCCCTTCACCGGCGGATAGCTCCGGCTCAGGGTCCGTCGCTGGGGAAGCGTCCCCCGATGTGCCTGCACCATTACGGCCTGCCCCAGGGCACGGCGTGGAGACCGCAGGAAGGGTGCTTTGCCCCCTCATAGCCAGACCCAGTGAGGCCCCGGGAGCGGTGTGTGTCTTACCGCATTTTCTGTGTGACCAGTCTTGTCCCAAAATTACTGGATAGGGGGGTTCGGGCAACACCGCGACCAACAACTTAGACAATTCCCCCTTCCAGGTGATGTAACACTGTGCGGAACGGTAAGACCTGGTCTCTCCATGCACACAAGTGACTTGCAAATGTTGCTTAAGCCACTGTCGCGGTAACACATAACGGCGAGCGACAATGGTTATGTTGCTGCCGGAGTCAAACAGAGCCACCACCGAGTGCCCATTTACTAACACCACTCCCGTGTTTGGACTCGCCAAGGGATGCGACGGAGTACAGTACCTTTCTGCGGTGGCCCAGGTGCAATCCATCGGTTCCATGGGGGTGTTCAAGGGGCAGGTCGGAAGTAGGTGGCTGGTCTCTCCGCACTTGTAACAGCGCGGGGAGGCCGGCTTTTCTTTGGGTCTCTGCGGCGCTTCCGCAGCGCGTCGAGAGGGCTCGGGGGTGGCCGTCCATCCCTGTTGGTTCCCACGAGCTTGCCTTTCTGACCCCCTGGCTCGGAAAACCGCGAGCTGACGCTCCAGGACTTCCAGGAGTCCTGGCATGTCCTTATATGGATGGCGCCGGACCTGCTGGGCGAGGGAGCTAGGCAGAGCATTAACCCGGCCCTCACAGACCACCTGCTCCACGACCTTCCGGGCTTGGGGACCCTCGGGCCGTAGCCAACAGCCCATTTTTCCCCAGAAGTCGAAGGCCTGTGCTCGGGCCGGCTTCTCGGGGTCGAACTGCCAGCTCCACCACTCGCTCGCCTGGTGGCTCGGCGTGATGCCGTAGCGTGCCAGGATCTCCTGTTTTAGGAGGTCGTAGTCCGCGGCCTCCTCCTCGGGGAGATCATAGTAAGCCCGCTGCGCGGGTCCCTTCAGGTAGGGCACCAGAATGGACGCCCACTCGGACCGCTGCCACTCGTTCCGGGTGGCCGTCCTTTTGAATATGCCTAGGTAGGACTCCACGTCGTCCGCCTCCGTCATCGGTACTAGAGGCGGAGGCTTTGGACGAGGTGGGTCGGTCCTTACCCTCTGGGCTTCTGCCAACCTGGCCTTCGTGGCCTCCAACTCCTGGGTAGTAGCGGCTTGCGCTTGCTGCAGGGACTGGATCTGGGCATTCATCCCCTGCAGCACGGTGTTGAGGTCTTGTCTTTCAGTCATTTTCTTTTTTCTTCGGAGCAGTATCCTGCCGGCTACGCCACTGTAAAAGAAAACAAAGACACAGCGTAAAGGTTTGGGGTTTCCGGCCCCGTATACTGTAAAGAATCTTCAAAAACAGGTCAAAATATATAAACATAGATTGTTCATAAGCGCGACGCCGATACTGGCGTCGGCGGCCATTTTATAAAGGAGGAGCCGGAAGTTGAGGAATGCTGGGAAGGAACCGTGGGGGAAGATGGGATCGATGACGTCAGGAACAATGGCGGAGGAAGCGCGGAAGTAACGTGCTGCGGGAAAATGAGGCTTATGGTGGCGGAGCGTCTTTTGTTCTGTTAGTACCCCGCCACTCCCTGCCGGCGAATCTCTTCCGAAGTGTGCTAAGGTCCGTCCGCGATCTCCTACTCGCGCGTGCGTGACAATATATATATAAATCCTGGAATGGAAAAGTAAGGCGACGATACATGATCTTCTCGTAAGTTCTTGGAAGACATTTAAAAGACCCGCGAGACAAAAAAGACCCCAAGGAGCATCTCGCGGGGACCGTAAACATAAGACTTGGTGCCAAGAGATTGTCCCAGGGCAGTCTTGCGGGGACATGGAACATAAGATTCTTGCAAGGCACGCCCTTCTTATCAAATAAGAGCACGGACAGCCAGCAAAACATTCAGTCATGTAAAGTCACGTAGCACACACAGATCCTGTGCTCTCAACAAAAAAGAAAGAGCAGCACGGCGAAAAGAGACCCAAGGCACGATACACATGCAGAGAAAGGTACAGAATATGAAAGCAGTAAAATTCGAAAGTATTGTAACGTCCCAGCCAATCTGAAGCCTTTTTTGTTTTAAGTGACTGTTAGGTCCGATCGAGGGAGGGCAGAGTACAGCACCAAAGACTAATAGCTGGGTACTGATTGATGCGGTAAGGAGGAGGCGAGACCCTTGGGAGGAGGGATTGGAGAGGGTGCTAGAAAGTTGTGTTTGGGGTTACGCAGTCGATGATTGATAAAGTAGAACTTTTGTGACACTTTATTATGTCAGTCGCTACAATATCAAAAAAAAGATATTAAAGATCGCATTGACGCAAACAAAAGGAAATTAATCATCAGAACCAGGTGAAATTGAAAAAATCGCAGGACAAATCGAGGTTAAAAATAAAAGGCAAAGAGTGTAACACAAAGTCCTTTCACCTTTGGATCATTCAATGCACAAAACATGGATTTACACAATAATGGACCATACGCTATGAGAATCTGTGGTCCCGCACAACAGCAACGATTCCAAGCTTTTAAAAATTTTATATCCGATTAAACAAACAAAGGGGTTGGCGCTATACACATGAAGAGCAGGTTACAGATTATGAAAGTAGTGGAATTTGAAAGGCTCAAAATAAAAAACCTTGGCTCAATATACATGCAGAGAAAGTTAAAGAATATGAAACTAGGAAAACTAGGAAGCATAAAAAAAGAAAGTAAAGATCGCAGTATCTCAAACAAACAGAAATTACTCGAAAAAGGGAAAAAAATCACCATGGACTATATGTCAGAAGTATATAAATATTGTAAGGCTTTAAAGTTTAAGTCAGAGAATTTCAAAAACGGGGTTTAACTCACATGCATTTATTGGTTACTGGTACTTTGCAAAAAAAATTATTAACTGCTGATGATGTGGATCGTTTTGTCTGTGCTGAAATTCCAAACAGAGAAACCTATCCTAAATTATGGTACAAAGTCATTAAACAAAAGTCTCACAGACCTTATTTAAAAGATTCAGCATATTGGGACATGAAATATTCCAAATATTGTTTTTACAGAAGTTCTGAAATAAAAGTGAAACTAATGAAATAGCAACAATTCAAAGAAAAAAAAATCTTACAAGTGTGAATCCGGAAAATCAAACACAGGGGTTGGTGAGCGAAGCGAGCAGGGGGCAAAGCCCCCTAGTATATACAGTATATATATAATGTATTTGCCTCATGGACCAATTGTCAAAATGACATCATTTTTCACAAGACTACAAAGGAAGGCTTATTGATCCTGCCTTACTTGTTTTCCTCTTTTTTAAGGGCTTTTTTGCAAAATAGCAAATTAAACAGAGTTAGTCCATGAGGCAAAGGCAAGATATAGTCAGTGGTCTTATTTGAGGTCCTGGGGCCTCATGCATAATGCTGTGCGTAGAATTCACATTAAAACATGGTGTAGGTATAAATTTGGAAATGTTCGTATGCACAAAAAAATCTAGATGCATAAATCTGTGCATTCGCCAACTTTCACGTTCTCCCGCTCCATAAATCCCACTCAGCGTGAAAAGTAACGCACGTGCACGCTCCTGCTGCCACTCCCCAAACTCCTCCCAGAATTATGCTTCTTTGAATATGCAAATCAATATAAATAGCCCTTAAGCTCAGCGTTCTGTGAAAAGGCAATGGTAAAAGCACAAGGGAAAATAAAAATATTTCAGCGAATACCAATTGGAGGCAAGGAAAAACGTACTATTTGTTGATTTAAACAGTGGTATAAACAACAAAAGGAAGTTGATTGAGTGACATAGAGTGTTGGAGAATCTCGAAAGCTCAAGTTCACAAAGTCGCATAGTGCCCGAAATAAAAGAAGTTGTCAGATATCAAAGTCGCCGTGAAAAGGGGAGTCGTGCACTGATTGTTCATGACTCACGCAAGATTCTTGCTGTGCTGTGCACTACCTTCAATGTAATAATGTATTGCAGCAGTACTGTCTCTTTCAAATGTACTAACCCCCAATTCCTGTCCTTCCTTTTCTTTCTCCAAATACCCAATTTCCACACAATCAGCTCAGTAATAGACGTTAAGTTATCTGAGAACTCCGATTCTTCAGAACTTTTAAGGAACATTGAAATATCTTCATAGTACATGTTTAATTATTCTATCCATCTATCCATCCAGTGTCACGGCAGCCCCAGCAAGAATACAGCGCTGCGACACCGTTAAAGTTAAACTTAACGTTTTATCTGCATAATATAATAAAAATATTTTGCTGCATTTCAACTTAAAAATGATATTGTCATCATATGTAAATAAGCACTTTATAAAGTGGCTCAGGTTGTGCAATATTATAACTGTATTGCAAGTTTACAGTGAGGTGATTGTACTTATAAGTACAAACATTTCTACAAGGAGCACTTCATGGACTGATTGATTGCGTTTATAGTCCTTAGGATGATACTATTTCTGAACCGCGAGGTCCGTAAGGAACAGCTCTGAAGCATTTGCCGTGTGAGAGCAGTTCAATAGACAGCATGGCTGAGGCAGTGTGTGCTTGATGCTGTATGCTGATAATTCTCTTTTCGATCAGCTGCTGTAGAGCTGTGATTCCACACTTAGATACAGTGATATAAATACTCCAAGTGATGCAGTGAGTGTAATATGGAAAAAGATGATCCGCTGTGGCAACCCCTAACAGGAGTAGCTGAAAGAAGAAGAAGAAGGTGCAGTAAGAGTAACAACGCTAAAGCAGCTATGGTATTTGGAATAGTTTGGCTATTCTGTTGACCATCATATTGTTACAGGTTAATTTCATTCAGATGCCTTAAACTAATAAACAATATGAGGTTAATTTCAGTGTATATGATAAAGCCGTGTCAGGGTTCTGAATCCAAAAAAGAAAGGGAAACCACACTGGAACAAAAGCACTGCTTTGACGCTGGGTGCCGCCAGTTTGCAAAACCAAGTGGAGGACTTGCGTACGCCAGGGTTTGTGCTACCATGAAAATGTGTATGGCTTTAAGCCAAGTTTAGTTTTTATACATCGCGATTTGAGCGTGGAAATGGGAGTATGCAACATTTTTGTGTGTACGCACCGTTTATACACGAGGCCCCTGGTGTTCTTGGCAGTGGGTGAAATGGAAATATGGGTGAGTGATATAGTGCTGTAGTGGTGTTCCTTTGAAATCAGTTCCCATAGGATTTGCAATATACACTCAAATTAAATACATATGTGCTGTATGCCTGAATGGTAAGGTTGTTTCCTGACTTTTTTTATAGAACAACTTTGGTTGTCAAGCAATATGAGAATAAACATTTAACAGGCAAGTGCTCATTTGGATTGATGTGCTGGAGTTAGTGATTGCAAACAGATTAACCTTGAGGAGAAGGTTACAATTATGATCTAAAACAGCAAGAGCTGGGCTGCTACGATCAGTAATATCATTTTGTTTGGAATGCCTTAATAGATACATACTGCCATTAAGGCACTAATGAATATCTTGTGAAGTGCTTAATTCAAGTTAACTTTATAAATATTAAACTTCCACAGTGTGTGTACACAAATACTAAGAAAACTGAGAGGAGGATATCTTGAACATACTTACCTGGGTGAGAGTTGCCAGAGACTGTATGATATCTTACGATATTATGATGATTCTTGGGTCTCAATAAAATAATATTTCAAGATATGCAGTATTCCCTTACTCTTTTCTTATATTTTAAGTTTGCTTAGCTGCTTTCTGTCTACAGCAGAAAGATATCAAAATGGCAAGGAGACATTTCTATTTTGACTGCTTTTATGGTGGATTGGAAAAGGGGCAGAATTTGCGTGGAGAGATGAACTGATAGATGGATGATCTTGTTTTGCTCTAGTATTTGCCAATCTTATATAGTGGTCATACATTGCATTGCAAATAAAATAAAATTTAAGTACATGATTTAAAGAACAATACATTACAGCAGAAGATAATCTAGACAGTGTATGGGTGAAAAGTCAGCCAAATAATGAGATCTGATTCTGTCATATCATTTTACTTTCCTTCTGTTTATGTTGAACAAATAGGCCTAATAATAAAAAGATGAATATTTTTTACTTTGTTTGCCTTTGTTCTGGTATGCTCGTATCAGTATATTCAATGTCAAGTTATTTTAGGAAACACAGACAGAGCCAGTCCTGGATATTGGACAGGGTACCATATTCTCAATATCACATGTCTCCACTGGACTAGTTACATTAGCCTAGATAGCCAGCCTTTTGAGAGTTGGGCACAACATTGAGAATATGGGAATGTAGCGGATCCATCACTTAAGGCTGCATGCACCTAAAACTTGCAAGCTATAAAGCAGCATTACTAACCATCATCTTACCATGTTGGCCTCTTTACAGTTTTGGCTGCTATTAAAGAGGAAATACATTCTTGTAGGTCTTGTGATTTTTTTTTCCCTGCAAAATGTCTCTATCCATTTGCAGCCACAGCCTATTGCAGTTTTGTATGACATTCACACACATACACACACTTATTCATATTGGACACATTTAGTGTAAGTGATTAGCTTGATTTACTGCAAAACTTTGTTTGCAATTTCATGGAAGCATATTTGACAGAGAACTACGCAATTCAAAATAGCACCAAATATTACAACAGGAATATTAAAAATGTATTCTTAGACAGATGACCAGAAAATATTTTTTTAGCATTTTTAACTACAGTACATTTATTTGCTTCCAGTGCCTCCATGCACTGCAGTTTAAAATGATTGTTTCTTATTTTCTTTATAGTTAGTAGAATAAATGGATGTTATTTGAATATTTTGAAACAAAGAGACGGCTGTATTGTACACCATAGGAAAGCTTTTCCATTTGCCATGAATCTGCTGTGTTTTCTATCTACATGCATAGCTCCTGCTGCAGGGAGCTTCGGATCGTGTCATAACAGAAGGACTTGGCATAATGTGCAAGCTTTGAATGCGCTTCTTTTCCATTTATTTTTGTTGTTGTTTGAGTATTCATTTATAATTTATGCTATAGAATATGTTTTTGTTTTATTTATTGATGTATTTCATTATTTTTAATGATCACTTGTGAATTGATAATTTTGTTTTTTTTTTTTTACCTTGCGTTGATTGTACGGTATATATGACCATTCTTGATTATTATATGCTGAATGCTGTAGCTGTGGGGATGGCTGTCAGCCAATATAAAGGGTGAGAGATCAATATAATGCTACGGCATTGTCTACCTTTTGCTTGTGTTGGTTGGCTTATTTTAGGTTTCTGATTTTGCAAGTGTTGTTTTTGATTTTCTGCCTTTTAAACGTTTGCTATTGTTACTGGTTCTTAATTCTTGGAAACAAGAAACAAACTCGAAACAAGAGGTAAACCTTTAGGATTCTTACTCTAGTTGTCTGTTTGAATCAGTTTTGTTAACAAAGTGATTAATAATTAAGAAATGTTGTTTTGGTATTTTAGGATTCTTACTCTAGTTGTCTATTTGAATCAGTTTTGTTAATAAAGTGATTAATAATTAAGAAATGGTGTTTTGGTATTTAAGAAAGGGGTTTTATATGGATTCCCCTTTCTCCCTCCTTAAATTTGTAAGCTTGCCCTTTTTTTGCGTTTGTGAAGGCCTGTTCTTAGGTTTCAGGGTACGACTTATTTAATGTTTGTAGACCTCACTAGAGTTTTGAGGCCTATTTTTTGACATAATGCTTTTTAATGATGCCAGCATTCACAGCAGGGTGCAGGCGGAGGAGGTAACAAGTTCTACAAAACTAAATATTTGCACCATACTGAAAATGATTACAGTCTGCTCATCAACTATCCTTTACATTACTTGAGTCATATTCTTGTGCTTGTCACACATGATGCATAAACAGGTTGGTCATCTAAACCTTTTGGGTCATGCTTACACTGACTCCACTGGGTGACAGCAGTATTTAAATATGAATAAAATTAGTACATGTGGCCATTACTTTATTAACAGGCAAAGGATAATACTGGGAAGGTAATCTATTAAACAAACCCAGGATGTGAAACCAAAATCATCATTTAAAGAGCAAAATGGGTGAGTGAAAAATCAAAATAATTTAATGTAACCAGAGCCAAAATGTAAGACAAACGTTTTAGTTAATTAACAAAACAATTTGTTGCTAAAATTCAAATTGAAACAATAGAACAAAAGAACTTGGTCAATCAGCTGACCTTTATACCTTTGACCCAAAGATGCCTTGCTATTCACACTTATGATTGCCCTTACCAAGCAACAGTATACCAACCATCAACAGAAAGGTCCTAAAATGGCGGCACTCATAAGACAAAAAACATACTAATGTGGGAGAACGCATTTCATTTTAAACATTGTGAAGAATTAGTTGAAACAAACAATATAATTATACATTGCATTCCATGGCCTTAAACCCCGCTAAAACAATGTTCAGAAAAAATGCCAGATCACAACAATGCCTCCATTATCTTATATCAATAAAAACAACTAGCAGTACATACTGTATATTGATAGGTAGCTTTTGTTTAATGCGTGGCACTAGGAAGGTCTCTCTTTATTGTCAAAACAAAAGTCATTGTCATTAACTAAGGGCATACATAGGGTTAGGAGCATGTACTGATATAGTGTGTTGCCGCATACATAATGATTAGTTAATTCTTTCACCAAAGTCTTTAAGGACAAAACCAAAGTAAAAGTCATAACAAATTAAAAGTCAAAACCAGAATTTTTTTCTGCATTTTTTTTTAAGTTTATTGTTTAGACACTAGTCACATGGTTTTTCCTTTAATCAGCTAAAAATCACAGATGTGCCTAGGGATGCACTGATCGATTGGCTGCTGATCTAAATTGGCCAATTTTCACTAAAAAAATAAGATGTGATTGGTGATTAGTAAAAAGGCTGATCACAAAAACTGATATTTTCATGTCTTGCTTTTCTAAGCTTTACAGTAATTTAGTTCAGGTGCTGCTTTACGTAAGGTATTATGGTAGTTGTGCCAGAGTTTCTTTTTTTTTTCTTTTGCAGTAGACTCTCTGCAGTGTAAACAAACAGCAGCGAGTGGAGGCTTGTTTTATCAGTGAAAAAGAGGCAATTGGTATAGTAGCCTTTACTGTTAAAGAAAATAGAGTAAAAAAATGAAAAAAAGTCATTGGAGAACTTGTCCTGTGCAAATAGACAAACAGCAAGAAAAGCTACTTTAAGGAATTCAGACCTTTATTTTATCCTTTACCTTAACAAGAAGATGGACACTGCTTAAGTTTGGACAGTGTGTTTGTTTAAAATGCAGTAGCTTACACTTTTAATTGGAAAAAGAAAGGATGAAGACACATTTGAAATTGCTAGATAGTAAACCAAAAGCTTTTTTAAAGATTTGAACTGTGTTTATTCTTTGCTGCTGTGTGTCATACAGCATAAGTTTTGGCAATAAACAAGTACTACATAATTAAAATGGTAATCCATATTTTATAATTACACCAAGAGTTTTGAATGTATAGTTGATACACTGAAGGAAAACAACACAGCTTTATAAATATAGTAAATACATATTTTAACAGCAAAAAGCTGTAGTGCAATTAATGATTTAAATTGATTAAAACATGTAAGTGCATGTGTATTTATATTTAAGCAGTGTTTAATTGCCAATATCAATTTATTTATTGTGTGAGAATATATATATATATATATATATATATATATATATATTTGTTTGTTGTTAGGGAAATGGTTAAGAATAGTGTTTTTAATTAAGCTTTGTTTCAGATAGATACATTACAGAAAAAAAGAAACAATATGACAGCTTGTAATTATGAGAAGCATTTTATTTTCTTGTATGCCATATATACAGTATTATGGATAAATATTTGTGTACATATTTTATTAGTTAAAATACAGTATGTATTTTAAAGAAATTTTATTTATCTTAGTATTTTATGGTCACTGAACAATAAACTTACAGAATATCATTTTGTTAATAACAAATGAACAGTTAACACCTGTGGTCTATAGTTTAGTTATAAAAATACACTTTAATATAGGACATGAAACTTCTGTTCCTCAGGTTATGTAGGAGATTAGTGTAAAAAGTTTTTGAAGGGATAAAGAAAAATAAAATCGGAATCAGTATTGGAATCGGCCGATCAAGTAACATGAAATTGGTATTGGCCTTAAAAATCCTGATTGGAACCTCTCTTGTTGTACCTGTGCCAAAGCAATCTATCTGTCAATTGCGTTAACCTCTGTGGAAGTGAAGTATCTAGAAAAACTGGACATGATCCAATTTAACATCCACATCTCTGCTACCCTGGATCCACTACAGTTTGCATACCAGTGTAACGGATCTGTGGATGATGCCATCTCCTTTGCCCTGCACACTGCACTGGAAAGAAAAAACAGTTATATCAGGATGCACTTCATTGTTTATACTGTAGTTCTTCCTTCAACACCATTGTGCCCTCTAGTCTGGTGCTAAACCTCAGAGACCTTGAGAACCAAAGCATGAGGGTAACAGCAGCATCAGATTTTGTGGATACACCACTGTGATTGGTCTAATCAGTGATGAGGCTGTGTACAGGATGGAGATAAAAGACCTGACTGTATGGTGTCATAACAACAACCTCATCCTGAATATCGATAAAACAAATGAGGCCACTGTTGACATCAGGAAGAGGAAAGGCAGTCATGCTCCACTCCTTATCAATGGCTCCCCTGTCCAGTAAACTTTTGCCATTGCACTGAGCAGATACATTGCAGTGTGGTTTGGCAACCTGGCTTGCCAGGATCACAGAGTCCTCCAAATGACTGTTCATATTGCTTCTAAAATTATTTGTGCTGAGCTTCCCCAGCTCCATGCTATCTACTCCAACAGATGTTCGAGGAGAACAGATTACATCCTCTCTGATGACAACCATCCAGCTCATACCCTGTTTACACTTCTGCCTTCTGGTAAGCACTATCAGAGCCTCACCACTTGCTTCACCCGCTTCAGGAATAACTTCTTCCCCCAGGCCAAAAGGTCACTGAAGTCCCATTAATCTGTGTACTGTACCCTTCTGCTGGTTTATGTGTAATTGTACTATAAATTTCTTTTTTAACTCTTATCTTACTTAGTGTATTGTTCCAGAGTTCAAGCTTGATAGGCTGAACTTGAACACTTTGGAAATCCAGCTTGACTTGCTTGTTCAAAAAGTATACCAATGTATAATTAGTAGACCCCTGTCAAGCTTTAAATTCACAAAGTAAATATACTGACCGCTTTAAACATCACAAAGAGCTGCATGTATAAAATGCTGGACCCAAACTGGGTAGATTCAAAAAAGAAATAAAATGTAGTCTTATACTTTATGTAGAATAATCCAGGGGAAAATTAAGATACTCAATATAGACATGTGCATTTGCCATAAACATATGCATTAATTTTCTAAACATGTTTGTATGGGCTGAGAGTTAATGCATCTCATTGAGAAGGCTTGTAAATAAAAAGAATGCGTGTATTTCCTGTAAATCAATCATATGCACGTCAGAACGACACATAACTATGTTGCTTGCACATTTGTTTACTTCAGTTTTATTTATTTTTTGTTTCACTAGTGTAAAGCTAAGACTGAATAAATCAGATATGCTTATGCAGGAACTACACTGTGTATGTATTGCAATTTATACAGCAACATCTATCTGTCTGACGAGCAAATACAATGAAGCTACAGGGAAATAAATCAGAAACCTCTAACATTAAAAAGCACACAGTTTGTGGAATTCTTCTGTGCATGCTCGGAATTCAGTATTCTTGTCATTATTTTGATTTTCTGGTAAATTGCTGATGGAACTGCAGTTTAGAAACACTGTGAAAAAAATGTTTCCTGATTTGAGATTGGCATTCAATTTGTATTGTAAGTTTGGGGGAAAGTTACTGAACATTATAGTTTGTTGTTTATTTAATTGTGTAGGCTTGTCCGAAATCATGTTTTCTTCAAATCATTATTATTTTTTCATTCATTCTCTACAAAGTAATGCTCCAGGATTGGTTCATATATAAATCCATATCAGGTAAGAGCATCACTAACTAAATAAATCTGTTATGAGGCATACTATGTTGACATTGGTTTGCAATGGAAAATAAATACTATGAATATGTTTTATTGTCCTTAGTGAAGTGAACTGTTAACAGCATTTCCAGTGCTGCCTTCTGTAAGGTCTTTTTATTCTGAAATGCCTCTAGGCTTTTTGTACCAAGAGAAAGCCATTGCAGTATTTACCAGTGTCCAGTTGAATCACGTTGTCTTTATTTCTCACGTAATTTCATTTTGGAGACATTTACAAGGTAAAAGAAGCAGAAAATTGTGACTTCCTTATCCAGTCTCTGATTTGCCATTTCACCTCCCTCTTAATTCTGTTTAGTCAATGCCAGTTTATGGGTTTATAGGGTCACTGTCAAATTGAATTAAAAAAATAAAAAAGCACAGCTGAGTGGTGTACTGTACAAAGAGGTGATGGCACAACCTTAGTGTTAAAATATAGTTAGAACTTTTAAGCAGCTGAGATGAGATCAGGCCAATCAGCCTGACAAGCTCATCCATCATATTCACCTGGATTATCCAAAACAACATCAAGTCGAGATGTGAAGGTCCCTAAAGTCCTGGGGCCTCATGCTCAACGGCGTACGTAGAATTCGCACTATAACATGATGTATGCACAAAAGCCACGCACAGAAAAAAAACAGATGCAGGAATATGTGCGTTCGCCAACTTCCGCGTTCTTCCGCTACATAAATCCCGGTCAGCGTGAAAAGTAACGCGCATACTGTCCCGCCCCAACTCCTCCCAGAATTCCGCCTCTTTGAATATGCAAATCAATATAAATAGCCCTTAAGCTTAGCCTTCTGTGAAAAGACAATGGGAAAAGCACGGGGGAAAATATAAGTATTTCAGCGAATACCAAGTGAAGGCAAAGGAAAAACATACTATTTGTTGATTTAAACAGTTGTATAATCAACAAAAGGAAGTTGATCGAGTGACATAGCGTGTCGGAGAAACTTGAAAGCTCAAGTTCACAAAGTCACACAGTGCCGGAAATTAAAAAGAAGTTGTCAGATATCAAAGTCGCCATGAAAAGGGAGTCGTAGCCCACCGTCTGAGCTTATTAGGGTACAGACAAAAATAATAGGCACACAGTGGGAAAAAAACACGAAATGTCAACTTTAATCTTTAAATTTCCACTTTAATAACGTAGTTTATTTTGTCATTAAAGTAGAACATCATAAACTTAATCTTAAAATCATTTAATTTACTAGTTTCTCAAATCCCATCGTAACTAAAGTAGCAAGTTAAATGCTTTGTTTTGTATTTGATCTTTAATGTGCTCTATATGTGTGAATCACTACGTGATTCCGTTCTTTCTCTTTCTCCAACAGGACACAGAATCCATTACATTCATGATATTACAGCTGTCTGAATAATTAAAATGCTGAGATGTATACGTGATATCATTTTCATGATGATTGGAAAGAAAGTATGTTATTAAACATGAGAACACGATGGTGCAGTGATTGTTCATGTCTCACACAAGATGCTGCTGCGCCATGCGCGACCTTCAATGAAATAATTTATTGTAGCAATACTGTCTCTTTCAAATGTACTAACCTCCAATTCCTGTCCTTACTTTTCTTTCCCCAAATACCCAATCGCCACACAATCAGCTCTGTAATAGACGTTAAGCCAACTGTAACCTTACAATGATGATTCTTCAAAACTTTTAAGGAACATTGAAATATCTTCATAGTACGTTTTTAATTATTCTATCTGTCTATCCTACCAGCGTCGCGCCAGCCTCAGTAAATATACAGTGCAAGGCAGGGACAATACGTGAACTTGCTAGCGCTGCAGAACCGTGTCCTCACACGTTTAATTATTAACAATACAGATTATTTAAATGAAGTTAAAGTTTTATCTGTATAATATGATCAAAATATTTTGCTGCATTTCATCTTAAAAATGATATCATCATCATATGTAAATACGCGCTTTATAAAGTGGCGCAGGTTGTGCAATATTATAACTGTACTGCAAGTTTATGGTGAGGTGATTGTACTTATAAGTACAAACAGCTCTACAAGGAGCAATTGATTGAGTGCATTTATAGTTCTTGGGATGAAACTGTTTCTGAACCACAAGGTCCGTACAGGAAAGGCTTTGAAACATTTTGCCATGGCTGAGACAGCGTGTGCTTGATGCTGTATACCGATAATTCTCTTTCCGATCAGCTGCTGTTGTGATTCCCCACTCAGATACAGTGATATAAATGCTCAGAGTGGTGCAATGAGAGTAATATGGAAAAAGATGATTTGCCGTGGCAACCCTTAAAGGGAGCAGCTGAAAGAGGAAGAAGAAGAAGAAGGTGCAGTGAGAGTAACAACGCTAAAGCAGTTATGGTATATGGAATACTATGGCCATTCCCTGGGCCATTATATTGTTACAGGTTAATTACAATCAGATGCATTACACTAATAAACAATATGCTGTTAGTTTCAGTGTATTTATAAAACTGCGTCAGGAATGTGGTTCTAAGAAATAAAGGGTAACCACAGCACTGCTTTGATGCAAGGTGCCGCCAGTCTGCAAAACCGAGTGTAGAACTTGTGTACGACAGAGTATGAGGTTCCGTGGAAAAGTGCGTGGCTTTACGACAAGTGTAGGTTTTATACATCGCGATTTGAACGTGGAAACGTTCTTACGCAACATTTCTGTGCGTACGCACCATTTATACATGAGGCCTCTGCTCTCCACGAAACTATGTGGTAATTAATTCCATGTGTGAAGCACTCTATTAATATTTGTGCAAATCTCTATCTTTAACAAGTTTCTAACCAAGCCCCCCTATTCTTGGTAAAGAATTTATTTTAAAGTAACTTCTAGGAGTATTTGTGGACAATTGCTATGGCGTTGCTATTCAAGGTCAACCAGAACTGTGAAGCATGAAATGTATCTTGTTCAAGAATTAAAACTTTGTGTTGTGCACTTCCTGGTTGTCCTTTTTTTGGATTCAACCTAAATCTTAATACTTTAATTGCTTTGTTATTTTGAAATATTCCCAGCTCTACTTTTTGACTGCGATTTTAGATTAATATTATTGGCTTTGGTTGCATGTATGTTCAAATCCTTGCCCTGTGTCTGATAGGCACTGATTTTGGTCACGCGTATTGAGCCACAGTTATTTGTTTTTTGACTTGTTAGTTGTGACCCCCCGCTTGTTGCTTTGGATATGGTTCATCTTCTGATCAGTCAACATATATGCACAGTAGGGCCTTAAATAATCTCAGTCTTCCTTTTCCAGATTCCACCATTTGATTCTTGGCTCTGCCCTCACTCTCCTCTTCTTGATCTTGAATGTGCCCATCCTTTTCAATCCACTACATTCATTCCTATCCTTGACACCATACCCATCACTTCCTCTTCCCCTCTGTTCCATTCACCAACATGTCCATTGAAATTAGCTCCAATCACCACTCTCTCTCCCTTGGTACACTGTCCACCGCTTCATCCAAGTCACTCCAGAAATCTTCTGTCTCATCCATCCAATTGTTTAAATAACAATAATGACATTTATTTATATAGCATACTTTCATATGTAAGTGCAGTTACAAGGGATTTACAAACAGTTAAAGACCAACATTAGTCATAAAAAAGATAAAGTGGAGCAATCCTTAATTAAAATGGTCAATGTCTGATTTGATAATGTATGTTACAGTCATGTGGCCAGAAAAGAGAGGAAAACAAAAATCAGGTTGCTGCAGAGTGGCAACATGTCCCATATTGGTAAGACATACAAGTAACAATTTCTCTGTGTGCTGTGTGCGTGACAATTAAATTGAACTTGAGATGGAGCAAATGCTATCCTAGTAATTTATTTAATATGTAATGTAAATTTTTACCCTGAATCTATGATGATACCTAGATTATTTACTTCTGATATGACCTACAAAGGCAGATAATCAAATGTTTCCCAGCAATCCTCAATTACTTTTACACATCCAACTACTGCAATTTCTGTGCTTTTTTTTTTTGTTTAGTTTAAGAAAATTAACGCTCATTCATTCTGTAATGCTAGTTAGACAATCAGGGAGTTGAGAGCCCATATAGCTATATATATTTATTGTATTGACCCAGTGAAAGTGAAAGAATGGAGTAGAATTTCAGATAAAGTTCATGGTAGGCAGCCCTTGAAAGGACCTTTGATTTTACTAGGCCCAAAACTGCCATCTCTTTTATTGGCCACTCCCAGACGCTGCCTCTACCACCTTCTGTGATCTTCATCTTCTGTGACCTGATCTTCTGTGGCCCCTTGCTTATGGTTCAATGTACTCTCATTTGTATCCTCCACTGACTGCATATTCTCAACACCAGCTCTACCTCACACTATTCAACTGGGGTAAGTGGCAACACTATGTGCACGCACTTTCACCAACTCCATACACCTGAGAAGCATCTCCAAAGTGCTTGCAGGTAAGTGCTACCTATTCATACCAACACACACACTTTTCACAATACACACTTTTTTTTTTTTTTTTAATGGTTGGCTTCTCCATTTGGCTCAACCCATTCTAATATTCTGCAGATTCATGAACAATGTGGCACTCTTGGGCCTGATCAGCAGACAATACATTGATTATAGCCTTTTGTCATCTGCCTAGTACTTTACCTTATATTTAGAAATAGCAAAATACCCGCGCTTCGCAGCGGTGAAGTACTGCCTTAAAATTTTTATTAAGAAGAAAATTAAACCTTTTTAAACTGAGGGAAAATATACCAATAATTATTTGTTAAAGATCTCTTTGTATGCCACGTTGTCAGTTCGGCCCTTCAGTTGTAATATGACCAAGCTGTAGCTGTGCGCTGAGCTTACTCTTGAGCATGCAACGTACAGTTGGCCATGTGAACAGTAATCTTGTTTCAAATCTCACAGCTTGGATTGCTGCTGTCATAATCGGTTTGAGTTTCATGGTTTGTTTCAGTTACGACAGTATTTGTAGGACTTGTGTTGAAGAGACATTCGGCATCTGTCAAGCGTTGTAAGTATACAACCAGTTTCATTGATAACTTCACATCCAGCTTTTGAGAGTTTAAACATTTCTAAACATCAAAGTGTCCACTACTGAAATCGTCACCTGTGAAGCTAAGATGTTTAAGAGGCATTGGCGGTTGTCCAAAGGTGTAAAATATTTGGCCATTTCGGTACACTTAAGCATTTCACTCTTCTAGTGCTCCTGTGTAGTATAATTATCTCCTGTACCGTCATCAGTCCACACCTTGAACCTGTCCCAGTCATTCAATACATAAGACACAATGTTCCTCCGGATATCAATAGTGAGCCTGATATGGCTGTGCAATATGTAACAAAGTGAATGGAAAAGGCAGGTGCCATCTCCGGGCATGGAAACCACTTGGTAAGTGACAGTTCTTTGATCGATGGTGATTACCTCGATAGACATGTTAATGGGGGTATGGTTGGAATGATAAAGGAAATGGGTACCTGAACAATGTAAAGTAAGTCTAAAATACCTATACAATAACTATACTCGTAATAAATGAACAATAAAACAGCGGAGAAGCCGTGGATTAAATAAAAAGGCTGTAGTTATCAGCAGGGAGACGTGAATACCGTGGCGAAGCAAGGAAGGGAATGTAGAGACTGGAGCGACAGACGGCCTTATATAGGCAGGCAGCCAACAACGTGGGAGGCGTTGGGATGGGGGACCCAACGCCGCCTCACACGGTGACCGAGCTGCAGGCTATGGACGTATATATGTACGTAAGTAGGATTCAGTTAGCGTTGGGAACCCGCGTA
>JANRMT010062856.1:108574951-108599138 GCA_026402145.1 Polypterus bichir lapradei
AGTGAGTGAGTGAGTGAGGGCTTTGCCTTTTATTAGTATAGATTACCTGACTAAGTGGAAATGTGTACAGTAGAATAATAAAGGGCCTAGAAGTAATCCCTTAGGCACATCATATGTAACATGATTTATTTTTAATATGCAGTCAACAAGACTTATAAAGAATTTTCTCACTGTTTTGTATGATTTAAACCAGTTTAAAGAAATACTTAAAGGCCAAACCACAGTCTAAGGCAGTTTATGAGAATGCTAATCCTTGTAGTGTCAAAGGCATCCTCGAAGTCTTAGAGAACAAGCTGTAAACATGAAAGACTTTTATCAAAGAAATTTGTTTTGTTGCCTTGAAAGCTTGCATATTGTAATCTTTTTAGTTGGCCAATAAAAGGTGTAATTTTGCTTGACTTCTCACTACTATGATTAGATATAAAACCTAAGTGGTGCTTTTCAAGAATGCAATTTTTATTCAGTTAATCATTTAGCAGTTAAAAAACACTTTTTCTAGGATTTTTGCTTTAAACTTCTTGGCCATAATCCCGAATCTTTTTTAACTCTGAGTGTCTCTTGACTTAAGCGGTTATGATAAGATATATGGTGTTAAGCCTGAATAACACTCTGGACAGTATTCTGCTTTCATCTAGTGGATAAAATAACATCATGCTGCAAAACAATCATGTATATTTCTATATGTTTTGCCATTCTGATTACTTGTTGATATTCTAAGGTGGCACCTTCAACCAAAGCACAATGGTATGTTAATAAGAAGCTGTAAAGCCAGTTTTAGAACAAACTGAAAATGAACCATTTGTTGAATCAGACAGTAGTAATGACAATGTAAATTGGTCATCAGACATCAACACTGATAATGAATCTGATGCATATGACACTGAACCATCGTGATATGCCTGGTGAGTTCAGTTGCCTGAAGATTCACAATGATGCAAGTAGTTGTGTAGCAAAAAGGCAAAATGGTTGCGATCAAATGAAAGGACAATGCAGCAACTCTTAATTTTTGTATCGGGGAAATGTGGAAGTCACTAGCCTTGCACTGTGGTAGACTATCATGTGGATCAGGCAATGACATTCTACCCTCTCATGCGCAAACAAGAGAAACAAATATTATAAGAAAAGTGCATAAAGAAACACACTTCTAGTGTCCTGATTGTGGCACAGTGCTGTGCATTGGTGACTGTTTCAAAACATACAGTATCTCACAAAGGATGTGTACTAAATCTGCTTCAGTACAGCTGTTGATAGTAGATATGCTTTTTGTGCTGTGTTTATGATGACATTTTGGTGTTTACATGTTTCTGTTATATATGATAACATTTTTTCTTGTTGTAAAAAATTCAGAGTTTTTGTTACGTTTTTCGGGGATAAGCAATACCACTACAAGTATAGGTTACATATACAGAGACACCTTGGTATATGTCCGCTTTGTAATAAATCCAACTTGGTATACATCCTGTTTGGACATGAAACATTTTGCTTGGTATACGACCTTTGTTTGGAATACAACTCGCGTGCTACCCTTGTTTACCTCTCTCTCGAGACTAAGCCACGACTGCCCATGAGTGTCAATACGGCAGTTGCTAGCATCCAGTGAACAACCCGCGTGCTACCTGTTGTATATGATTGTTCAATGTTGCTTTTGTCCATTGCTTTATGTTCGGGTGTTGATTGCTATGGTCTGCATCTTTTAAGGCATATGACTGCCGGAGGGAGGAGTGTGGTTTAGAAGGCACGCTGTATGGAGAGTTGGTTAAACATGGTTCAAAATAAACAGCATTCGAAACGTTATTCTGAGTGTGTCTCTACTTCAATCTAGAGAACACTACACTACCCTTGTTTACCTCTCTCAAGACAAAGCCACGACTGCCCACGAGCATCAGTACGGCAGTTGCTAGTATTCAGTAAACAACCCACGCTTCAACTCTCTGTGAATTTAATGTGATTTTGTGTTTTTTCGCGTAAATTTGAATTGATTGTTGAAAAGTATGAAGGTGTTCTTAGACGTTATTAAAAAGTAAAGTTGGGTTAAATTTTCATTTATTTCATCTAATTGCTTTTGTATTTATGTATTTTAGTATTAAGCAGTGTTTAAATTATTTTATACAACCCCATCAATGTATAATATGCCAATAACAATAGGATTTTTTTTTCATGGGAAAGGATTCATCATTTTCACTTTATTTCTTATGGAAAAAATGTGTTTGGTAGACATCCTGTTTGGTATAAGTCAAAGGGTCTGGAAGGGATTAAGGACGTATACCGAGGTACCACTGTAAGTCGAAAATGATCTTAAACAGAACAGTCAAGATATTTCCTTTAAGCAGGGGTTTGGCTACTGCAGTTTATAAAGTAATTAGAAAAATACCAGACTGTGTTGAGCAGTTAACAATATTTAGTACGCTGTCAGAGACTTCTTTGAAAAAATCCAATTTGACCTGGATTACAGATGCAGGCTGATGGAGTGATCTGATTAATTGCTCTGTAAATTTTAAGTGCATTTGTTTTCCTATGGAAGTTGATTTTGGTTCATTGAATGGTGAGAAATTCACCCAACTTTAATCTATTTTACTTTATGTTAGGTCTTATATTATTTATCTTTCCTGTAGAAAAATGCTGCAAAAGCTTCCCACCTATACACCAATGCTTTGTTCGTCAAACAGCTGAAAATAGCACTTTTGGATTGATTTTAATGCTTTTGGAGAAATAAGACTGTCCATCTCCTGGTTCAGACTGCTGCACTGTATTTAATTATGAGAGCTCTTAGAATTTCATAGTGTAACATTAATTTAGTTTTTCTCCATTTTAGTGAAACTGGGACACAAGCAAGAACGGCAAAAGAATAATCATTAGCTTCCGCTTCATAACTTCTCACTGCTTTGGCAAAAAATGGATTATGTTTCTCTGCAGTTGGCAGTTTCAATGTAGTATATCTGTTTTATTTATTTTATACTGCGTTTCCACACTATTTTTCCCACTTTGGCCTTCAATTCGGCCTGTCCATTTTTATAAAACTGCTCCACTGAGTAAATAAGCTTTTACTCTCTGCCCTGAAGTAAAATCAAGCTGAAGAAAAATGAGTAATAGGGAGGCAAATCTCAGTAATGAGATGATTAGTCATGAGAAAAAATGTTCCATGAAACAATGTACTGTATGATCCTGTTGTGATATGGGATGTTTTACATAAAGGAAATTGTCAACATGAGTGTTCAAAGAGATGTCAAAAATTGAGATGTACAAAGCCAGCTTTGTCACATGGTAATATGGTCTTTGATGAAATGTACACATGTACTGTAAAGCCTGTGACTTAAGGAAGCTGCTGTGATGCAGAGCCTGCAGGCTGGTGATGTTCTAGAGAAAATCCCTTATGATTAAATGTTCCAAGGCAGCTGTCATCTCGAGTGACACCTAACAATACCTGCATTTTATTTATAAAAATAAACAAATAAATAAGGCTTTTCTATTCAACCTGCAGTGCCTCTGACAAACTCTTCCATTGACCTGGTAAAACCATTTTTTCTATTGGCCGTTCTGGAATCGGAATGTAGCTATGAAACAGTCTTTAGATAGATAGATAGATAGATACTTTATTAATCCCAAGGGGAAATTCACATAATCCAGCAGCAGTATACTGATACAAAGAAACAATATTAAATTAAATAGTAATAAAAATGAGAAAAGTGAAACTACGAGAAGTTCAGAAGTGAATTTGTGGTGTTTTCACTCCCCAGAATTAAAAAGGTAATAATTGAGATCAGTTTTATGTTTTCTTGTTTTTTTATTGTTATTTCAGAGCCACCACAAAAATCTATCAAAAGCAAAGCTGACTAGATACCTGACTACAACCTGTCACAAGGCTCACTATCAAGATGTTGGTCTACCATACTGGTCAAATTATGATGTTATGAGGGCTAGTCATCCATATACTTACTGTATATGCATACAATATGAATATGTACAGTATGTTCTCAAACCCTTGAGCTGAGCACATCCTGACAGCATTGGATACAATGATAAGGAACCATCCTGAGCAGGGAATTATTGCATTGCAAAACCCACTCATGAACACATCAACACACACAATTACCGGGGGGCAATCTTTAGAAATGGAAGAGGACAGTCTATGCAGTTATTGGAAGCACTTGCAAATTTCACACAGATAAACTTTTTGAAGAACCAGGACTAACAACTACAACACTGTGATTAACATGAATAACATTTTTATTCAACACATTGGCTATGGTATGTTGATTTGTGACTCTGTATGAGGTTGGTTTTTGGGTATGTGAAGTAGTATGCCCTCTGGTGGACTGGAACTTGTTCATCTTTGGTTCCTGCATTGCACCCAGTGCTGCCAGGGTGGGTTCCAGCTCCAAATCATCTCTGACCAGTGGTGTCCTTAATATTAAAGTTCATGTGAGTATCCCCTGCTAGAAACATGTGATATAGCTGATTGGTATTTTTATAGTGTACGCCTGCACTGGGAGTGTGTATGGTGTCCTATCCAGGGTAGCGTACTTGTCTTACAGACACTGCTGTCTGGTTAGGCTTTGGCATCAAGCAGGTCTCAACAAAATAAAAGTTGTTTGGTGGATGGATGCTACAGAAGAGTGAACATAGGCAGTACAATAAAGGGAATTGTAATGTAAGTAGTGGATGAAGAATCACCATATAACAGAAGAAAATGTAACTTAAAATATTCTGAGACTGGGCACCATAAAGAATTTTATTGTGATTGATACTGGTCACTTTTGTAATTGAAGCAGTTATTTTAATTTCATTAAAATGTATGTTAAAGAATGTTACATTATACACTTTGCATACTGTACATGTAATCTATGCTCAACATGATGCATGCATTTAATCTATCCTCAACAGCATGAAGTATCTATAATTGGATTTTGATCAAGTATGAGTTAGCACACATTTGACCAATATAATGCCCTTTCTTGGCTAGTTTCTTCATTGGCCAAACTCATTTCTCCCTGCTTATGGCCTCTCTAGTTGCCAAGCAGTGGATTCCTCTGTGCTACTCCCTGCATACTTAAGCAAGCCTTGCTTCTTTGTGATTATTCTCTTACTTTGTTTTCTTTTGAACTTCTAGTCTAGGTCTTTGCTTTTGTTTTTATCTGCTTGGGCTTTTGAAGTCATGCTCGTTTGTTGTTGCTGATTTTTTTTTTTTGCTTCGCCCTTTTTCTCTCTTCTTTTTACTTGCTTGTTCCTCACCGTTAAAGCATTGTCTGAGATCTGACTTTATATGACGCTGCTGGCAGCTTTTTCTATGGTGTTGTCCTGTTTAAGTCCACACACTTGCAACACAACTTAAGGGTTTGAAGGGTGACGTTCATTGTGAGCTTCTACAGGGCAGTGATACTCTGTTGCCTGACACTAGTAACTCATCTGTCTCACAATATGACAATCTATACTATTTCAACTGTGTGCACTAATAACAGGCTATTAATTCTTTTAAGGTCTGTAATAAAGCATTTTATGCAGTGTATTTACATTAAGTTTTCCAAAGCCAAATCATTTTTTCTGATTCTTTCATAAAAAAAAGTTTCCTATTCTTTAGTAATTCAGTCTGTGAAAGCAGGTTTGTATCAGACTGGGACAAGAGAAAAAATATGCACTTGAAATTCAGGACTGGCTTGAAGTGAGTAAAATGCACATCACAAAAATATTTGTTTTGGGCTCCTTATCATTGTAAATGCTTTCCTGTTGAGTGTTTTTCATACTAACCTTGTAGATGCCAAGACAAGAAGAATCAAGTTATCGGATTATCATGTTTCTGTCTATTCACTCACTTGCGTGAAATTGTTCTGGCTTTCATAATAGCTCTTTCTACAGGGCTTCTGTGAATGGGCTTTCTTGCCTGCTATTTGATTTTCTTTTTCTGTTATTTGTTTCTTTGTATCACAAAATATTGTTAATTGGTTTGTTCATTGATT
The DNA here is from genome assembly GCA_026402145.1 of Polypterus bichir lapradei. Taxonomy (NCBI): domain Eukaryota; kingdom Metazoa; phylum Chordata; class Cladistia; order Polypteriformes; family Polypteridae; genus Polypterus; species Polypterus bichir. Next base: position 108,580,903 of record JANRMT010062856.1, read on the forward strand.
GTCTCCTGCTTCTCTCATTATGTTTTTTATGATATTTTGAGTTTTTTTTAAACTTGTCATTTGCAAGTAGCTTTAAAATAAGTGAAATATCACACAATTATATTCTAAAGCCTTGTGAAGCTGCAATAAGTACAACTAACCTGGGAAATTGCCTGTTACATTTGTAGCTGTCTAAAGAGGGAAATAAAAATAGAAAAAAAAAAAAAGACTTGTAATAAAATATTTCCCCGGCAGCAAAATGTGTGATCTTATTTATACATATTTATATTGCAACAGGGAAGGAAGCTCTTGTAGCGGTCTTAATACCTAAAGTAACGGGAGCGAGCCAAGATGTATAAAATAGATTATTCAAGTAAATAAACTCAAAGGAGAGGCAAGCAAAAAGGAGAAAAATAAGAAGCTAATAAACAGTAGAAGAAAAATCTGTACCTTCCTGGGGCCCAACTCACAGATCTCAAACCACGTCTTTTAGATATGGGGTGGCTGCTTTCTTACTTACCTCAAAGGGGTACAAAACACTCCTGATCTGACAATTTTCTGTCTCTTTTCTTTCTGTGTAACATGGTATCTCTTCCAAATGCCAGTTAAGCTCATTTTCCCGATTCACCCTCTCCATGCTCAGTTAGCTCATGAATGTTAAGCCGTGCACAGATAATAAAGAGAACAAAAATAAAGAGCTGGGACACTTCCATTGTGAGACCTCTTTAATAGTGAAAACAAAAAGAAAATATGAAAAATATGACTTGAGGCAAAAATGACAACAGCCACAATCAGATACTGGAAGTAATATAAGAAGCAGCACTCTGAGCAGGAGGTTCATCTTCCTCAGCTGCAGGTCCAAATTTAAATAGCAACTTCTGGTCATTGGCCATGTTATATAGTGGGCATTACATAAGGGGCAAAGCCTTGCAGGATGTAAAGAAAGCGATGCCAGTCGGCTTCCAAGTTATCTTTTGAGGTCACTGAGGAAAAGGGAGAAGGAGGTAGCAAACTTGGTGAATGATGGTACTGCTTACCTGTCGAAGCCCTGAAGGTGTCCCCTAAGCACTCCTGTCTGACAGCAGCTTAAAGCTCCAGTCTAGGGTTACTTCTGGCCTAGCTCTAAAATTACTTTTGGAGGTAGGGGCTTCTCTACTTTTTCACTAGTCCCTTCAATTGGCCCCTGGTGTTATTATACCTAGAATATGAACTGTCCATACCTTTTGGAAGTCCATGTTTCCAAGGAAGCTCTCTTACTTCATACACAGTGCAACTTCCCCGGACTATGGCCATTTGTCCCTTAACAACCAGGAGTCACCCCTGGCATTTCTTCACTGGTCTCAATCATTCATTACATTGAGGGTCAGACATCAGTGGTACCTACTTTCTTAACAAGTTATGTTGTGGAAAAAACTTTTCTCTGTCTTCAAACAATGCAGTCATTGAGCCCAGTTCAGAATCCAGAACATTTCTTTATTTGCTCAGAGTTATGCACAAATGTCTCAGCCCATAGAGTGAGCAATCACTTAAACAATTCATCTGCTTTTATACTTTTCTATTACCATTACCTCATCTAATGCATCAAGTCATCTGACTCTTAATATGCATAATATTCAGAACTTTATTATTCCATCCAATCAACTAGTGCCACAAGTATTTTCTGACACCTTTCGACTCTCCCACTAATCTGAATGCTGCCTCAATGGTGGAGGTGTTCTGCGGATTCTTCTATTGATCTTTGCACCGCTAGATAGAAGGGGGTGTTTGGGCTTTTCCACAAGTTTATCCTCGTTTTCTGGAGGGGTGTTTGTTACGCATTGACCTCATTCTAACCTTGGAAAATCAAGCTGGTGGCTTTTCTAACATGAGGCAGTCCTCATGTGCCTAATTAAGCTACATTTATTTAACCCTTGAGTTTCCTTCAGTCCTTTTCCCTTATGTTTAATAATTCATTCTCTTATGGCTTCATATATATATATATATATATTCTTGTAATAAATTATGAAAGATTATTATATACATATTAAATAAAAATTCCATAGTTCCTACCCAGCGCTGGCCCAAGGCATAAGAGAACTAAGTGGCTGCATAAAGCCACAAGTGCCCCCCCCAATTTGCTTAGCCTGTCAAAATGTGAAAGATGGAAAATGGAAAGTTGACAAATGATGACTAGGTTCTGATGGCGATGAGTGTGCTGGTGCACTTACCAACCTACCTTACCAAACTCAGTGCTGGTGTTTGGCTCCCCCTTCAACTCTTTGATCATGTTTGACATTCCACCCCCCAACTCTTCGATCACACACATTACTCCAAGGGGGAGTACTCCTTGTGACACCCCTGTCTTAGTGAAACCATCTAGTATAACTTTTTAACTAAGAGGCCTGCAAACTTTATTTAGCTTAGGTCCTCACCAAGCATAATCCCAAAACTGTTCCTACCCCAACTTATCAACTTACTCCATCACTGCCAGTGCCATGGTTACCTTTTATTTCTAGGGCCTTGCTGGGCTCTATCTAAACCCACTGCCAAATGTTTCTGACTGTTGTCAATGTTAATACACATTGTAGCTGCGTTTTTCCAAAGTTACCAAAGTTCAGCAGCTCTAACTCAAAAAATGGGATTCAACAAAAGCCTGACGCAAAGAAATGATTCCACAGACAAGATATCTTCGTTTTTAAAAGTTTAGTTAAATTTCAAAGTAAAACAGTTCACACAAAAAAGAAAATTAAAATAGCAAAAAAAAAAAATTAATGTTAAGAAAAGTTCAATTCTAAGCTTAATCTTGTTACATCTCAAATCGTTACTATTTACTTAACATTTCTGAACCATTTCAAAACGGTCAGAAAATTGTATGCTTATCCCATTTCTGAGTTGAAAATGGGTCTTTCAAGTCCCTCTTTACTGAGACCTGTTCTAAACACAACTGAGCTTATTATCACACTGTTTCTCAGTTATAGCAAGAAGGTTCTATCTCTTACTAACTTATAGGGGGAAAGGACTATACCATAAGCTATGACTATGGAAGAAATTTATATTCTATTCAAATTAAGCAAACATTAATATGAGTTTAACTGAAAACTTTAACTTTCTAAGATAAGCTCTTACATTTCTGTCCCCTAATTGGCTATGCAGATGCAGAGACAATTACTATACTTTACTTCAATATGAGACAATTAATTTTACTTTTACATTAACTATTGTTTTCAAATCACTAGCAATATCACTGCAAACAAACATTTTAAAAATTTCCTATTTCAAACATTGGCTGTTTCTTGAAGCAGACACAGTTTATTCACTGGTCTGTCCAGTGTGCTGGTTTTAGTCCGCACACAAACTCTTTTGACTGCACCTTTGGCATCTGGCATTGTCTTGATGACTCAACCCATTACCCAGGAATTGCAAGGTGTGCCTTTATCTACAATTAAAACAACGTCCCCTGGTTCGAAATTTTTTCTTGGTGCAAGCCATTTTTGACGTTCTTGAAGTATTGGCCAATACTCTTTAGTCCATCTTTTCCAAAACAAATCAGCCTTGTATTTAATTTGTTTCCAGTGTCTTCTTGGGTATGGTTCATTTTCTGAAACAAGTTCAGGTGGCATTTCAGGTTGTGTCTTCATTAATAACAAGTGATTGGGTGTGAGTGGTTCCAAATCATTTGGGTCATGTGATGTCTTTGTAAGGGGTCTGTTATTAAGTATTGATTCCACTTCACACATCATTGTATTAAGATTTTAATCATCGATTGTTTGTTGGTTTAGTGTTGAATTTAAGATCTTTCTTATGCTTCTGATTTGTCTTTCTCACACTCCACCTTGATGAGAGGCTGATGTTGGATTGAAAATCCATTTGATTTCTTTCTGTGTCATAGTGTTACCAATTTTTTCGTGTTCCAAATTTTTAGTAGCTTCTCGTAGCTCTCTTTCTGCTCCAAAAAAATTTGTTCCATTGTCTGAGCGCATGATTTTAACTCGTCCTCTTCTACTCATAAATCGGAGTATGGCTTGGATACGAGAATCAGTGTCTAAGCTATGTGCAGTCTCTATATGCGCTGCTCTGGTAGTTAAACACGTGAAAATTACTCTGTACATCTTGACTAGACTTTGTCCTCTTTTGACTAGAAAAGGGCCAAAAAAATCAACTCCAGCATTAGTGAATGATGGTTGGTTGGGTGCTAGGCAATCTTCTGGCAAAGCTGCCATTTTTTGGTCACCTGCTTTCGCATTGTATCTTCTGCATGTTGTGCACTTTGAAATTATTTTCTAATAGCTGAGTACACTTGAGGTGTCCAGTATTTCTGGCGTAATTGTGTGAGCACATAGTCATGCCCACAATGTCCGATTTGTTTATGAATGTGCTGCAATATGAGAGAAGCAACATGTGAATGCTTGTGAAGAATTGCAGGATGTTTAGCTTCTTCGGGCATTGCAGCTTTGCAGAGTCTTCCTCCAACTCTCAGTATTCCATCTTGTATGATCGGGTAAAGTTTATAGATTTTACTGTTCTTTTTAACACGTCTTTTTCTTTAAAGCCTTTAATTCTTCTGGAAATTCTTGCTGTTGACTGAAACGGATAAGCTCTGTTTCAGCTTTAACTAAGTCATCTAGAGAAATTGGACTTGGTTTTAAAGTCAGTTTATACTTTTTCATGTGCTTTGCTATGAGTGATTTTTGTTCTTCTGTATTACTTTTAGTCCTACTGACTTCCATTTGAAATGTTTTTCTTTCATTTCTTAAGTGTAGCAGTGTGTCTTTAAACTTGAGGAACCAAGCCACTGCTTTCTTTAAGTGTAGCCAATCTGAAAAGTAAGTGATTAGTTTGTTGGTGGGCTTGATTGCCTCCTCTATTCTTGTCATGTTAACTGCACAAGTTTTAACTTCTGGATCATCTTCAAAGAGTGAATCGTTTAGTTGATCTGGTCTTTTTGGCCACTCACGTTCTGACTTTAATAAGAAACTTGGACCTTGTGACCATGTGGTGCTTTTGAGAAAGTATTCCGTGCTTAGCCCGCTAGATGCTTGATCAGTTGGATTAAGGGCAGATGTGACATACCTCCACTGTGAAGGTTGTGAATGATCTCTGATCACAGAGATTCTGTTGGTAACAAAGGTCTTGAATCGAGTGCTTTCATTTGAAATGTATTTTAGCACTGTGCTGCTGTCAGTCCAAAATGTAGATTCTTGTAAGGGCATTTGAAGATCACCTTTAAGCATTCTGTCCATTTTAACTGCCACAACAGCTGCTGTCAGCTCCAATCTTGGAATTGTGACCTGCTTCAATGGTGCAACTCTTGACTTGCCCATCAGGAATGAACAACGCTTTTTGCCCTCTTCATTGGTTAAGACAAGGTAAGTGGCAGTGCCATATCCATTTTCACTAGCATCTGCAAAATGGTGCATTTGTGCTGTCTTTATGGTTCCAAACCCAGTAGGTTTGAAGCATCTGTTTACTTTATAGCCTGTAAGTAACTGCAAATCATCCATCCATTTTTTCCATTTCTGAATGTGTTTGACTTCTACTTCTTCATCCCACCCAAATTTCTCTTTGCATAAGTCTCTTAGAATAAGCTTTGCTGACAGTAAGGCAGGTGCTAAAAAACCTAGTGGATCGTAAACTGAGCTAACAACAGACAGAATACCATGCCTTGTAGCGGGCTTGTTTTGTAACTTAACCTGAAATTTGAATCTGTCCGTTTCTGTGCACCACTGGACGCCCAGGGCATGCTCTACGGGAAGCAGACTGTGGCTCAAGTCTAAGTCCTTTTGTTCATGAGCTCTTTTGTTCTTCAGGAATAGACAATAAAACTGCTCTGTTGTTACTCACCCACTTAGTCAAATGAAATCCCCCTTTGGGGCATAGAGCTTGGAGGTCCTTTGCCAGCTTTATTGCTTGTTCTTCTGTTGCAACCGACTTTAGACAATCATCCACGCAAAAGTTATTGAGAACGGTGTTAACTGCTTCCTCCGGAAATGTATCTCTGGCATCTTTGGCTGTTCTATGCAAAGCATAAGAAGCACAACTGGGTGAAGAAGTAGCACCAAAAAGATGTACTGTCATTTTGAATTCTTCAAGGTCTTTACTTAGATTACCTTCAGGCCACTATAAAAAATGTAAAAGATCAGTGTCTTTATCTGGTACTTTAACTTGGTAGAACATTGACTTAATGTTTGCCATTAAGGCTACTGGCTCCTTTCTGAATCTTGTAAGGACGCCAATGAGTGTATTAGTTAGGTCTGGGCCTTTTAATAATTGTTCATTAAGTGAAATCCCCTGGTAGGTGGCAGTGCAATCAAAGACCACTCGAATTTTAATTTTCTTTGGATGATACACACCGTGATGTGGGATGTACCACACCCTGCCTTCATTGCAATTCAGGCTTTCTTTAGGTACCTTGACAGCGTAACCCTTGTCAATAATGTCTTTCATGAAGGCTTTATAGTCTCCGTGGAAACCTGAATTTTGGCTCAGTTTTCCTTTGAGTCCAATAGCACGCTGTTCAGCAATACAGCGGTTATTCAGCATTTTTCAAGTGTTTCATCTTTCAATAGGCAAATTTAAACAATAATGGCCACCTACCAGTCTCACAGATTCTGAGGCTATGCGCATGAAATTGATGTCCTCCTGTGACATCTCCGCTTTTTCTTCACAGCTGCACTCCGTAAAATCTGTGTTGTACTGTTGCAGCAATATATTTTCAATCTCTGTTATTGACACATGATTGATTGAATGTTTGGGCAGCTTACCACTTTGTTTTGCGAGGTCATCTATCTCTTTGTATGGTCCACTAACCACCCATCCAAGTGCAGTCTTCATAGCATGAGGTCCACCTCCTTGGCTAGGTATGATTCGTGACTGCTCGAAGATTTCTGGGTAGTTGATTCCTATTAAAAGATTAACTTCAGAGTCAATATGAGATAGACGTACCTCTTTAAGATATGCCCACTTATCGATATCTTCTTGTAGTGGAATACTTTTTCTGTTCACTGGAATGGAGGCCTGTGTAAAGACCTTTGGCAAATCAATACATTCATCATAATTGAGACCACAGACTTGTAAATCTGATAAGATAGAACATTGGGTTAGCATTTTTGAATCATCATCATAGTTACTCATAGGTCTGAGGAATACTTGTGTTCTTCTCCCTTGAAGGCTTAATTGTCTCTGGAGCCTTTCAGTGCAAATTGTTACTGTACTGCCTAAGTCTATACAGGCATATGTTTCTACATACCTTTCACTATTCTTAGATTTTACTTTAACAGGAACTACTTGCAGTGCGCATTCTTCTCCGACCCCAGTAAAGGCACAAGTTCCAGTCTCTGTTTCCTTTTCAGTAGGTATTGCCACACTGGCTGTAACTTTAGATGTTAATCCACTGTCTTTTTTAATGTGCAGGATGTCTGGATGCTGAAAAGAACATGTCTGACATTTCATTCTTTCTTTACAGTTCTTACCAAGGTGCCCCTGTTTGAGACAGCGAAAACATAAACCTTTAGTTTTTAAAAAGTCAGTTCTTTCCTTATGTGGCAGTTCTTTAATTTTACTACATTCAGCAAGAGTATGCTGGCCATTGCAGAATACACAAGGCTTTTTAAATGCACAGGAATCATTAAAAGTCTTTTTGACCATGGTTTCTCTAGTACCCTTTTCATCAGCATCAGAAGTACTTGTGGTAAAAATACCTCCCCATCTCTGTCCATACTTCTGAGGAGACCTACTTTTGTCAGTCTTTTCTTTATTCTCTGTGTTACCTTGTTTTAACCCATGTTGTCTCAATTTGTTATTTTATTTCATTTCTGTCTCTTATGGGATGGAACTGAGAAAGCAAATTTCATATTTGTAGAAATGACTTAATAAAAATCCTTGAACCATGAACCCTTGAACGTGGCATAACAAGATCATAACGTGAGAGAGAAAACAGCAACATGGGGATGAAAAATATGTGGATGGGATACAAGGGCAACATAGATATCAGCTAACATAAACATCTGGAAGCACTGAATGAGTTTTTTTTGTTGTTTGTTTGTTTATAAAATGGCTTATGTTCTCAAACCAAGGGTTTGTTGTTGCCTTGAGTTTAATACTGATCAAGCTCTTGTGAAACAGAGAATAAGGACCCTGAGAAACTCAAGGGTTTGATGTATAGTCATTGTATTATTTTTCTAATTCTCTTAAGTACCTAGTGTGTGTGTGTGTGTGTGTGTGTGTGTGTGTGTGTTTGCCCTGTCCAGGGTTTGTTCCTGCTTTGTGCCTTGTGGTAGCTGAGATAGGTTCCAGCACCCCCAGTGACCCTGTTCAGGATCAAGTGGTTTAGAAAATGACTAAATGACTGAATTATTAAAATACAGTGTTAAATATAAATCTGCCTGGTAACTCACTTTTTTTTAATGGCTGTCATTTTTTTCATCCTTGTACAGTATTCTTTTTTAAAGTCAGAGTAAGACTTCAACTTGAATATAGAAGTACTTAGAGTAACACTGCCTTAGGCTGTTGGTTTGATCTCTGACTTAGGAGGCACAAACCTCCTTCTGGTTTTTACCATTTAGCAAGTGTCTGCAGTTTTTAGTTTGTATTGTTTTTTAATTTAAAATGTTGATTTCACCTCATTTCAAGGGGTATACAATTAAGAAAGATGACAATGATTATTCATTAATTTAATGAGGTTTCTATCCTAGTTTTACCCTGCAACTTTCTTGCAACATAATGAGTGTAATCAGATAAGAGAAAAATGTAACTTGCTTGATGCACCACAACAAAGAAAAAGAAATCCAATTGACTAAGTAATGCAATAAAGAAATTATAGGGTTTAAATGATAATATAACATCAGTTGAAATGAAGCAAATTTGATTTTATTCATAGACAGGCTATTTGAAAGTAATTTCTAGATTCTGTGATTAAATTATTACTAAAACATTTAACATTAGATTATTTTTATATTCTTGTTATTGCATTTTGATTTTTCTAAATTCCACAGCTTGTAACAGTAAAATTAAAATATAACACTTTGTTCTCTCAATCATTCATCATAACTGTTAGTTATTATAGTCATTTTAAACAGCAGGAGACAAAGAGTACAGATAAGAGGAGGATACTCCATGTGGAGTGAGGTCATCAGTGGAGTCCCTCAGGGGTCTGTCCTTGGACCATTACTTTTTCTGATTTATATTAATGACATTGATTCCTGTACAGTTAGTAAACTTGTGAAATTTACAGATGACACTAATGTTGGAGGGATTGCAGACACTGAGGAAGCAGCAAAAATAATTCAGAAAGAACTGGACAAGTTTTAGAACTGTAGAAAAATATAGGAAAGTACAGAGTCCAAAATGTAGGAAAGTACAAAGTGCTCCATGGGCAACAGGAATTTCAATTATAAATACAAGATTGGAAACACAGTCATATAGGAAGCAACCTCTGAAAAGGATTTAGTGGTTTAGTTAAATACAACATTTTCATCGACTAAGCAATATACAGAAGCAGTTAAAAGGCAAATAAAATGTTGGGTTAAATCATAAAAAAGTCAAAAGATTTCATTCTCAGACTATAATGCACTTGAAAGACCAGGTCACCAAGGTACAAGAAAGACATAGCAGCACCTGAAGCTGTACAAAGGAGAGCAACTAAGTGCATTCCAGGGCTTAAGGCCATGTCCTACTCTAACAGACTCAGAAAATTAAACCTGTTTAGTGTCAAGCAGAGGAGACTGCATGGGGACCTAATCCAGGTAGTTAATATCCTCAAACAAACTAAATAGATCGAGCAACATTACTTCAGCTTAAAGGTGAATCATGTACTCAAGGGCATCAGTGGAAATTAGGGGGAAAAGCATTTAAGAAGCCAGGATGTACTTTTATATGCAAAGAGTTGTGGGATGCTAAAATAAACTACCGAGACATGTAGTTGACGAAGAAACCTCGACAACCTTCAGGAAGAATCTGGACAAGATATTGGGACAGCATAGCTATTAGCTAAACAAACAGGCTTGATGGACTGAATGGTCTTTTTGTTAAATTTCTTACGCTTCTTATTGTGAAACTGGTGAGTTTGTTGCTGCCTTTTCAGAAAGGCAGTTGGACAAAAGTTGTTTCTCAATATATAATAATAATATTTATTTTTGTTTTTTTGGCTGGAATAGCTTGTGGCTCTGCATATGTACTCTGCAATGAAAGAAAAACACATTAGGAAATGAAAGCATTCACTTATTATTAAGATGCAGCAAGTAATTTAGAACCCGTGGATCATTTAGTTAGTAAGTAATAAATTCATTGGTGAATCTCACGTGCTTGATATTGTAATCCCTACACAGTAAAGAAGTGCTTTGTTGTTTTCCATTTACTTTTCCCTAGTGTCCTCAGCCATTTTCCATGTTCTTTGTTTTGGTTAATCCCACGAGAGTCGTGATACTGTATAAACTGAGGCACACTTCAGCCATGTCAGTAGTGGCCAGGAGGCTCAGCACAGTGCTAGGGTAGGCGACCTGTGCTAAGATTTTCAAATTGTTCTGAATAGCTCTTCTTAAAAACACGCAGCAATTTATCTTGGAAGTGGTTATTTTAGTCATATATAGTATACTATATATATATAGTATATATATAGTAGTATGCATTGTGTTTGAAGGGATAATGCATTTTTTTCATTGCATTTAAAAATGGTTAATATTTAGAATCAATTAACTGCACTTAATAATAATAGCAAATAAATAATTGCTTGTGATCCCTGTTAAAGTTACTGTATTCTTCTATGACAAATGTATGCTTTTCAGGCTTTTTTACAGGTAAGGAACACAGAAATTTGGAGTTAAAGTCAGAGGAAGGCCAAATGATCCCCTAAGCACAACCCAACAATGGTGCCCATCAGCCCTTCAATTGCTTAATTGACAAAACATAAACACTCAATAAGTGCAGAAAGTGAAATAAGAGATTAAAATTGAAGTAATGTATGTGAAAAATCAGTAAAATAAATGATAAAATTAAGAGCCTAAGGATTTATTAGATAAATCAGCTATGAGAAGTAAACATTACATTTATATAGCGATTTTCAAGACACTTAAAGCACTTTACCTGGAGCGGGGAGAGCCACTTCCACCACCACCAATGTGCAGCCATTATTCTTATCACACATTAGATGACGAAATGATGAAAAGGTGAGAGAGAATGTTAGCCAGTTAGAGACAGGGAATTATTAGAAGGCCAGAATGATTTGGCCACGATGGGCAATTTAGCCCAGGAAACATCATACTCTTCACAAAAGATGTCCAGTGATCAGGACTTCAGTTTCACATTTCATTTGAGGAATCGCACCACTGGAACATTGGGCCACACACAGCCCACAGACTAATTGCCCCCTGCTGGCCTCACCAGCACCTCCTCCAGCAGCAACCCAAGCTTTTTCCTAGATGGTCTCCCATCCAAGTACTGGCCGGGCCCAAGCACGCTTAGCTTCAGGTGGATTACCTTTTACCCTCAGTGGGATAGAAACAAATGTGCTCTTTGACGACAACTTCAAACCAAAATTTTAAACTTTTGTCACTCACCCTGCCAAAGAAAATGTTTTGTTTTTTTTTAACAATGCAGATTAAAGTTGAATAAGGCAGAGTAGGACAATTTCACAAAAATTGTGTAAAGTTGTGTATGCCAGTGAAAATGTTAAGTCCGGAAAAAGAACTGTGTCGTGCCTTCCTTCCATTTGTGCCCTAATCATGTGCTTATTTGCTTAGGGGTTAATCCAGGGTTTGTTATACAGGTAGTCCCCAGGTTACGGACATCCGACCTACGACGTTCGAACGGGGCCGCAGCTGCGACACATGCACCTCAGTAACTGCCGCTTTGTCATCTTCAGCCTGGGGACGCTGCAAGCGGTGGCTGGACGGAGGCTGGAGGGGGGCGGTTTCACTGCTCGCGCAGTGTAGTGTCTCTCAGGTGGCTCCCAGCGGCAAGCGGTGACCCGTGGTCCATAGTCACTGGGGCCACAGCTATTTGCTCGTGTGTAGAACGGAGGCTTGATGGGGCGGTTCGCTACCCGTCCACCACACTGCCGCAGCTACTGCTCCTGACTGGACGCAGGCTGGATGGAGCGGAGGGGGGCGTTTCACTGCCCGCTCACCACACATGGCTGCCCCATTCGTTCTCACTGGTAATGCTGCAAGCGGTGACCTGGTTGTGGCTGAACAGAGGCCATTAAGGGTGAGCGGGGGGTTAGCATTGTAGGGTGGCTACCTGTTGAATGGGGGTGGTGGTGGGCGATTCTCTACCTGCCTTTGGCCGCACCGTGTTTGCTCTCGGTGGGCGGACGCTGCAGGCAGCATACTGTAGTGGAGGTGACTTTGTGGTGGGCTGTTAGTGAACCACCCCTTGCTGCCCCCATTCATTCTCAATAGCAAGCCTGCTTGTATTGTTACGCACATAGCAGGAAGTTGTCTCTTGTCAGCACATCAGATGTTTTGACGACGGGTGCCTTCCTGCTGTGATAGCGTGTACAGTGCTGTGCAGAAGAGCTCATCTTAACCTTTTGTCTTCACCCTTCAAGAATGTCTCTGAAACACAAATGTGATGCAAGTGCTGGTGATTCAGTAAAGAACAGAAAAATCATCACCATTGAAAATAAAGTAGAAATAATAAGAAGGTCAGAGAGAGGTGAAACAATAAGTCGGTCAACAATAGCATTTATTAAAATAATGTACCTGTTCCGACTTACATACAAATTCAACTTAAATACAAACCTACATTCCCTATTTCATACGTAACCCGGGGACTACCTGTACTCACTAATCTTGGCATCCAATGTTATAATTGGCTATCTCTTTTAATTTTTCTACAACCTTATGTAGTCATTTTTGACAATATTTACATTTTTTCAGGTTTTTTCTACCTAAGGAATTCAAAAATAACATCTATATATTATTTGCAACTAGTTTTACATTTTACTAGTTTTCACATTGTACCACTATGCTGTTTTATTTGGTTATGGTTGCACCTATTTTTGTGTTTTTGGCATTCTTGTTGCTGTGGCAGCATTCCCATGAATCACTGGGGTTGCTTGGCCTCTAAGGCCATCGACGCAATGGTATTTAGGTGCTGTTTTATCCGACAATGTATTTCTAAGAGAGTTACATGCATGTCTTTTTGTCTGGTATTTTCTGGTTTCTGAAACTCAGTTTTATTACTAAGAACTTTGATTTTCAGTTAGTGATTTTGATGTACCACAGAAAAGTTAGACTTTTAGCTTTTGGTCTTTGCATGTGTCATGCATACACATTAGAGAATCACCCTTCTGGGTTCCTCCCAGGTATGTAATTCCACTGTGAGATGAGCGGAGGCACTGCCACCAACTATGTTGACTTCCTTTGCTTCCAGAATGCAGAGAAAGCACTCAGTGAAGGCAATTAAGGTGGCATCACTTACTAACTTAGAGAGTAAAGAGTTGGAGCTCATTTGTACCTTGATCCCATGTGATGTAAATACGCCTTTGAGGGGCATTATTTCTGTTGTTTATAATGCCATTAAGTGAATCTGTTGTTTGTTTTTTGTGTCATTGCATGATGTTTTTGTTGCACATTAGAAGTTAACGGGGCTGACCAGGTCGCTGCCCCAACATTTATGTTGTCTTTCTATCCTCCATTCCCTCAGATGACCACATACATTATTTCAGCCATGTTTTTGTTTCTCGTTCCTGTTCATAAAGTCTTTTTTCTTCTCATTGAGAAAGGACCACTGGAAAGTGGTGACCTGTTACATATTGATTAATAAATTTAAGTAAGAATTTCTTTGTAGTCTGTACAATTGACAATAATGACAGTGTAAGCTTATGATATTTAGAAACATTCTCAAATACTGGGTTGTCTTTTCAACCTAATGTCTTCTGTGTTGTAAAATAAAATTGTTTTGCTTTAGGTAGGGTTTCTTCCCTAGCTTAGGTTTTTGCTCTTTTTCTTTGTCTTTTGTCTATTTTAAAGTATTTGCCATATGTTTATATAATCTATATATACACAAAATTGGAAGGGTTGTATCTGTCTGTCACACAATTATTAGGGAACCACTTGGGCTAGAATCTTGACCTTGGTCTTGATTGATAGCATCCATCCATCCATCCATTATCCAACCCACTATATCCTAACTACAGGGTCACGAGGGTCTGCTGGAGCCAATCCCAGCCAACACAGGGCGCAAGGCAAGAAACAAACCCCGGGCAGGGTGCAGCCCATCTCAGATCGATAGCATATGATGTGATATATGCTGATGAAGCAAAAAATGTGGCTAATGGCAACCTCCACAAAATTTTTAGGGTTTGCAAATTTCTTACAGCAAACTGTATCTGCAGGGCATGAGGCAAATTGCAGAAGCCAATTACATGATAGGAAGAAGAAGAATGACAGCTTCAGCACCCATTGTGCATCAAGCACATGCAACGCTGCAACCGGCTGGTACTCTCAAACTACTAGGGCAAGGACCTTCATCAGGACGAGACCAGAAGTTTTTCTGAATATTGTTATGTTTGTGTTTTGTTTAGTATCAATGTGTAATGTATTGTTCTCTTACGTTGCTTGGCTTTGTGGGACGTCACTGCTTCTGAGAGTTTCTCTCTGGCTATACATTCAGCCAGGGAAGAGGCGTCAATAGTGGTTCAATGGAGTTTGTAGGAGTCTACTCTGAATGTTTTTTTCGTTTGTATTTAACAAATTACTGATTAGTTTTTGTTCCGTTTATAGGATTTGATTTACAGATTGTAATTTGGCACATATTTGATTTGGATTGCCTTTCAGGCAACTCCGTTTTGAATTCTTTTTTGAGCCTTTTTTGTTGCTTTTTCTATTTTCTAATAAAAATTCCCATTTATATAAGATGCTTCTTATATGATTATTTCTCATGCCAAAAATTTTGCATGGTTTTAATTTTCATAGAGAGGAACTTTGATGTACTTTTGCATATTTGGACTTTAAAGGGCTGTTCTCCACTGTTTAGGCCTGGGTAGGCCAGCACCTGCTTGTGGAAGTGGGAGATCAACAATGCCTATTCTGTGAGGTAAGCTCTGGCCTGGTTTTCTGCATCTTCCAGAGGTCTCACGCTATTTTTATCTTTTGTGTGGTGCTCTTACTTTAAAAAATGTCTTTCGTTGAAGCTATCAGTTTGAAGGACATGAGACATATAATATACTGTAGCTTGCCTTCTCTAACAAAGAAGTGCAGGTTATATGAACTGGCAATTCTAAACTGGTTCCCATATGTACTGTAAACTGGTTCCCATATGTAAGTGTGGGTGTGGATGTGAGTGTGTGCCATGCATGGTGTCCTGCCTAGTGGCCTTTCCTGCCTTGTGACCAGTGCTGCCAGAATAGCCTCTGGTACTTCTGTCACCCTAAAGCTATTGTCTTCACTGCTGACTTGTACTTTTAGCTGGATCATCTCATTCTTCTACAGGGCTGCATGTATCTGACTGAAGCAGAAATAAACGATGAAATGAACGGTAAATGCTAAAGAGACTTGGGTGTTTTGTTTGCCATTCATTTCTGATAAATTTCCTTGTAATTGCCTCATAAATTATTTGCTGCACATTCATTACCTTTTGTTTAGTCTTTTGGCACCTGAAGGCTAGTATCTTGTTTTTGCATTATAGCAGAAGCAACAAACCTGCAGCTAAAAACGTGGGATGGTTTAATATGTCAAGAAAAATATTCTTTGTCATTGTATTCAATGTGCATGTGTGAACTGGGATTTCTAAATGATATTCTTTGGAGTTTCAAAGACAAATGAGCTTCTGTATTTCTGCCTGTCTAAAATTAAGGATTATGTCTTTTTCTTTGTTTTCTGTGAGTCACCACTCTATTACACATTTTATCATAACATATACAGCTCTTTTACTACTGAATTAGTTTTCTTTTGTTATTAAGATGCTCTTGGTTAAATGGCACTCATTTTATATTAGCCTGCTGGTAGGAGCGAGACATGCCTGCAAACCTTTTTATTATGTTTTTAATGTGTGTCTTTGACCTTGTTTCTTACAAGTTAATGCAATGGAGAAAACTGTAGCCTGGGATTTTTATACTTTAATATGGTTGAAAATCCAGTGCTAGCATTTGACTACTTGGGCATTTGGGGTTCAGCTGATTTCTGACAGTCGGTTTGCTAAATGCAATTATCTGGTCAAAGACTCACAGGAGTGCCAAGCACACTGCAACCGTAATTGAATCAAAGTCACTGAGTAACTTTACTGGATTACTATTATTCCTATAAATACAATAAGCTTAACAGCAATGGGCATGAAAGATACAGTATCTAACAGCCTGTATTCATTCCTATAAATCCCCACAACCTAATGTTTGTGCCAAAAGCACAAATAAATATCAGCCCAGCACCAAAGGATTACCAGCAGTGCTGAACAGCTGAGTACCAGGGTCCAAATCAAGGGAGACCTTCATGTGAGCATCACAAGCAGGTAGTAATTGATTTTAGGAAAAATGAATGTGCACTGTGAATTAATTTAGATTGACCAACTTACAGGGTTAAGGAGGAAATTCTGACCAAAGACAAGAAGTGTAAACAAACTTTAAATGTTATGGTTGAAAAAAATACCAAATATGAGAGTGCAGCTATAGCAGAAGAAAAAGGTGGGAAGCAATTTCATTTTACTGTACCTTTAAAGGAACTACAGCTATTGCATGAATTAAAAATACTTTAATGTAAACTGTAATTTAATGCTATATGTGTAACACTAATATGCTGGAAGAGGGTTATCTTGAAAGGCCTTTATATATTTTGAAAGATGCTGCGTATTACAGGTAATTAACTTTGAGACCTTGAGGAAGTGTCCTTGAGCTAGCTTGTGCTCACACCAGGCCTCAGTGTTCTGTTTCAGCCAAGGTCTATTTCCTGCCTTATCTATATTTCCTATTTTTTGTTGTTTTGGTTAATTGTAAATAATTCTTTTTCATGTTCTTACATAATTTCTGTTAGGTGTGTTCATTGTTTGGTATTTATTATCTACAACTTTATATATGTCTCTTATTTGCTGCAGGTGGTACCCCAAGAGAGAGGGACATTAAATTGTATTATATTATAGTGTGCTTGGTGTATGTGTGTCCTGCGGTGGGCTGGTGCCCTGCCCGGGGTTTGTTTCCTGCTTTGCGCCCTGTGTTGGCTGTGATTGGCTCCAGTAGACCCCCGTGACCCTGTAGTTAGGATATAGCGGGTTGGATAATGAATGGATGGATGGATATAGTCTAGTGGATGAGACAGCTTCCCCCAGGTTGTCATTGAGTGTTGTTTGGAGTGTTGTAAGTATTTGCTGTTTTATTTTTCATTTTCTGCTTTTTGTGAATTTTTTATTGTTTTCTCGACTCTGATTTTTGAATTGTACATTGGAACTTGTTTGATCTGAATTGCCTTTCAGGCAACTCTTATTTCCTTTGTTTTAGCTTTTGCCATGTCTTATGCTTCTTTACTTTTATATAAATAAACACTTCATTTGTAAAGATGCTCTGCTTAGATTGTCTCAACATGCCAGAGGATTTTGGTGCCGTTACACAACACTCAGAACTTTTAAAGAGCTTTGGGCTTGTGCCTTCAATTGAAAGGTTTAATATAAAATCAGCTGTTGTATTTCTGAATTTATTTTGAACATTTTGTGTAGCCTAACGACAACAAAATAAGACACTTAACATTGATTAGGCAAAATCTTAATATCTATAGCAAACAGCTTTAATCACTAGATCACTGCTTTTCCACCTAGGACCTAGCAGGGTGCCCAGAGAATAAGTTCTTTGAACACAATTTAGGACCCAAAAGTGATAGTCTTGGGGGATATGAGGACCCTGAACTCCTAGAAGGCTAGAACAAGCTGCACTGTAATCCCTATTCCTAACCTTAACACTAATATTTCCTGGTTGCTTCCCTTCTTTTCCCCTCTGTGGTTCCCATGCTTTTTTGTGGAGGAAAATGCCCTTTAGGTTTTCAGTTTGCTAAAAGCAGAGCTTAGTCTGAGTGCAATAGTGAATCAATGTGTTTAAAGTATAATTTTAACCGGATTAGTTTTACATCACGATGTACCCAAGACCTATTGTAACTCCCAAAAAAAATGTTAATACAATTTTGTTTTCCTTTATTTACATTTAATTTATTGGGAGAGATCTTTGTTTTTGGCTTAGGGGGCAATGGAAGAGTTTGAGAAACACTGGTTTAGACAATCAACAGCCTTAGCACCCAAAATGTGGTGAGCATATACAGTGTAAATCATTTTGTTTTTGCAGAAATGCCTATTCCTTTTATTTGGAT
>JANRMT010062856.1:108604238-108675979 GCA_026402145.1 Polypterus bichir lapradei
CTTGCTCTTCTCCCGTGGTCCTCCTCTGATCCAGGGCAGTTGCCCCCTCATGGCCCGGAGGACGTACATGGCACCTCCCGATCCTCCTGTGCGTCCCGGCTGGGTAGCAGCCCCAGCCACCCGCCACACCATCACCTGAGCCAATAAACTGCCTCCCATATGCATGTCTGTGACAGTTTAAAAACACTTTATTTCCTCAGGTTTAATCTGACTTCTTAGTTGTAATTTTAGAAAACCATCTGACACATTTTAAACACAAAAATCCTATGGTCCTTGCCAGAACAACTGCCTCCCTTTTTCTGTAAAATTGTTACAGCAAAAAGGATTGAGGCTAATTACTGTGACCTTTATTCTGGAACTTGATTTGTATTTGTCAATGATTACACCTTTCTAGCATGCCTGTAGCCCTTGTGTGATTGTTTAGCTAGATTTTAATATTTCATACCTTTAATTATTATGTTTTTCACTAATGTTAGGGATTTCTAGAGTCCTCTAATTTCTGGTGTCATTTTCACTTCCTTGCCATGTTGATATGCAGTAATGTGTTGAATGGTTTTGCCACACTGATTCACTTCTTACATTTGTCATGTTGAGACTCAGTGCTAACCTGACTAGAAATAAAAAGGGGATGTGAAGAGGCACACATGCAGAAAACAGTGCCTTGCGTAATACAAAAATCATATTAAATTGTTTGGATTTAGTGCTTGGTGTACTTCAGAGTAATATTTTTCATCCAGGTGAGTGTTGTGATGGAAGGATTATAGTGAGTTTTGGATTAAAGGATTTACTTATGGGAATTACACTAAATGAAGTAAGGGCAATATCCTAATAAAGCATATGGACATTAAGACTAGTCTGCCCCCTGACTGAGAATCCTAAGCAGAATACTACTCTTAAGACTACAACCACCATTGACGGATGTATTGGGAGTTAAACTTGCGCTCAGAAATGAAGAACTGTGGGTATGGTCAAAGAATTCACAAAAGGCATTTGTTTAATGAAACTTACTTTTTAAATGTTCTTTTATTGTTGTTTCACTTTGTAGATAGATAGATAGATAGATAGATACTTTATTAATCCCAAGGGGGAATTCATATAATCCAGCAGCAGCATAGTATACAAAAAACAATATTAAATTAAAGAGTAATAAAAATGCAGGTAAAAACAGACAATAACTTTGAATAATGTTAACGTTTACCCCCCTGGGTGGAATTGAAGTGTCGCATAGTGTGGGGGAGGAACGATCTCCTTAGTCTGTTAGTGGAGCAGGACAGTGACAGCAATCTGTCGCTGAAATTGTTGTGTATTTGTAATTCTAGTATTTTGTGATCATAGTCTGTACAATGTCTTTAAAGGAAACAAGCAACTTTCTTGCATGACGCACATGTAATAAAGATTTTGAGGCACTGCGAAGTTCATAGTTTTTTTAGGAAGGTGTGCCTCAATTATAAGAACTGCTGTGTTTTATTTACATGCAGCTTCAGTGTAACATCCACCAAGTGCAATGTCTTCTTCTAACTGGTTTGAGAAGCACTGCTGCTGAGTGTGAAGTAACACAGGTATGCATCAGAGGTGTGGAGACAACAGGATGAAATGTTACAGCAGGCTTATCTGAAGAGAAGGGTCAGAAAGAATGTGCGGGGGATTGAAGGACAGACATTGGATTTATGAGCTCCAGGTTAATGACAAGAGAATGTCTATAGGGAGAGAAACACATTTTAAATAATTTTGTAAGATGATGAGCTGACTAGAGAGGCAAACCTCTAAGGCAGCACACAAGTCACGGAAAATGCTGTGTAGCTGCTGATACTTAAAGTAATAATGAGATAAACGGTACCTGGAATTGGCTCACATATTGGATATGCTTCTGATCTTTGTCTACTTTCAGAACTACAGGATGATCCAGGTTGTATGGTGTGAAATGCCACACTCTAGTTGTTTTTGTTTTGGCCCTAGTCATTTGATTAAAATCTATTAAGCCTATTTTCCTGCTTGCACCTATTGCTCTGTTTTTATTGCTAGGGGCTGAGAACACTTAGATCAGTCAAAGTTAAGGGAGAGAGGATGTTCCTATCCTAAGAAATTAGCCACAGTGACATTCATATCTGAGTGAAGTCTGAGAGAAATGTACTACCAGACACTGGTGGACTTTATGCCTGGAAGCAAGTGCATTGCAACTATGAACTAAATATCCCTAAATGTTGTTAAGTGTTTCAAACTTAGTTTTGTAAAACTTGACTTGCTTGTATGGAATATTATTTGATTTTAATAAATTCAATAAAAAGTTACATCTGATTGTTTATGTGTATCCAATTTGATATCTGTAATCCTAATTATTTTGATTGTAAAGTAGTACTAAACCAGTTGAATACAATAAGAAAATAATGAAATAACAAATTTGTGTCTTACATAGGATGGAGTGATGAAACCATGTTACATATACAGTGGTGCTAAAACGTTTGTGAATCCTTTAGAATTTTCTATATGCCTGCATAAATATGACCTAAAATGTGACCAGTGCCAATATTAACCAAGCATGTCAGAATAACTATTAAGTGCACTAAATGTCTGACTAGGAGAAGAATTTGTTATCCGGGTGAAGTTAGGAGTAGTTTCCTAAATTAGAAAAACTGATAAAATGCTTTGTACCTCACCCATTTGCTCCAGAGACACCAGTTTAGAATTTCTTCTCGTGACTGCTAGTTCCACTTCAGTTCCAAGCCTCCTATTTACCTTTAAGAGTCAGGTCACCCAAAGTATTTGAGTGACAGCATTGATGAATCCATTGCTTTTATGGAGCATTTGCCTTGTTCAGCTCAAGAGGTGGTATTTTCTCCCCACCTGTAGTCTTTGAGTGAATCACTCATCCCATAGCACCCTGAGGGAGAATTTTCTTCGTCCTTACCTAATGCAGGTGCCCTAGCCTTTGCACATCCCACATAAACATACCTCCATTAGTGATTACTTTGGCTTGTACAGGACATTTTTGGATGTCAATGTTCGTCTCTCTCTCTTTCCTTGGGGCTTCCCTTAAGACTCTCTTCTGAACTATGCAATTTTGGTGAAATCACTGGACCTGGCTACCACTGGACAAACAAAACAGGTAAACTCTATTGTAGTAGCTGGACCAATTATAATGCTTTCTTTATGTAGCATTTTTCTATTTAAAGTTGTATTTTCTCACACATGTCTTACTCCTGCGATTTAATTCAAACGCTCCTGCATTCTCTCTGCCACCCTCTGTTCTGCCGTAAATGAGAGTTCATTTTCATTTGATGTTTGAAAACATAAGTGTGCCATCAAATTAGCTGAGCTTTAAGGGCCCCACACACACCAAGTAGGACAGGAACCAGCTGTTAATCAGGTCCTCTGTTGGATCCACAATTCAAACAGCTCATTATGTTTATCTGTGTGGAATCCACTATTTGTTATTTACATGTTGCAGCTTGTAGTTCTGTAATGGCCTTCATTACTTTTGAAGAAAATGCAAAATAAAACATTTATTTAATTGAAAACAGAATTCAATTTTTTTTCTAATTCTCACCAGATGGTGGTTTACGTAAGCCTGTCATAGCCCATCCTTTAAGAAGGGTATGTTCTGTCAGTTTCTTCAATGTTTTCCTACAGTGTTGATGTAGCACATAAGGTGCATCTACCAGAGGAATGACATATTTCAGCAGTGGGAGTGCTTGATTTTATTAGTTATGTGTGAATACCACTCTACTCTTAGTGTACTGCAATGTCTGTGTAAAAATAGGGGGTTCAAAATGTCTTCTCTTTTCTGGTAGTGTGAGTGGTTGGCTCCAACACATGCCTTTGGCCCCAACACGTATTAAACCCTGGGCAGCTTGTAGTTCATCCTAGTGAGAGAATGAGGGACACAGACAAGAGTATTTTGTAGTGCAAAAACTAATGACTGTACCTATTTTAAGTGCCATCTTTCATAACTAACTTGTGCACTTTTGAATATACACAGTCCACTTTAGTGATGGCTCACAAAGAAAACACTAAGTAATGCTTTTAAAAATCAAGCCAGAAGGAACATCCTTTAAGAATTAAAAAGAGACTATAAAATTAATGCACTCCTAACCTCGTCTTGAACTAATGGATCAGTAATCAACATAACTTAGCACCTCTCTCATGATTTGTTCCACACCTCTGTTATTTTTATCAGTAAGCACTTTCTTTTATCTTCCTTGACTTCTGAACCTTCTCCCTCACTCTCATAGACCCATTCTCCAGATCACATGCTAACTGTTAGTTCCACACTTCACTGTATGTAACAATTTGGATCTGTAGGGAGGCACAACAACACAATCAGACTACAGAGAGGCTATTCACAGACAGATCCCCCAGAACATTTTACTTGGCATTAAATACCATTCGGACAAACCACGCTCACACTCAACTGACCCAAGGTTGTTTTCTCCAATTATGCCACACACTAGCAATACAGCTTACTACCTATTGATATCCAATGCTGATAATCAGTCTTGCTTCCTCATCTCATCTCTGTTCACATGCATGCGAGACCTCCATCCGCGCTTACTTGTGGATTCCCAACTCACCTTTCTCTTATTGCCATCAGTCAACTCAGTGTCACTCTGGCAGAGACAAATCAGCATGTGGGAGCCAACACCTGCCCAGCCATCACATGCCCTCATGCCACAATACCCTGCACCACCCTTCCTCCAAATATGTGTAAGTATACATATTTCCATTTCCCCTCATCTATACGTAGATAGTTAGATACTTTATTAATCCCAAGGGGAAATTCACATACTACAGCAGCAGTATACTGATAAAGAACAATATTAAATTAAGGAGTGATAACAATGAAGGTATAACAGACAGACAATAATTTTGTGTAATATTAATGTTTACCCCCCCCTGGGTGGAATTGAAGAGTTGCATAGTGTGGGGAAGGAACGATCTCCTCAGTCTGTCAGTGGAAGAGGACAGTGACAGCAGTCTGTCACTGAAGCTGCTCCTCTGTCTGGAGATGATCCTTTTCAGTGGATGCAGTGGATTTTCCATTATTGACAGGAGCCTGCTCAGTGCCCATCGCTCTGCCACGGATGTCAAACTGTCCAGCTCTGTGCCTACAATAGAGCCTGCCTTCCTCACCAGTTTGTCCAGGTGTGAGACATCCCTCTTCTTTATGCTGCCTCCCCAGCACACCACCGCATAGAAGAGGGCACTCGCCACAACTGTCTGGTAGAACATCTGCAGCATCTTATTGCAGGTGTTGAAAGACGCCAGTCTTCTAAGGAAATGTAGTTGGCTCTGTCCTTTCTTACACAGAGCATCCGTATTGGCAGTCCAGTCCAATTTATCATCCAGTTGCACTCCCAGGTATTTATTGGTCTGTACCCTCTGCACACAGTCTCCTCTGAAGATTATGGGGTCCATGAGGGGCCTGGGCCTCCTAAAATCCACCACCATCTCCTTTGTTTTGCTGGTGTTCAGTTGTAGGGGGTTTGAGTCACACCATTTAACAAAGTCATTGATTAATTTCCTATACTCCTCCTCCTGCCCACTCCTGATACAGCCCACGATAGTAGTGTCATCTGCAAACTTTTGGACATGGCAGGACTCCGAGTTGTATTGGAAGTCCGATGTTTGAGTACTGAGAAAAGCGCTATATAAATGTAATGAATTATTATTATTATTATTATTATTATATAGGCTGAACAGGACTAGAGAAAGTAAGTTAAAATGAGAAATGCCAAGCTGACTTTTCATGGTACTGTGACACATTTTGTCACACATATATACAACCATTGATGGCAACAAGAAAATGTAGAGGCTTTCTTCAGCTTTTTTTTCTGTGTGACAGTGTGATGAATAGGTTTACATGATTTTTTTAAATTTCATATTGTGTACATTAACAATACCTTGTATTATCAGGAAACACATTGCTGAATGTGTCAATAAAAATAAAGTAAAATGCAAACATTTTTGTCTGCAAGGTTTCAAAGACTGTTCTCGATTTACTAGTACTAATGATAAAATAAAAGCTGGACCTCCACAGATAAGCAATGTCTTTGCCAGGTAGAATTCATCAAAAACGCTATAAGATTCAAAATAAACTTTCAATGTGTGCAAGCTTTTCCTGAAGGTTTTTAAAAGGCATGGTAGGTGAAGTAGGTGGACCAATCAGCATGCAACAGTCACTTCTCTCTGGCACCACATAAACATGAATGTTTTAAAATACATAACGTCATATTATTTAGTATGAAACACAAATCAGCTTACTTTTTAGTCCTACTTCCATACTACATGTTGAATTTGCTCACCATGTGCCTATCATCTATTACTCCTTTGATCAATCATGACATTTTTTATATTGTGTCAGTATGCAAGATATTCCAAGAATTCACCAGTGAGTTACAGATTTGAGGGTATGTATAGTTTATCTAGATTCCAGTATCTTGAAAAACATAACTTAAGCAGTTTCTCAGGTCATTAACTAGTACAATTTCTAGGAATGTGTGCAGTACTGGCTTAAGTACACAGAATATCATGACTGTCACATGTTCTTTAAGATACTGTATATTGATGTTACGTCAACCAGTTTTCAGATATTTAGGAAGTGATATCCATCCATTGATTATTGACCTGTGTTATCCGTTTCAGAGTTTGTGATGATTTCAAGGCTGGGCGATGTAGTGCTTAAGGAGCCGATGATTCAATCTCTACTGTTGATATGAAGTCCTGTATGAGTAATGTGACTTTCTAGTGCTGTGTAAATATTTAAAAAATGTATTTGCCCAACTTTGAAACCTGTTCAAGTCTTATGATTTTGCTGATAGTGTATCTGCCAATACCATGCAGACTTAACAAGCCTGTTACTTTCATTTGTCTTTAGATAATTTATATAAATTGAAAAGAGGCACAGATCTAGCACTAATCCATGTGGGATCTCACATTTAACATTGCCCAATTTTTTAAAAACCCCACATGAATCCTGTCTAGTCTTGTCTTTCTGTACCCTCTGCCCCTGACATGTTTTTCCGGGCTAGGCAACCGATCATGCTAAATTGTCTTGTTTTTTAAACAATGATTTATAACAAAGTAAATTGTGACAACACAATATTAAATAAACTCTGCCTTTTTCAGACAATTACAGAAACAAAGAGATTCTGTTCCATCATATACTGAATATGTAGAGATGGATTTGTTGCCATACTAGAGTGATAATGGTATAAAATATTGAAAAGTGGATTTTTTTTTCCTTGCATACAATTCTGCAATTACCTAAGGCATACTCCATCACTCATTCTCTGTGAGTGAGACTCAGTGACCTCACTCTCTTAGAATGTAACAAACATTGTGAAGAAATGGTCACTTTATTCCATATTTTCTGTCGCCTCCTGCTTCACATGAATAATTTGCCCATCCGCACTGTTCATCCCTCTCTGCTGGCAGTTATTACCTGTCATTGGATAGGCGCCTCAATTTTGCAGAATCCTGTGGCCATTTTATGTGAAATAGAAGACGGCTGCAGAATTGACCGTGGTGGCTATGCTATAAATGTCTCAATTGTTGTTTTGCTGAAGCCTCAGTTGGCTTTTTCTCTCTAAAACACAGTGTTGGCTGTGTTAATCCTACAGACTTAATGTAGTCAAAGAAAAATATTTATATTACCTTGGTAAATATTTTAATTATAGTCAGAATTTAATCTCTTTACAGTTCTGGAAGGAAAATAAACAACCACATGGAAAGAGCTTAGAATATGCTGTTAATTGGTTCCTAAATTTGGTATGGAGTGGCATGGTCTCATCCCACCCTTTGGCCTCAGCAGTGTTAATAAGAGTGTAATACCGGAGTAAACTGATAGTATTTTTAAAATATACCAAATAATAAATGTTTATGAGCTCTGCACTGGCTTAGCTAAGCAGACATCAGGATCTGTTATTCTGTATTCTTTGTGTATCTTTCCTTCATTCTTTTAGTGATAGACTGTGACAGAGCTGGCATTATCTTCTTCAAGTATGCTAGTTCTCTTTGCATCTTTAGTAGCACATCTCACAACAGAGTTTATTTCTGGGGTTTAGTCATTGAATTATTAATTCTACCCATAACTTGTCAATTACTAAACTGAATGTGAGTTTCTGCAGTTTAATTTCTATAATGTCTGCTCAGCAAGGGGTTTGCCTTTTAACACATTTGGTAAGAGAAAAATCATATTGTGCGATAACAGTATAGCCAGCGTCATTCAGAAGACACTAACTGTTTAGAGAAGAGCAAAGAGATACAGTAATTACCGTAGTTTAGAAGAATAAACATCCATGCTGTTACCTCTTCATTGTTTTCGTAGAAATGACTTGACTCTCTTAGAGTCTCGTGATGCAGCAAAAAGAGATGTTGGGCTGTCCTCAGTAACAGGACAGAAATGTATACCAAAGGAAGCATTACAACAGGCAAAGGCAGGCGTCCAGTGCAGTAACATTATGGGCCATGTTCAACATGGAAGAGGATGCTTGGGGCTTTCTAAGGTCAGACCTTTGTGGAAAAAGACAACCTTGTTTGAACGGCGAACGTTGGTAGTGCTAGAAATTCACTGGCAGGAGGAGGTGGCAAGATGTGCTAAGGCTGGCTCTTAGACCAAGCAGGGACAGTGGAAGAGGTGGGAGAGTGTTGAGAAAAGGAATCTCCACTGGATGGACTTATGGGAGGTAGTGGCAAGCAAAAACAGCTTCTTTCTCTTAGCAACCTATGATATCCTTCCTTCGTGTAGGAGCTTCAAACAGTGGCTGGGCAAAGATCCATCACGTCCCCTGTAGTTAACACCTGCTACCCTCAGACACATCTTCATTGGGTATATAAAGTGAACCTTTCTCAGGTTAGGTATAGTTGGAGACCCAACCAAGTCCTCAAGTGCCTGGCAACAGTACTGGAATCCAAGAGAACAGCTACCGATGCTTGGCCCTTAAAACATTGTGCTCAGACTTAAAAACATCTTTTGTCCGAGAGGGAGAACAAGAGCCAAAGAAGTTTCATCCATCGACCAGGGTAAGACAACTGGAAGCAGCTCCAGACTGGGAGATGCTGGCCAACATAGGCCACCTTGAGACTAGACTTAGTACTGTGATCCAACTCTCTGTGTACTGTCTCCTTTATTCAGCTGACAGTACCCTGGAAGGACACTGTTGATAAAGCAAAGGAGAAAGATGCATTATGCTGAGTTGGCAGCTGAAGCAGAAGCTGAAGAGCAATGGTTCATCCAGCGGAGGTTAGTTGTTGTTGTTTTATTGCAACATCCACTCCTAGGCTGCTGAGGGACCTGGGAATCCACAGACATGCCCTTCGTCAAACTATTATGAAAACATGAGGGACTGCAGAACTCTAGTTTGTGTAGTTTGTGGATATTGCTGAAGAGGAAGGACCCTAGCTGGGCCCAAAGAGCATGGGACACATACCCTGGTCTGATCAGCAGTGGTGGGCTTGCCTCAGCAGAGAATGTATTGTGATTAAAAGGCTAAAACCCCTGATGACACAGAAGTACACATCTGAAGATATGCCCCAAATAACATCTGCTAATCAGTAAGTTTGTGGAGGGTGATTGTCTATGACAGACTGGCTCAGTCTCTGTCATGGTGATGGGAAACAACAGAAGGTTTGTTTAGTGCAGAGGATCTTTTCCTTTGACATAAGGAATTATAACATCACATCCTGTTTATTCAAATGCTTTAAAATTTAAAGTAGACATCACTGATTGATTTATTGATGATTAAAAGTCATCCATATGTTGTAGCAGTCGTAAACTACCAGCCACACAGTTCCGTTCTCCCAAGCTTTGTTTGTCATTGTAATCAGTATATTGGAGTATTAATGATGTTTGCAAATGTAAATACATAAAATCATATAATCATATTGTGGCGGGTGGCCAGAATACTGTGTGGAAGGAGGGAGAGAGTATTATCAGGACAGTTTTTCCCCTGGGCCGATAGAGGGCAGTCCCCTTGGTTTCCAGTGGGGCTATGGGTTATGAGCATGGGAGCTCAACCCTGTTGGAACCCGTGGCCACCGCCAGGGGGTGTATAAATTTTTCCCGGGCTTTATTTGGTCACGCTTCCACCACACTCGGAGTCCTTCCGGGTGCCCTATAAAAAGGAGCCGCATCACTCTATTGGGAGGCCAGAGTCGGGAAGAAGGAGACAAAGCCTGAGGAGGAATGGAGGCGGATGGACTGGCGGCAAGAAGGGACTGAGTCTGGGTGTGGTGCAGTGTTGGTAATTTGTGTACTTTTGCTGTAAATAAATACGGGTGTTGAGTTGAACCTGTGTCCTGCCTGTCTGTGTCTGGGTTAGGGTGGCTGTACACCCACTGGTGGCATCACAATATAAAATCATATAAAAATTATAGAGTAAAGACTGGCAAAGCAAGAACATAAGGCATTTTGCACGAGACAAGTCACCATTCAGTGCACATGTACCCTCTGTAAGAGGTAACCGTCAGGATTCTCTGCTCCACTAAGTACAGCACCCACTCTCCTAGTAAATTATCATTCACAGTATGTCTGCTCCCCAGCAGTAAATGCTCATGTTGGATGCAGGATACTTCATAAGACTAGCAAACCCTAATGGCACTCAATTCTGTCTGGATATGGAGGATCAACTTTTTGTCACATGTACACAGTACAGTGAAGTTCTTAATTTCATGTCCGACCAACATGCTGCACATTTCTACTGTCCAGCACCATGATAGACAAGTAAGTTTTAAAATAAATAACTTCATGTCAGTGGCTGGAAAAGACTTTTGAAATGGGGGTGTCAAGCTTGTTAGTAGCCCCTGAAATCCCAATGCATGCTTAGCATATACTGGATAAGGTGATATTGGGGTGAGCCTCTGATTTAAGATGCCAGAGCTGATTAGTGAATTCTTGAGTGTTACGTCTAAACAAGGACACTGAAACTGTTGTTTTCAACATTTGCTACATTTTCATCTCACTTTTGATATTACAGATTTTATCTGCATCCATTGCACTCTTCTCTGAGTCAATTGCATGAATGCTTTCTTCATCAGATGATCAGTCGCTCTCAAACAAAAGTAATTTACACAGGTGAACTCACCACCACCACAACCACACTCGCATTCAATAAACTGAAAGGGACTGAAGGTTTTCCTCAACATTTATTATTGGGCTGTGGTAATGGGCAGGTTGCCTTGTCTCATGGGAAACCACCATCAAAATGCAAGGAATACAGACGAAGGTACTCTGAAGATAAGAAACTAAATGAATAACAATATTTACATAGAAAAAACAAACAAAATAGACAAAAATGATATTTTTGAACCCCAGACAGTATTGGAACCCTGGCTGAAACATGACAGTTACTAGCTTCATTTGCACCTGATTTTTTATTGTTATTGCAAAAAATATATAATCATTCAAAAGGTCATCATGTACAATGTTTTTACATTCCCAGTCGTTCATTATCACTACTTGTGATTAATCCATGTCAGAAATTTGAAGTGTGGATAGTTTGACCACAAACTTGATTCACTCTTAAATTGACTTAATCTCTTCCAGTTTATAAATGTGTGCAGCCAAGTAATTAGCTGTAGGGAGATGGTTGGTCTCCGAGTACATGTAAAAAGTACCGTTGCTATAAACTACTCTGAAAAGTACAATGTTTTCAGAATTTTAACGATTTTGGACATTTTGTATGACATTACTGCACACCTCTGCAAATTACTGGGACAGGTTCCATCAAGGCCAAGAGAAGAAAAAGAGGGGAAAATGATCAAAAGAAATTCTGTCATACCTTGATGTTGATAAGGAAATGTGGTTTTCACTTCTCTGGCTTGTTAACTGCTTCTTGTCTTCTGGTATAAGGCATAGCTATGCAGATACACAGACGGTTAGCGGTAGACGTGTAGATGCATGGCTGGATGAGATTCAAACTTATTTGTATAAAATGTAACATGGGGTACAGTGAACTTTCTGAAGTTATATTTAAAACTGGGACTTGCTTACATTTGCAATTGGAGAGTTTAAAATGTGACCTAGTTATTATAAATAGTAGTATACATTTGATGAAAACCTACAATGCAGTGGATGGATACAATCGTTGCAGCCATGGATGCCCCCTGTTAATTCTTAGTTGATTTGCTAATGACCAAGCGCGTTTCCAAACAACTGGCCATAGAGTCGCCAAGAGTCGACAGCAAGTAATAGAGACATTTGGTGTTGTATATGTGAGAATCGACGCATTTCCTGTATGAGGAAGAATGGGCTTTCTATGCAGTATAATTTATGAAGACATTTATATTAAAGTGAGTAATTAGCCTACTAATTCAAAGTACAAACATTTTCTATAAATGTATTATCATCCTGCTTGTTTATAGAATATATATTTTTTATTTTAATATGGAAATATTTACATTATCATTTTTTCACTTTTTAATTTAATTAATTGACCTACTGGGTAAACAATTTATAGATTTATTTCCTAGAGCATTAATCTGAGGAAATCTGTACAGGCATTCATAGAGCTGTACCTTTGCTCCTTTCATTGAATTTACAGAGTAATTCAAGTTTAAATGAATATTTGCATGTATTAACTATACTGCATACACGGTTTCTCATGTTGATAAATATTGCCTTTCCAGAGCATTTTGATTGCTTTATTCCTCAAAAGATTTCAGGTTATTGATTTTAGCAGCCATGTGCCAGTAACTGATTTGTGTTGAAGCTACTTATTCAGTGAACAAGACTTTGAAGAATATTGTTTAATATTTAATACATATTAATTTTTTTAACATCTCAAACAAGGCGACAGACAAAAATTAATGATAAATAAATTGGTACATAGCTTACAATGTGGTCTTGCCAGAGGTTCAATTTGTGTGCAAGTATCAGGTCACTGCAAGTATTTTCATATCTTGTGGGCTATGCTTTTTTTTTTTCATTTATTTTGTTATTGTTCCAGGTAACTTTGATGATTTATTTTACACAAAATTAGTCAGGCAACACTTTCCATAATTTTGAATTACTGTCTCTAAAAGTAGTGCTTGAAAATTAGAAGAGTTAGGCACACCTTTTTAAAGGATTATAAAAATTAATGACATAACACAGAACAAGTAGGTGTGTAAAAAAATGTACCATAAGGAAAGCCAGTGTTGGCCACAATGGTTAAGTATTTGATCTTTTGCCCTTCGATTTCATTTTTGAATAAATATTTTTTTAAGGTTGACTTCACTGCAATGAGGAGGTCCACATTTGGATTTGAAATCCTGTGCTAGACTGCAGTTGCTTATTAAGTCAAATATAGCAACCTCTTGGCTGACTTCCTGAATAAATATGAATACCAGTCTGAATTTTTACTACAAATCAAATGTTGTATTTATTTCTTCCTCATATATAATGGTAAGAAAATCCCTAATAATATAACCACCACTCATTTTTTAGTTACTATAAATGCCAACGCTACATCAAGCAGCCTCAGTGTCCATTTATTTTTGCTGATGGAATCATGAGCTCATTATCCTTATTATTGCATCTGTACTGCCCTGCTCCCAAAAACCATAGACATGTGGTATCAACAGCTTGAACTTACATAAAAATAAATAATTTGTTAGGAACACAAATCCTTTTTTGCATATAATTTCAATTAAAATCTTAGAATATATTTTTAATTCACATTTTTTTCAAATTCCAGAGATGTGCTGCTGCTCAGCATAAAACCTCTTTATGAAAATCAACTGGGCATATAAAACAATACATAAAATAGTAGTATTTTATGTGTAAATAATGTAAAGCTTATAGCCATACTCACATATTTCATCGTATATGTGAATAAACATCAAGCAACAAGTTGTCAATGGGGGCTGTGAAGAGACTTAGCGAGGAGTTTGAGTGCCTGGGCTTGCGAGTGTCCTGGATAAAAATCAAAATCCAGGCCTTTAATGACTTCTTGGGCACAGCCATCAGCAGAGAAAGTCTTGACCTTGTTGAGAGGTGTACTTACCTTGTCAGTAACATTCATGTCTGACTCTTCCTATGAAGTCAGTAGATGGATTGGGAGAGCATGGGGAGTCATGAGGTCACTGGAAAGGGGTGTGTGGTGCTCCCTAAATCTATGCAAAATGACGAGGGTCCAAGTGTGTAGAGTCCTGGTGTTTCCTGTCTTGCTATATGGTTGCAAGACATGGACACTATCCAGTGACCTGAGATGAAGACTGGACTGCTTTAGTACTGTGTCTCTTCAGAGAATTCTTGGGTACCACTGGTTTGACTTTGTGTCGAATGACTTCCTGAATGAGGAACATTACCTGCATGGTGAGGGAGCGTCAGTTATGGCACTACGGCCATGTGGCGTGATTCCCCAAGAGTGATCTGGCTCGCAGCATCCTCATTGTTGAGAACCCGAGCGGCTGGACCAGACCAAGGGGACACCCACATAACACCTGGCTACGGTGGATAGATGCTCATTTCTGGAGGGTGGGAATGGACCGCATGTCTGCCTCGGGGATTGCCAACCAGGATCCCGAGGTGTTTCGTCATGTACCATTGCATGGTTGATCACAAAACAGTTCACATCAGCTGTCCATACAGATTTGTAGATTCTCTTGGAAGGAGTTCCTGTTCACAAGACAGTGGAAATTTATGTAAACCCCCATTATTTTCTTGCATGTGCATCTTCCCACCTGGCCCTGTTTCTACACTTTCATGGTGGCCACCTCCTTGGATTTTTATGGAGGTGGTGGCAGCTTCCATGTCACTTTACTTCATCTATTTCGCAATGTGAGTGTTTGCCTGGGAAAGTGAAACAAAAAAGGTGAAATTTCTCCCTTTGCCTGTGACAGGCACAATAAGTTGCACCATATTCTCAATCTTTCCCTCGGTTCGAAAAGCATTTACAGTATTTGTTATTTACATCTCTGGATATTCACAATTAGATGCCAAACTTATCAAGTTTGTTTGAAAAGTACTGAGTGATAAGGAATCAACATTTCATCTAGAATAATGTGTTCCTCAATGATTATATTATGCCATGGCCCATAACACATGAAGCAGTATTGTACAAAAGTGTGCCGAGTGTCTGTCTGTCAGTATGCAGAAATTCGTGCTGCATCGCACTTTCATCAAACCACAGAATGTTGATGATTTTTGCTGTAGTGGTTCTGTGGTACTGCACTACGACCAGAAACTCATTCATATAATTCATATACAATTTCTGGCTTCAGCCACAATACAGTCTCAGATGTGTGCCAGCATCTTTATTTGTTATAAACACAGAAAACAAATTTCACCAGATGATTATAGTAATTTAAGACTTGTATTTGCACTTTTTTTAATCATATTTGCTAAAAAACATAGCATATGCATAATGTAAAATTTTAGTGATCCTGAAACAAGTAACAGAACAACAACATGGTTCAGTCTGACACTCTTTAGTGTGCATTATCAACTGCTTTCAGTTTTGAAAGCACAGAATTCCAAAAACAGATTCCAAATAACAAAAAATTAGTTCAACAGCAGAAATAGATTTAATAGTTTTATTATTCTTGCACAAGAAAATACATAGTTTTTTTGGTTTTCCTTCTTTATTTAAGATGTTTCATTTTTCACTTTTAATGTTTTTCAAGTTATATTTAAAATTTTTCCTTTTTGAAAAGACCATGTATGGCTATGTATCTACTTTTAAAAGCACACAATCTAATTAAGGGTCACAGGGCATTTTAGCCAGTCCAGGCAGTGCAAGTCACGAAACAAGCATCTAAATCAGAACAAAAAAGTGCAAAGACCAGAAGCTGTAGTTAATAAAGAGCATAACTGTGAAGGGACATTTGAATCAGCACTTGACAAGAAAAAAGTCGAGAAATGTGTGGGTTTTCTGGTTATTTTAACACAAGAACTATTTTTTTTTTTTTGTATCTCATGTGAAAAGAGCAAAAGGAGCTCTGACGCCTCTCGGGGTCTTAATTCTCATTCTATCTTATCTGTCCTACCTTGTTGTTTTGCATGAAACGGTGGAGAGAACTGTCATGACAGAAGGATTGACATGTGGTTTCCATTCTGAGCAAATGACACTTATGTGACATATGAGAGTTAAACTAGAAGTGGAAGGACTATGCAAGCTAAATTTGTGTAGACTGGGCCTGCTAAAGGTTTTATTACATTTGCATTATGCTTATTTTTGTGTCAATGTATTCATGTTTAGTTCTGTGGCCTGTCTTTTTAAAATACAGTATCAGGTGGCAGGACCACCATGACAGTAAGGTGGAAGACCACCCTCTGCTATTTTGTTCAAGACAGAGAGAGTCAGGCCCTCCAGAACAGTAATGTGAGCTGTGAAGTTTTCATCATTTGTGAGCATAGTTGGATTTTCTTGTTTCTGACTTTTGCTCTGCATTATTGTTTATGGACTGTATTTGATTGCATGTTTGATTATTTTGTTTTTTTTTAATACATGTTTGAAAGTTAGTATCATTTTTCATCAAGGCCAGAGTTTTCCGGTTATCCTCTTCTCTGAAGGCATTTTAGAGTAATTGTGAGATTTTTGAGCTTTAAATGCATAGCTCCATTTTTGGGCCTCCCTTTTGTGTTATGGACTGGAATACCTTAGGTGGGGCCTACATTTGGGTTCTGGATCAGATGACTACTGGTCTGATATGAGATATTTTGTGGCCTTCATTCCTGAAGTTTCTGAAAGTGAGAAGGAGTACAGTTAGAGTACTGACATTTTGACGTAAAAAGGAGAACTTGTCTCCACAAATGAATCTACAGTATTGTCTTTACTGTTTTTTGTTTCTTATTTTTTAATAACTTTGTATCACTCCATCTCTTCATGATTTCCTATCATGCATTGGCTTTTATTAAAGTAGTGTTTGAGCTTTTTCACATTCTTTTCTGTCAGGTTTTTAATGTTGGTAGGAGGAAATTTATTTCACATAAGAGCAGCAATCTGAATGTGGAAGTGCCACCCACTGAATGACTTCCTAGCTAACTGTGATAACTAAACAAAAATAGGAAAATAGGACTACTAGATTGTGGCTTATTTTACTTATTTAAAGCACCTGGTTTTCAAATGTATTTAATTAACCATTTAATCTGTTGTGGGGTAGGCATCCTGGGGCATAATGGTTGACAGGCAATGGCGATGCAATGTTTTGAAAAAATAATATGTATGCCCAATTGTGTGAGAAATCTTTATAATGTGAATAGTATAATATGTTGAAAGAGAAAAATTATACACACACACACACACACACACACATTATATATTGTGAGCTTTCTGAGACCTGCCAACCCCCCAACTGTGCTGTGTACTTCGGTTAATGCAGGCAAGGACTGGTTTTCCACTGCCGGTGGAACTGCAAGTTTGCATGCTTCCCAGTGGTTGATGGAGGAAACATTTAAAGCTGGCCACTGACCTGGCCATGTGTTCACTTTCTGTTTTCGTACTTGTGAATGAAGCCTGTCTACTCTTTTAAGTTGAGAAAGGAATGACTGCAAGATGACAACAGCATCACTGCGTCGTAAATGCTGTGGTTTTTTTGTGAGTCCTGAAGAGACAGTTTCCGTTTGGATAAATTTGAGATGACAATAAAACTGATCTTTTTTTTTTTTTTTTATATATATATATATTAAAAATATTATATATTTAATATATATATATATTAAAAATATATATATATATATTTTTCCCACACTTATTAATAGGCTGATCATATAAGTCTTGTCTGTCTCTAGAAGAAGACCTTGGATCTTTTGTCCTTTAAGCAGATAAAGTCTTTCCTATACTAAACTGTATTCCTTTGTTTCAGTCTACAAAATATAAATTTCAAATAGGATCTGGAATTTGTAGATTTGTAGTCACCCCTGCTGCTGTCAGTGAAATTATATGGCAGAGTCCATTACAGATCTATGAAAGATGAATGATTTATATTTTGGATTAATTTACATCAATTCTGGCTCGTCCAACTACATTTTTATTGTCCTTGTTTCTTCATACAGTAAATTCTGCACTATCCACATGAATGTTTAAACCAGCAGCATTCCTGTTTAATGGTGATTTAGTGTTTCTTTTCTTGGCAGTCATATAATTTTCATAGAGCATTGTTTTCTAATGTGACACATAGAAACGCGAATTAGTAATAGCGTTTTGCCTGAAAGGCATCTGGATTGATTGATCAATGTAACATAGACAAGCTAGTTTGAACAAAGTTAAACAGAAAAAATAGTTTAGAGCTACATTTGTATCTGTAAAGTACATATCATTTAAAGCATTATATTGAATACAAGCCTTTTCAGGGATTCCAACTAAACAAATTGAAGAATATAATAAATTGTTATTTTTTTATATATATATTAACAATTTAACATATGTGGATTTGCTAAAGAGTATTACATTATATTTTAAAAAAAGAGTGCTGTATATTCATTTATACCATGCTTATGGTAGCTCCTGTTGAAATGGCAGCTAATCCAGAAAAATATTTTGGTCTTCTTTTCCATTTTCTACTCCTTTTTTTATTTCTTTCCTGTCCTGTTATCGGAATGTTGTGGTTTCTTGGAAATGTTCCACATCTTTGAAGGTGATGATGGAAAGCCCAAGCTGTGATGTTTTTTTGCTCTTTGTTGGTGATAAATTTCTTTGTTTTCACAGTAACCACATTGTTTCCGATTTTGTCCAGTTTTTGCACCTGTCGCTTATTTTGAGTGCTATTGTTACTTATGTATTTTTACATTTACTCATTAGGAGCTAGTTAATTAGATAGGCACCATGCTGGCAATGTGGAACAAGGTGGACAAAGCATGCTCTTACAGATTCAACAGTAGGAACTCAAATGTGGCTGTTTCAGAATATCAACAGGGCATTTTAGCATTGTTTGCTGCTGCTTTTTTGAGTCTTACTGTTACAGTGTTACAGCAATCAGGCAGTACAGCATAGCAGTTAAGGCTTTGGACTTTATTCCAATGGTTATAGGTGCACATCCTGCTACTGACACTGCATGACAATGAGCAAGTCACTTTACCTGCAAACATGAGAAACATAATTAATTGTATTTCATATGTTATAAGCCGCCTTGGATAAAAACATCAGGCGAATATATAAATGCCTTCAGTAGTCTTATATATAAACATCTACGAGTGGAAGTGTGTGTACCTGTCCGGCCCGGAAGTGAGAGGTAGAGTCGGGGTAAGAGCTCCACCTCCGAGGAAACAGAAGACTCTCTTAGCTGCTAATAACACAAGTGGGGCCAGCATGTCAGCAAAACAAAACCTCAGAAGAAAGACAAAGTTGCTTAGCCACTAACATCAGAAAAACGGTATCCCTTTTACTTTTCCTCCCACTGCTAATGCACAAGCGATGTGAGCATGTTGGCAAAACAAAACTTCCTAGGAGAGAGATGCCCAGAGTAGTTCCTTTCAATTACCTGACATCTCTACATTTCAGTTATTTTTCTGATGATTTTAATAGTTTCTTGGACCCTGGGCTTTTTACAGCACGGGCTTACACAGCTAGTATTGATATAAATGTAATATGAGTTATCATTGGTTCAGTTTCTTTTACTTTAGTTTTTACACTGGAAAAAGGATAAACAAAGATATCAGTTCATTATGTAAGGTCAGAAGATAGCAGACTCAAGCATTCCTGAAAGCTTTGTTTTTGAGCAGAACTCGAAGCCTATTTCACACACTTCATGAAATCACACTGAATTAAAGAAGTGTTTGTTATTGCCATTATCACATTATTAACTGTATGGACATAGCAGCGTTTCCTGATACAAATAAGTCAATTTAATTTTCATCACAGGAACTCAACGTGGTGTAGATTGCATCAGTCTGATCACTATTCTTAATTTTGCTTAAAATCCTAAATGGGATTGAATTCTTCAATTGACATTTAATCAAATGAAAGTTTTGAAAGCCTCAATTTTAATGTGTATGTTACATAGCAGTGGGTTAGCTTCTACTGTCACACTAGCACTAACCTCAAAATTATATGGGAAGGTCAGCAAATGCTGTTTTTAATGTTTTTGTCCACTAGACTATTAGAGTTGATCAAGCACCTCGTTTATCTTAGTTCCTCGTAGTGATGAGTATAACAGATGAGTTTTGTTTTGCATAAAGTTTCATGAAAATGCCCATATAATTAATTTTACATATGATTTCACAATCGCAAAATGTGAAGCTCAGTTGATTGAGGTTTTTGGGGGGTTTTAAATGGTTTTGGGTGTGGAATGGCATGAATATTCCTCCAAACAGGTTATTCTGCAGCTGAAACTAGGCTTCTTCATCTGCTTCCTTCCAATGCTGCCCAGAGTTTCTTATGACTCACGTTGTCTCAATTGCTTTTTGCATTGGCTGCCTGTACCTTGGCACTACCACTTCCACTTCTCACCACTTATTTTGAGTCAGTGGTAATGCCATCTTCCCTGGCTTTTTCTAACTCCTTAAGCTGATCCAAGCCAGGATCCTTCCAGAGGCTCAATGGTGGCTTTTTACCCAGGCAGTGCAAAAGTGTTTGGAAGTGAATGCTCTCTATCACTGCCTCCCTTTTAATGTTCTGCACCATTGTAAAGTTTGTCGTGCTTTCACAAATAGAGAAAAAGTAGTACACGTGATGAAAATATATTTGCTAATAACATAAATTTTGGTGCAGAATCAGTTTTGTGTGAAGTGCTTTGCTCATCACTAATGCTTAGTCAAAAGACATTACAAATAAGAAGTAAAGAGTTTAATCTGCTATGTTCAAGAAGTGTTCTGGTAGTACTGAGGTTCTTAGTTATGTTAACTTATTATGGGAGTACACTTGATTATGCAAAGTCCTATCATACTTAACGATGGTTCAGTTTGAAAGCTTTATGTGTTTCAGGGCCTTTAATTTTTAAAATTAGCTACTGTCAATGATGCAGCAAGTCATAGAATCCTTCAATACTTAAATATAAGTATACTGTATTAGACATTGTGATGTACTGCATGTAAAACAAATGTTGTGTATTAGAGTGATGTATAAACAAGAGATATGTTTTACTGTAGAAAAATGTGTTTGTCCATCCTGTAGAAAAGTATCACATTGATGGTAAGAGTTGGTATTGCTTAACAAAAATTAAACATTTTGTTTTCATTTTTATTTTACTAATGTGGTTTTGAATCTCAGCATGCATTGTCCTGTAACTGTATGCATTTTTACCTAATTTCACAAATTCCTTCCATATCCCAAATACATGTACTTGTATGTTGGCAATGCTACATTGTTCCAAGTGTGGAAGTGCACATGAGTGTGCCCTCCAGTGGACTGATGCTCCATTCTGGGCTAGTTTCCTTGAGGCCAGTGCTGCCAACATAGACTGTGGTCCCCAAGATCCATAACCAGAAAAGTGGGTGACAAAATGAATGAGTAAATGGACTGGAGTGGGATTTTGGTATTTCAAGCATATGTATCCTTGAAAAGTAGTTCCCAAAGTGGACTTGTAACTCATTTCTGCGTTCCAGTCGTAGTTTGTTTTAGGTTAATGTTCGTTATATTCCACCCTTTAATTCATTTTGAACTTAAAATTTATTACTATGAGCCTAAATAAACCTGATTACTATGTAACATTTGCATAATCACTGTAAAGAAATACTATTATGACTTAGGTAGTCCCCAATTCTCTCACTAATTGCAATAGTAGATGTATGAATGATGCATCTACTTAATATGCTCTGAAAAGGCCAAATTTTAATCATGTGAAGTGTTTTATATTTAATTAATCGTACTTTTCTGCAGAAACTAGAAGATGAAATTGCAAATGTGCAAATCCAAACACATGAAAAGTCATCTGTAGCCATATCAACTTATTTTTTCATTTTTCCTTTTGTATATATTTATAATATTACCCCTCAAAGGCTGGACTGAAATATGAAAATATTACCGTGATCCTACTTGATAAATTATTTTTTGCAGCTCAGTGGCAAAGAAATCAGCATTTACACATCACAGAGCTTGTACTCTGGGGTAACGAGCGGTCTGTATTTGAGATGGTTTTCTTCTGGGATTTCTAGGTTTATTGAAGATTTCATAGTGACCCAGTGAGTGCGTGCTAAATGATGAACTGGCATTCCACCCAGGGCTGTTTCCTGCCTTTTGCTGTGCTCAATCCTGTAACAATAGTCTCTACCTGTCTGACCAGAATATTTGGCTACGAGAAAGCTGATTATCAGTGGTCTCTAATATGACTCCTTAATGGATATGAACAAAAAATAATTTAGTGCAAAAAAAAATCACAGTAGTGAATGCTTTAAAACAATTTTGAAATGGTTTTGAAGTAGCCACACAATTATTAGTCAAGTGAGCTGGTAACTATCGCTATTTGTGTGTTTATATAGTCATCATGAAAATGGGAAGCCCAGTGTCTTGCTGTGATACCCAACATCACTAGAGTCCTGGGTTTGAACACCAAGCCTGAGCACTGCCTGTGTGGATTTTGCACTTCCTTCCGCTGTCCATATAATTTCTCTGAGAACCCCATTTCCCTATTCTGAATGGGATCATGTTGAGTGTATTGGTGACTGTAACTGAACAACCCTCGAAATTACTGAGCTCAGTTGTTTCAAAAGCACTTATTGTTAACAGGTGCATACAATGAAGCACATACCCATGTAGTCTCCATTAACAAACCTTGGCAGTAAAACTTGTCATACTGAAGAGCTCAGTGACTTTAAATGTGGCATTGTCCAAGAATGCCACCTTTGTCACAAGTCAGTATGTGAAAGTCCTGCTCTGCTAAATCTGCTCCCTCAACTGTACAGCAAGTGCCATTACTTTAAAATAGAAGCATCTTAGAGCAGCGACAACTCAGCCAAGAAGTAGTAGGCTATCCCAACTCATATAGTAGGGCTGTCGAGTGCTGAAGTGCATAGCACCCAAAAATCACCTGTCCTCTGTTCCATCACTCACAACAGAGTTCCAAACTGCTTTTGGAAGCAACATCAGCACAAGAACTGTTTGTCATTAAATGGGTTTTCATGGTTAAGCAGATGCACAAAAACCCAAGATCTCCGTGCACAATGCCGATTGTCAGCTGGAATAGTGTAAAGCACTTCGCCATTGGACTCTGGAGGAGTGGAAACATGTTCTCTGGAGTGATGAATCATGGTTCGCTCTCTGGCAGTCTGATAGGTGAATCTGGGTTTGGCGGATGCAGGGATAAGGCTACCTTCTGTACTACATGGTGCCTTCTGCAAAACTTGCTTGGAAGAGTTATAATGGTCTGGAGCTGTTCTTTGGGCTAGGCCCCTTGGTTCCAGTGAAAGTTACTGTTAATGCAACAGTATACAAAGACATTTAGATAATTGTGTGTCTCTAACTTTGTGGCAACACTTTGGCAGAAGCCCTTTTCTATTCCTGCATGTTTGTGTTCTGGTGCACAAAGCCAAGTCCATAAGGACAGGGTTTGACAAGTTTGGTGCTGGGGAGCTCAAGTGACTTGCATAGAGCTCGGACCTCATTCATATAGTACCAATCACCTCAAGGATGAATTGGTCTACTCATCCAATATCAGTACCTGACCTCACAAATGCACTTTTGGATGAAAGGGCGCAAATTCCTACAGACACACTTTAAAATCTTTTGGAAGCCTTCTAAAGTACATGTTAATGCTTTGGAATGGCATGGCCAAGAAGCTCATGTACGTGTGATAGTCAGGTGTCCACAAAGCCACCAGTGCTGCCAAGATAGGCACTGTCACGACCAGACTATGAATGGGATGAGCATGTTCAAAAGTATGTAGATGGATAATTATTAAAAAAACAAAGAATAATACATTTATTGGACCATTGCAGTAATAAAGCTGAAATGAAAAGAAATTGACATTTTGATCGACAGTTTCTATTCATACTGACATTGTTACTTAATACATTGTACACACTTAACGGTGAATTTGCATTTCTCTGTGTTTAAAAAATAGTATTTAAAGTTATTTGGAAACTTTATTATCTGTATACAGTAGTTACTTAAAAAATATTAAAAGACTTTCAGAATGCCTTCTAGCTCCTTATCAATAATTTCAGTTACATCGTAGAAATCCCATTTATAAAGATAACGTTGATCAATAATATGCCTGGATACAAGACAGTGAAGTGTATATAATGGAATAAAAAAAGTAAATATGTTCAGGAAGCATTGATAAAAAGAAAAAAAATGATCACAGTAGATAGTAAATAGGGCAGTCATTCCTGCATCCATTACTAAGTGCACTTAATGTAGTGTTTTGTCCTGAGGGCAGAACTTATCTGAGCAGCATGAGGTACAACACAGGAACCAAACTTCCATGTGGCCCCAGTCAGTCTCAAGGTAGATTATTGCTTACTACCACACACTTAATGGCATCTGCTTCGAATCGGCAATTAAACAAAAACACACATCTTTAGAATGTGGGTAGAAAACCTGAATAACCAGAGCAAAAATCCTACCGACATAGGCAGGATGTGCAAACTCCACATTGACATTCTCAGGCTAGGATTCATAGGATTCAAATCCAGGACCCTGAAACTGATAGGCACCAAATAATATTGAATCATTTGTTAATAAAATATCAAATGAATGATACATGTAAAGAAACCAAATGTGCTAAATGCAGAAATAAATTCTACAAGCCAACCAGTAGAGTGTATTACTTACCTTTTTTGTGAATGTTGATATGTGTGCATATATCTTTTTTCAGACATAACAGTATATATTATGAGGTACTCTAATCCGGGTAACAACGGAGGAAAGTTATCATAAACAGCTAAGTGAATTCTTATAATTCCTTTTTCAAATTTTGAAGAACAGACAGTTACTACCATGGAGAAGTTTGTATATTATAGAGAGGAAAAACAGCTGTATGAGACTAATAATTAAGCATAGAACATATGAGATCATGAAAGCAGTGGTTTAAAGGATATTAGAAAAGCTAAAAGGAGGGAAGTACTGCAGAAAAGATGAAAGATGGTCCAGAAAGAGTCTATCAATAATATGAGTAGTAAATAACAGTCAAGCAGGAGGTGGAGAACTTACTTAGTGATTTGGAAATTGTCGAATGAGAAGTATTGCTTAGATTAAATAGGCTGAAATCTAACTAATCACCAGGACCAGATAAAATACATAAGGAAGTTAATGAGTACAAATATAAACCCTCAGTGCATGTTTTGTAAGAAATCTCTGCACAGTGGAGCAATTCCTAAAGGTTGGAAAATAGCAAATATTTTTACATTGTATAAGGAGGGTGATCAGGCAGCTTCAACGATAGATCAGTAAGGTTAATGTGCGTCACAGGTAAATTAATGGAAACAATTATTAAGGAGAAGATTGAGCAATACATGTCAAGAGGAGGTTTAGTTAAGTACTCAACATGGTTTCAGATGAGGAAGGTTGTGTTTTGATTACTGGTGCATAGAATATTACTTATGTGAATTTTCAATACACTTTTGATAAGATACCACATGAAAGGTTAACGATCAAACTAAAAGAAGTGGGAATTCAGAGCATAGTATCTAGGTTGGTACAAAATTAGCTCAAACACAGGAAGCAAAGGATTTTGGCATGGGGAACTTTTTTAGAATTAGTTGGTGCTAAAATGGTGTCCCTCAGGTATCAGCGATGAAGCCACTGCTCTTTTTGATATAAATGATCTGGGCAAGAATATAATTTACAAGGTGGTAAAGTCTGCAGGTGATACCAAATGAGGTGGAAGGCAGATAATGTAGAATCAGCTAAATTATTACAGAGAGACTGGGACATCATTCTGGTTTGGGCAGATTTGTGCATATGAAGTACACATAAATTATTATATATAGGATGCAGAAATTAAGTGAAATATCACTTTTTTCAAAGTTGTTGAACTATTTTTAATGAAAGAAGCAGACTAATTAATGTTCCCTAATAATTTTCTTGCATTTGGTAAGAGGGTGCCTTGAGTTGTGTCAGGCTCCATATGGAGAGAATTCTTTACACAGTGAGTGGTCACTGCTTAGGTAGGTAAAGAAAAATAGCCTGTGAAGTCTCTAATCTTGATCTTTCCCAGTTGTTGAATCTGCTGCAAAACAAATAAATAATTACATACAACATATAAATTAGGGTACCGTAAAAAAGAACATTTTAAATGGCGTTAATTGCTTTTCGTCACCTTTTTAGATAAATTGGAAGGGGAACTACTGTTATCATAGAAAACTAACTTTAACCACACACCAAGCTTTGCATAATGCCTAAGAGCTACCGTACATTAATTGATAGATTATTGCACATTATGAGATTTTAAATAGTTGGACTTAATTGACTATCCATCCAGTTGCTATCCTGAAGCACTTTACCCTAAGTAAAATTAAAGAGTTTATTTAAGTAAACACTGATTATAAAGACAAAGTGCATTTAATAACCCCATCTCTTTGCAGTAGGTGGAAGGCTTTACAAAAACATTTATTCTACATTGAAGACAAACTGAAAAACTAGATTTACATAGTGCATGTAAATAATTCTAGAGAGGAAGATATGCATCAATTCAAGTGCCATTTCAAATAAACAAAATATGTTACCTTGAGTGGTTTGAAAATTGTAAATTCTGTAGATGCTGTAGTAGACGTGGGTGTTGTAAGGTGCTGTATACAGAATGTAACAGTAACAAATGAGGTTAGGCTATTAAATTATGGCTCCCAGACAGTATGTTCTAGCAATACATTTTTTTTGCTCCTCTGTTCACTTGGAGGCCTCTTAACTACCTCTTTTGACTATATTAGACGCTTTTTTATTGTATCCACTT
The DNA here is from genome assembly GCA_026402145.1 of Polypterus bichir lapradei. Lineage (NCBI taxonomy): Eukaryota > Metazoa > Chordata > Cladistia > Polypteriformes > Polypteridae > Polypterus > Polypterus bichir. The sequence continues at coordinate 108,630,978 of JANRMT010062856.1, forward strand.
GATTAATTCATGCACACTTGATTAATCACATGTACACACACACATACTGTATATTTATATATTTATATATAGTGACAAAAACAATCAAGAGACATCAAAAAGGTTTTCGGGCAGCCACCCGTATAATATGTCTTGGCTGCAAAATGGGTAAATTGTTCAGATATGTTCACAGGTTAGAGTCCAGAACAGAACTGATGGTATGACGGTAAGATGGCGGCTTTAAAGACCAGTACAAGAAGTGACATTATTGGGACAGGAAGTGACGTCATCGGGACAGAAAGTGACATCATCAATAGTGCCATATACATACACACAGAAAGATACAGAGAGGCGAAGTTCTGTGATACGGTTTGCAAATTTATAGCTAGAAATCCACAATGGGAGAAAATGAATCATGTATCTTAAAACAGTCTTTTATTCCTGATCTTTCAACACTTAACAGGTGTCATCATCAGAGGACAATGATTAAACATACGGGAATCAAAGGCAATATATAGCAAATTTTGTGGTAGGTGGGGGTAAAAGTGGTGGATTAATAAGGTGGGGTTCAGATATTAAAAAATGACCTACTAAATAAATTTCATCACCACATCAACTCAGTATTTCCTGCAATTCAGTTCACCATTGAAATAGAAATGAATGGACGCATCAGCTTCCTGGACACATCTCCATTGAAAGAGGTAACGATGCCACTTTGACTACAAGTGTTTAATGCAAAGAATGATATGTGGACAAAATATTACGGTTTGGTAACAATCGCCCCTTATTGCATAAATGGGGTTGTGTTAAAACTTTGTTCAAAGGATATACCCACACTGTAATGCAAAGGAAACTAAAAAGAATGATCTTTTTACATCAAACGGCTACTACAAAGCATTTATCAAACAGTGCTTACGTAGGAGATGCCCCAGACCTCAGCAAACAATTGGCACCAGCCCAATCTCCCATTCTACCTGTACAGTCTTCCTTATCTCTGTGGTGTATCAGAAACCACAGCATGCATCCACTCCAGATCAGGTATTAAAGTAGCTAGTAAACCGGGAAACACTCTGCGGACAGTTCTTTTTAATGCCAAAAGCAAGAAATCTGCAGCCAAGACACAAAACATAGTATACAGTATACCATGCAGTATATGCCCAGTAGTATATAGCGACAAACATCTAAAACACTCTCAAAACGTATACAAGAACATTGCAATGCTGTTAGAAGGAAGAGCCCATGGTCTTTGATATATGCACATGCCAATTCAACTGGTCACACATTTAACTGGGACACGGTGCAAGTAAAATGTAAAGCAAATACTAAGGGTGCCAGAGAGCTGGCCGAATCATGGCTATCAAATGAAAATGCCATTAACAGACACTTGGATGTGAACCCAGCATATGCAGGCTTAAAAAGAAAAACATCCAAATAAAAAACAGACTGTAAAACCAACACCCTCCTTAGTAATCCACCCCACTTATACTCACCCGCCTTTGTTTGCTATATATTGTTTTTGATTCCTGTATGTCTAATTGTTTTCCTCTGATAATCGCACCTGATAGGTGTTGAAAGCTTGGGAATCAAAGACTATTTTAAGATATGTGATTCATTTTCTCCCTTTGTGGATGCTATATATCCAACTACAAATATGCAAACCATATCACAGACCTTCACTTCCATATATATATCTTTTTATTGGCTGCCTCACAGCACCAGAGACTGGGTTTAAACCTCAATCCAATTATTTGAAATTTTAGTGTCCTCGTTGTGTACAGTTGGATTATCACTGGGTAATCTGATGTCCTCTCTTGTCACAGAGATGTGAAGTTGAAGTTGTACTATTTTTTCAGTATTGTTAACTCTTTCTTGTCTTGTTTCCTCACCATTTTACTGTTGATGATTTCTACATGATTCAAAATGCAGTGCCACGTCTGGTGTTCAACCAGTCGAGGCAGGCACACGTCACTCCTCTCTTCAAATCAATACTTTGGCATACTGTCGCAGCACATAATAAGTTCCAATCCTTGATTCTTGTCTATAGAGTAGTCAGTGAGACTTCACCTGTAGACACACCTGTAAGGTCCTATGCTCCTTCTCAGACACACAGGTCTGCTGATGAACGGCATCTAGTCATGCCAATTCCCTGCACGGTATTGAATCTCAGTCCAGGCTCTTCTCATGTGTAATTCCTGGTTTGTGGAATGAGCTGCTCACCTCAATTCAAAATTCTGACTCCCTCAATGTGTTTTAAGAAGCATTTGAAGAGTCTCTTTGTTTGGTAAACTTCTGTGTAACTGATATTAGCTGTTAAGTTTTTTTTTTTAAACTAAGGAGTTGTAACTCGCTTGTATTTTGTTCTGAACTCTTCATTTGTGATGATCAATTTTATAACCTTGTCCTGTAACAATTGTTTCCAGCCAGTCTCCCAGACTGATATTTACTCATTTGTAAGTTGCTTGCGATAAAAGTGTCTGCTAAGTAAATAAATGTAAATACTAGAGTGGTCTTCCATATTTCTCTGTTGCCTGAGCTGGGTGTTACCGCTGTAGACGCTGTGATCATAAGTGCAAATGTGTATCGTGTTGTGCTGTTCATACACCCGGTGTGATGCTGTACTCCCGTGTATATAAAAAGTGTATATATTGTCATAAGCACAACAAAAAGCACCACAAAAAAAAGGTTTGGGACAGCTACCCATATATTGTTCCTGGCTGCAAAGAATAATTGTTAGGTACAGATTTGTACAGGTTCAAGCACACAACTGAACTGACTTGCTGGCACAAAGATGGCGACTTTAAGGGAGAGCGGAGGAAGTGACATCATCACTGGGGTAGGAAACAGACTTAGTGTCATTGGGCCGGGACTGGAAGTGATGTCATCAGTACGGTCGGAACTGGAAGTGATGTCATTGGGCCTGGGACCTGAAATGACATCATCAAGTGGGGACCAGAAGTTACGTCATTGTGGTCCAAGCCGGAAGTGACATCATCATTTTTAAAAAAAAAAATCTTGTTTTTCTACCCTGTGGTATTTTGTTTGCCTCATCGCTGCTAATGTCGATACCTTTGGTTCATCAATAAGGTTTTTTTATTAAAATAATTAAATTTTTAGGCCACCATAAGAGCCTGTTAAGTGTTTCATCATATGCTGTGTACTTGACCTGTAAATCTTCAACGGCACATTTTATCAAAATTTTAGTCCCTTTCTATTATTTTCCTTGTGGCTGTGATACATGTTAGGCTGAATGTGAATTCTGTATGAGAGCTGTGGTTAGCATTTCTCTTTTTTTATCCTTTTACTTAATTCTCTCTTTTACTGTTGCACTTCTCTTCAGCTTACAAAACTCTGTAAAGCCATTACTAATTTTATTTTGTCTCATATTTTAGCATTGAATGCATTTTAATTATCATTTTGTAAGTTTGAAATCTTTTTATTGTTTATCTTTTAATATTTCTTAATTTGAAAGATTTTGCATTGTCAATTAGTGGTGACTTTGAACTTCAACTGTGCATTGTAGTAACATAGACGGGGCTTTGCAGTTTGATTGTAACTAAACAGCAAAGCAGAAATACATTGGCATGGAATGAAAAGTGTCTGTATTGAGGAAAACAGCAGGATCATACAGCCTTAAGCTTTCAAATGTCAATAAGCTGAACTCTAGTTTCCACTTTCCAAGAGTTCTTTCAAACTGCACAAAAATGCTTAATCATACAAATCAATGAAAATGCAGGTTGGAGTCAAGAATAGATATTTTAGCTTCCTGAGTCAAGGATATCCATTGCATCCCAAGGACACAAGTAATTTTGGAAAATACTTGATTATTCTTTTAAAGCTGCCTTTCACAGCAGGTGGCAATACCTTTTTCTCCTCCCTGACCTATAGGTAACATATATAATTAATGTCATGTGAGCTGTTCTGTTGAAACGCAGCTTGATTTAGATCAGTCTCAAAGTTATATTGCATTTTCAGTTAGGCATAGTAAGGCAGAAGAAACAACCAATGAACTGTTTTGTATGTTAATTACAAGGCTAATGTGTGTTTTGAATTCAAGTGAGAGTATAAGGCGGTCTGAACTCCATTAACGATTGTACAGCTTCAGGGAATTATATACATTAAAGTCTTCTAGCATAAGCATAACAAGCAGCTATTATGAGACCTAGCATAAGCACTTTATGGGTTGGTTTTTATCCATCCTGGCCTGTCCTTAGCCTGTCGCTTGCTTGTCCCCATACACTTCCTTTATGAGGTCTCTGTAATCATTACTTATCATTACCTTCCTCCAGAGAAATGGCACAAGTTAGTCATACCCACTGTGTAAGAAAGTGAATGGGCTGGGGCGGGAACAATGACAACATGTCTTTGCTTTGTTAACCTACGTATGACTATTGTTTTTTTATTTATTGTTTAAAAGTTTATCTATCAGCTGACAGTTTATCCACATCAGTGCTGTGTTGATGTGCTCTAACAAACTTTCAAGAATATGCCTTAGCAGCAAATTCAGTGCCCTGAAGTAGCTTGCAGCCCTTCACTGGACATAAAGGATGTTCAAAGTGAGAGCAAAAGATTTGCTCATGCATTCATAAAATAAAAGCCAGCTGGATGGCTATTCCTGGCAAAAATATTCTAAACCAGCAATTTTCTGCTCACAGTGAATTCAAAACAAAGTCGAGTTGCTGATGAGTAATTTTAATATAGGCATACTCCGAGGAAGACTCACACTTTTTAGTGTAGATATTAACCTAGCAGTGACTACTGCCTGATTTTTGACCTGTTTTATATTTACAGTTACTTGTATAATTCAAATGTTTCAATTTTCTTTGTGTATTTGTATGAATGCTTAGCTTGATTTTTTTGTGTTTGATTGCATTAATTCTCAGACTGAACATTGACTGTGTGGAGCTTGCCTGAATTTTTCAAAATACATCCAGAAGTCATAAATGTTGGATTAACTGGCAGCCTTAAGTTAACCTGCCATGAATGAATCATGCTTAGTTACAGTAAAAGTAATCCTGGTGATTTACAGCTTCCCTTGCCTTTTCCCAGGACTATGCAAGAACATGACCCTGGAATGGAAAGTGGAGATTAAGAAAATGGATGGATTGATTTTTTAGCATACCATTTTATTTGTTTCCAGGTATCAGTATAACATACAGAACATTAAGCTTGTTACAACTGAATTTAAATTAAAAATTTATTTCTAAATGTGCACTGAGCCTGTTTAATATATAAAGCTCAATAAAGAGTAAACCAGATTGAACAAAATTTTACCTTCCTGTGCTTTTAATTGAGTTTTTGAGTTTTCAAATGACAACAGAGCTAGCAGTTCTCCATCTGACTTGTTTCCATATACACCTGTGTTTATTCATCATGCACTGTTCGGTTTAATAAAACACTTAAGAGTAAAAAGTGACAGATTGAAAACAATGTTTTAGGCTTTAAATCATAAATGATCTGTTGTCATTTGCATCTTGTTGCTAATAAGAAGCCATTTAAACAGTGAATGCACCTGTTTAAGACTGAAATAAGCAATTAAGGCTGGGGAACCTTAACAAGAGAGACCACTAAAATGAAGCAGAAAAATGTCACTTGAGCAATAAGTGCGTCATCAGCAATAATGGACTTCTTATTAAGAAACTGGTTTGGATCAAAAACCTGCAGCCATTGTGACTCTCCAGGATCGACTTTGCCTACCTCTGATTTAGACCACCTGGCCTCGAAGACATTCTGCAATGTTATAGGTACGTACTGGAGAGCCTTACAATAAGTTGAACCCTTATACTGTTTAAGGCTCTCTGTATCTCTGGTGTCACTTACTATGGTCAGGAGTGGCCACATGACTGTAAAATTCAAGATGCGGTTTATTGTCAGGTGTACAAAATATAACATTCTCAAATTCACTTCATCCAGTTCAGGACTGCACGTAGGGTCTGGTTAAGACCCAATTCTACACCCTCACATTCGCACTGCCACAGTGGCAAATTTGGAATTACCTGTTAATTCAATCAATATGTCTTTGTGGATATGGAAAGGAAACACTAAGTACCGGAAGGGATACCAAAATAAACAATTTCCAAACCTTGGGAATTTAACTCGGGGCGCTGAATCTGTGAGACACTAGCGCTACGTACTGCATCACCATACTACAGTGAATATAGTGAAATGAAATTCTTATTGAATGTCTCTCACAAACTAGTATCAGGAGTATACAATATATATAAAGTGTATATATACATGTATAGAGTAGTATAATGTCCTGTGAATAAAAACTGCTCCTCATTCTAATGGTGTGAGTGCTAATTGTACTGATACATTAGAAGGTGGAGAGCAAAAAATGTTTGTGCAGGACGGCTGTGGTCACAGTTTGCCTGTGTTATATACAGTATGTTTTGTACAGAAGGGAGCTTTGTTTCCTTCTGATTTCATTAATCTCTGAACAGGTGCCTTAATAGTTGTGATACAAGTAGTGAATACTCCACTACATACCACTAAAATAGGTGATCACCCTGTATATGGAGACCTCCACATTTTCCTCAGACATATGACTTGAGCCTAATATGTGTTTTGCCAATGTCACATCATCAGTAATGGTAACAAATGATCACCACTGATGTAGATGGTAGTGTGGTCCACCTCATGCTTGGTGAAGACCATAACTAGCTCCTTAGCTTTGTTGAAATGAATAAAGCAGTCTTGTCTTTGGTTGTGATCATTCCTTTGATGGGGGTGAAATCAACAAAATTAATGAAAGCAGTATAACTGTGTGTAGCAACAGCCATAAGTGAACAAAAGAGTACAACAGAGGACTCAGCATTCAACCCTATGGAGTGTCTGTGTTGAGAATCAGTGTCGAGGAAGTGATGCCTGCAATCTGCACATGTCCAGTTGCAAGGAGTGAAATTATATTCCAGGTTTAATAGCCTGGTGATCAGCTTTGATAGCGCATCAGTTTTAAATGCTGAGCTCTAGTCTATAAGCTGTTCAATAAGTTTTTATTATCTAGGTGTGCCAGGCTGGTATGTATGACAAGGGATTATGGTATCCTCTGTTGACCAGTTGTGACAATGGGATACTTGGAAGAGCAACAGAATAAAGGAGGATCACTAAAAGTTCATAAAAGATTTTCTTTTTGACCACATACATAAAGGGAAAATTACAGTATGAACAAAGGCAAGGTTGGTGAAATGAGATAAAAGTGGATAAACGTTTTTTTAAATAAAAACACTGCACTCAGACTTTGGACGGGATAGGTACATGTGGTAGCATGGACGAGCGGCTGTGTGGTGCTGATGAGAGGAATTGGCATGGCCCTAAATCACATACACATACACACGGTTCACTCAAATTTCTTATTAATGCTCTGGGGTTTGTAATTGACTGCGGTGGGCTGGCGCCCTGCCCAGGGTTTGCTTCCTGCCTTGTGCCCTGTGTTGACTGGGATTGGCTCCAGCAGATCCCCGTGACCCTGTAGTTAGGATATAATGGGTTGGATAATGGATTGATGGTTTGTAATTGAGGCACCTGGTCCCACCCAAGTGTAAAGGGAGCCTGAATTGGACAGAGAACTGAGAGATTGAGATAGAGAAAAGAATGATGATTCCAGAGATTAAATGGAAAGTAAAGAGAAGACAAAGAGTCAGGATCATGGTTGAGCCAGTACAGTGGTGTTGAGGCAGGTGGTAGGGAAGTGGTCTCAAAGTGTAGTGAGCGGAAAGTGCTCATGGGGCAGGGGTCATTCCCACTAAGCACCCAAGGAGCAAGACCAACTACTGCTCCAAGCTAACTCCTGATGAACACCAAGGGATGGCAGTAGGATAAGGGAGTAGGGTTTATGGGGTCCCCTGCTGAATGTCAAGGCGCAGTGGCAGTGACATGAGCCATATTGAAGGGTGACTATGCAATAAGCTTAACATGTACTATAGCTTACTGATGTTCTCCCAAAATTTACTGTTAAAACTGTTTCTTCTGTTATGGACAGTAAATGCATTGGTTGATTAAATTTTCTGACATTATTTTCCTAATTGCTTTGTGGTAAATTTTGTGAAAACTTAAGAGGCTTTGCTTTAGATAAAGATTTAATAAAAGCAATCGATTAAACAATCAGGTATAACAATGTGTACTTTTTTGCTTTGGGTTAACTCTCTTGTAATACTCCAGTTTTCACCTTAGCTATAAATGCACTTTTGTAATTTATTTTAGATTTTTGGGAATACTTTTAGAGCTTGGCACAATTCAGTAATTAAGCAACTGCTTCTAACTGTTATTTTGTAGCTGTATCATTTTTTATCTTCTGCTTCAACAGAAGGTTCATTAAAAAATGACAAATTGGTGTCATTTGTTTGCTGAATATTTCTCTGTTTGGTAGCGGTGGTTACTACTGTGCATTCTGTGGCGATGTTGCTGTTTCCTTTTGTAATTCATTTGGGAAGTAATCATTTGGAACAGGATGTGTAGATCACAAGACCCCAGCAAGCCCATTTTCTGTCATGGTTTCGGTTAAATTTAGAGGCGTAATCATTTTAATGACTGGGGGGGAATCCTTTTGCAAATTTGAAAAAAAAGATTCAATAGGTTTGAAAGGGTAATTTCAGGAATTCAATACAAACTCTGACAGCAGAAATTTACGGCAAAGTCGTGATTTAAAGATGTGCTAAAAATGTGTTAGAAGTATACCGAAGCAGTTTGTGTTTGATGGGGAAGCATGCATACACCACAATAATCAGTGAACTAGGTGTTGTTATACAGCTCTGACTTTTTGGATGTGACAAAATGGATGCCTATGTGTTTGGAACACTAATGCATTTAATTTTCCCTTTCCCAGACCAAACTGCCCTGTTTGTAATAATTCATGCTTGTTATGTACAAGTTTAGCAAACTACTCTACTATACTTTAATGGGTGAAAGAATTTTATTGAAATCAATATGTCATTAATCTTTGATTATGCTGGAAAATAGAATGTTTGCTGTCATTGCTCTTCTAGATGAATTCACTCTAAATAGACCCGAATGAGTGGATATGGCTTCTTGTAAGTGTGGGCTGGTTGATGGACTGGTGCAATTGCCAAGGTGGATTCCTGCTTTGCTCGCATGTTGCTAGTATGGGCTATCTTCCACAATTCAGAACTGAATTATGTGAATTTGATAATTGCTAGATTTTTTTATTTATCAGGTACTTTTAACAAAAGGGATTTGCAACTCAGAAGTTCCAAGAATAAAATTTCATAGTAGCCATACAAGATACTAAACCAGAGGTGTCTAGAAATGAATGCTAGTCAGCATAGTGTACAGTATCACTTAACATTTCAGTCCTGCATAAATCGGGTCAGGGTCCTGGGGGACAGAGCCTTTCCTGGCCACATTGGGGAAAAGGCAGGAAAGAGACCCGGACAGGGCATCAGGGCATTTCAGAGCACACTGCCTCACCTATGTGCACCCACAGTGACACTCACACAGATTTAGAGACACCAAGTATCCTAACCGACAGGTTTTTCAGGAGGAACCCGGATGATAACACATGCAGACACTAGAAGGAGAACATGCAGACTAAATATGGAGAACAACAGGGCATGATCCTCAAATTCGGGATGCTAAATCAGTAAAGTAGCAATGGGCCCTATTATAGACCAAGTGAAAAGCAAAGCATTATGTAACTTCTGTTACACAATACTGTATGCAAATTGGTTATAGCCTATTAAAATCAAGTGCATAAAATAACAAATTACATCATACTGTATTTTCTACAGTAGGTCACATACTAAGGTAATCATTTAAGTTTATATTAGAGGTGTGAGGTTTTTTTTTTTTATTTTATTTTGAAGAAGTGGCTCTTCAGTCTTTTTTCAAAATAATGGTGGTTAAATAAACTTTTCTAACCATGGTGGGAGGTCTGGTTAACCAGTGTGCTGACAGCAGAGTTGTGAATCTAATGATAGAAACAAAAGTCTGGTCCGTGTAGTTGGAGTGCAGAAGAGCCAGCATGATCAGTCAGGAATGATTGGTCCACATGCTGTGGAGGGGTACCTGCACAGACAAGTCCATAAAAACAAGAATATTACTGAGGATAAGGTCCATTTTCTTCACTTCTTAAATAATCTTTGGAGATGAAGGTTTCTTTCATCCATTCACCTAAAGATATCAGATGGCCAGATGTCCAGAAGTAGATACAAAGAGTGGTGTGTCACAAAACCTGAGGCAATGATTGTTGTAAACAATTTAAAATAAAGTAAAACAAGCCAAGATACTGCCTAGTCAGTAGGCTCTTTAGAGCTGAAATGGCTTTTTGCTGCTGTGGTGGTGGTGATGCTGCACAGCAAGTTGGGAGCCAAGAGAGACTGTGAAGGGCTCCATTTTGATTTGCTTACGGGCGGTATGTGTGTGAATGGGAGGGGGAGTTGTCCTTTGTAATCCAGACATTGTAAAGTCACAGCTGACCTGTGGCTGTTACCAAAGTGTAAAGGATGTGACCTGGGATGGATCTTGGTGGGATGCCAAAACGGCCACAGTACCTACTAAGATCTACAATGGTGTAGGAGTTAAAGCAGATCCAGTAATGCTCCTCAACTGTTATTGCAGTTGAAATAGAGTTTACTGCTCCACCTATGTGGTATGACACTTTTAAAGAACAATTCAAAAGCACAAATAAATGTCTAGAAAGGAAAAAAAAAATGGACTGTGTTAAGCTCTTCCGAAATGTGAGACCGATGTAACTACTATGTAATTACCTGTATAAGTACAGTGTAACTGAGTTATTACTCCGTACTTACTGTGTAATACAAAGTAACGATATAGTTAATTACTCAGTTGTCATTGTTATTCCACAGTTTATATAATTACAATGTAGCAATTTATCACGGATCCAAAAAAACAAGTGTACTTACATAGTTACGATGTATCTGTACTTTGAAAATGTAATAAAAACATCAGGGTATGTAACTACAACTATGTAACAGATGTTCCATAGTCTGGGCAATTGTAATGGAGAATTGCAGTGATAACTGCTTAGGTTTTTGATGATATTTCAAGATCTTTTTTAAATGGTAAAAACACCTTTGCAAAATGGTTAACGCTTTTGCCTCATGGATCCATTACCCTGAGATGGAATTCTGTCTGGAGATATGTGTGTAAAATTTGTACGTTCTACCCATGTCTCCCTATGCCTTCTTCATGGGTTTTACTGCCATATCCCATGGACATGTAGGTTGGATTACGTGGCCATATGTGTGAGAGCGTGAGTGCTGGTATGTTTGTCAATGGGCCCTGCAATGGGATGGCTCCCCATCCTGGGCTGTTTCCTGCCTCACGCTGTCACACATATGGCCACGTAACCCAACCTAGGGAGACATGGGTAGAACGTACAAATTTTACACACATCTCCAGACAGAATTCCATCTCAGGATAATGGATCCATGAGGCAAAAGCGTTAACCATTTTGCAAAGGTGTTTTTACCATTTTAAAAAAGACCTTGAAATATCATCAAAAACCTATGCAATTATCACTGCAATTCTCCATTAAAATTTCCCAGACCATGGAACATCAGTTACATAGTTGTAGTTACATACCCTGATGTTTTTATTACATTGTTAAAGTACAGATACATCGTAACTATGTAAGTACACTTGTTTTTTTCAGATCAGTGATAAATTGCTACATTGTTATTCCACAGTTTATATAATTACAATGACAACTGAGTAATTAACTATAGTGTTGCTTTGTATTACACAGTAAGTACAGAGTAATAACTCCTAGTTACACTGTGCTTATACAGGTAATTACATAGTAGTTACAGTGTAATTATGGACACTTAATGTAAAGTGTTACCGATTGAATAAAAGAAACTTTGGAAGCTGCCATGAATGACAAAGTATAGGGAAATGATGCTTTTAACACTGTCCAGGTCATATTTTCATTTTCTCCAGGAAAAATAAAAAAAACTCATGCAAGTTGAACTGATGTTGTTTTTGTTGTAACTTTGGACATCATATTAAAATATGCAGATGTTCAGATGTTGGTTCATTTCCACTTATTTCTGAAGACATCCTCTATGATATATCTAAAAAAACCTGGGTGGCAATAATGGCGACCACAACAGTGAGTGACTGTAAATCATAATGATGTGTTTCATGTACAGCACAGGGTTGATCTCAATGTTATCAACAAACCTGAGCACATTATTATCCCCTGTCTCCTGGGTTAAGAATGAGTTCATCGTCCTTCTTGTTTGTCATAAGTGGTGGTATCCAGCTGTAGACATGTTCTCTCCAATATGTACTTTGAGAGAGGCAACTGGCCAATCAGTGTGAAGCTGAAAAATAACCATTAAACTGGCTACAATTGTACTGGGAAGTGGTTTGAAAAAAACATAATTTACCTATCAAGGTGCCACAAGTACTGTACATTGGTAATTAATTTGTAAAAAAGTGTTAGGGATGCTCACAATATTTTGACTAATCCTGCAGTTGACTGCAGAAGGGAACATTCTCATATCATTACACATTTTTTTTTCACACTTGTGTCTTAAATTACCTGCCAGGGTTTGTCCTTTGTAGAAATGGAGTCAACTTTTACCAGAATCCTGGTGATCATTTGGATTACCCGACATCCCAATGTAACTCCTCATTGTTCCCCTTTTTGAAAGTATGAGAAAGTCAGTTGTGCTATGTAACCGGGAACCTTTCGATAGTAGTAGGAATAAGAAATGACCACAAGAGTTTCTAGCGCAATCACTGACACCAGAAATTGCCCAAAAGTGATAAATGTAACAAGGACTGAGCTGTGGTGAAGCTCCCAGCAGTCAGTTTAACAAGTCATGTACAGCGCATTACAGCGTCTTCTTTACATATTGTCCCTGTGTTTTTTAGCCCTGCCCATAACCCTCCTCTTCTTTCAGAATTGCTTGACATTATTAGAGCACAAAGCATATCCTGCCATTGTCAGGCACTAGATAAGAAATAAACTACGCATGTGTGCCAGTTAAAACTTTATCAATCCTTGTAACTGATTTTAACGTTTTAACTGAGGCCATTCTTTTTTGAGTGCAAATCTGACAATTCATTGATATCTTCAGGTTTTTTAATCACAGTCAAGCAGTTTGGGGCAATAGATAGAGTAACCCTTTTTTTGGAGCAGTACAGTTAATTTTCTCCTGTATCAAATGTCACATATTCGTATAAGAATGATGAGAATAATACTCATTAGAATAAGACTATCTTTGCATTTTGGCCTTATTTCTACATTTCTCCATGTAGGTTTCCTCAATGTTTAGATTTAGCCTCATTCACTATGGGTCAAGATGTAGGTCACCATTGCTGTAATTAAATCCATCATAATAAAGGTCATTCAGTCATTAATTATTCAGAGAAGTGCATCAGAAGCAAAGGCGTATTCTGTAGGCGGCTGCACTGCTCTGCTAAAATGCATGCATTGTACAGAAGGTGTTCTTGTCTGAAGGTGCACAGTGCAGCATTACCTAATAAAAGAACTATAGAAATTCTGAAACTGGCCAGCCCAGTGTTTAGCACTGCTGCCTTCCAGCTCCAGAAAAATTATTTCAAATCTTAGTCCTGGAAGCAGTCTGTGTCCTTCCTCTGTGATTTTCTCCAGATATGATTTCCCCTCTCATCACAAAATACGATTGTTACTTTAATTGGTGACCCAAAATTGCCTAATATTAAGGAGTATGCTTTGTGAAGGACTGTGGTGGGCTGGCGCCCTGCCCGGGGTTTGTTTCCTGCCTTGCACCCTGTGTTGGCTGGGATTGGCTCCAGCAGACCCCCATGACCCTGTAGTTGGGATATAGCGGGTTGGATAATGGATGGATGGATGGATGCTTTGTGAAGGACTGCTGTGCCATCCTGTTATGTTATACCTCAAAATGAATGGTAAAAAGGGAGGGAGACCATAAAAATACCCTGGCCACAATGAACCATAAAGTAAAGTTCAAATTATTAAAACAAAATCAAATTGCAGTCTTTAATTCAAAATTCTAAAACTGAGCCAAAAAGACAAATTATCTAAACAGAAAAGTAAATGGTCACCAGAGTGAAAACATACACTAAACAGCAAAGTATGGCAGTATAACAGAAGCAGAAGAACACATTTATATCCAACCCAATATCACTGTGAAATGGCAGTGGCAAAATAAATTGTGAACAGCCCTCAGATGCTGCCCTAAGGCTGAAATAAGAAAGCACTGGTGGCTGATAACTTACAACTGGATCTCATCTCTTCTTAATCAGGAACATTATAACAGCAGCAATATTTTTATTTTTAACACATTTTCATCCAAGGCATGTGGCTCAATGTTCTTTCCAAGATGTCATAAAAAATGCAAAAAAGAAAAGAAAAACAACAAATTAGAAATAATTAATTATACAAATGAAAAAAAAATTAATGTCAAAATAGTAATTGTGCACTTACATAATACTGACATAGAAGTAATAGATAAAGCAAAGTCCTTAATTGTGGATTCATTTTTTAAGTCTTTCATAATTATAACAAGTCAGAAGCTATGGTCAGATGGCGGACAGAAAAAAAAAATCACCAGCTGGCGAGATGCTTGAGAAAAACAAAAAATTCTGAAGGGGTTCCCACTGAATGCCACTGGGCATTCTACCTAACGTAAATTGGTGTAAGTAGTTCCTATTGTTTTAAGGCTTCATTCTGAAAAAGACTATAATGCTTGACAATATAATTAACACAAGACACAGAGGCCATAACTGAACAAACAAATAAACAAAAAAGAAGACATTAAATTATAGAATAATTAGCATACATAAAAGTAAAACATCAACTAAAGAGAACAAAAAATACAAAAACGCCAAAAAACAAAACCTTGGAGCAAGGCCCTCTCCTATTTTCATTCCTGCGTAATGCTTAAAGGATGAGCTCTGAATCATGTAACCTTTACATCTAGATTAAGGTAGTTCAATTACAGATGGAGGGATAAATAAATGTTGTATTTTTTTGTATTTTCTTGAACTATTTCATTTTGTATTACCTGATATACTTCTCACAAGAAGTAGTACTGTTACAAAAACATCAAAAGGGTTAAAAATGACAAAAATATACGTTTTATTAAGAGGGGATCAACATATGAATCACGCAGGCTAAATGAAGTAGACAAAACCAGAAGATCTGCAGCTTCACAGAGTCAAACATCACAGGCTTTTGACCAGCGTTTATCAAGTCAGATCCATTTATTGAGATCGAGGTGGCTTATAACCCACCTTGAGGTCGCTTCTGGGTAAAGCTGGGAATCCTTTTGAGGTTCACAGATAGACCTACTTTTGCAATAGTGATTTCAGACTAGAACCCCCTAGCACCCCAACATCCTCAAGCCTTGCTTTATTTTTAAAGGGCTTTTGTGCTGGTTGAATGCTTAAGGGGACAACCTTTTCCCTGATCTTCTCCCCCTATTTCCTGAAGTGTCAGTGACATGCTGGTGTACAGGCCTCCTCTTACTCTCTGGCTCCTGGGAATCAATTTCCATGTCCCTTCTTGTCCATCCAATTCATTTACAGTGCTTCTTGACTCCTGCTGGTTTTCTCCTTTATGTATTGGCATGATAAAGTACATTCCCACTTTCAACGCTTGGTTTTTTTCTCACTTTTTGGTTTTTGTTGGGTTCTGCTCCCACCCTGCACAACTTTTTCCTACCAGCAAACTCTGCATACACAGAGCCTCCCAGCACAATTGAAACATTATAAATAAATGTTTTTTGTCCAGTATGTTATATGTAAGTATGTATCCTTAATACACCCATCATGCACTATACTTATAGAAAGAATACATCAATTGCTCTAATATTCTAAGACCTCTGAATGAAATTAAATCAACAAAGTACTTCCTTGTCTATCTTGTTAGTGCAGAAACAAAAAGCAGTTTGTTTATAAAATTTTCTCAGAATGAATTGCTAGATGTTATCTTAGGACAGTGATGGCGAACCTTTTGGGCTCTGTGTGTCAAAAATCTGAAAATGCCTAACTTCACTCTGCTGGAGTATTGCCCCTGCTAAACAAAAGAGAAACAATTCTTTACGTATTCATTTATTTAAAAAATATACAGCCCAATCATGTGTTGTTCTATGTATTATAAAACAAAAAGAAAAATTGACAACTTACAATAGAGAATATCATATGTGCAGTGATAATTGGGCTTAAAATAGTGCACTAAAAAATACTCTACTTTTAATAGTAATTTTGAATTGAATATTAAAAAATATGGATCACTTTACATTTGATTTGACATCAATTACTAGCTTTTTTGTTGCCAAGTTTTAATAGATAAATCTGAAATTGAAGATAGGTACTGTGTGCACTTCATGTCCAAGCAAGCAGCACTAACTTAATCAGTCAGTCTGTTTCTTTTGTCTGTTTTAGCGTTGTTTAATGCCAAGAATAAGGTCTCACAAAAGTATAATGCGGACAGTTTTAGGAGGGATTAAGAGAGACAGTTGAGAGAAATGTAAAACGGCACACCCTTAGAAATGCAGACTACTTGCCCTTTGCGGAAGTGTAACCACAGAGAGAAAAAGAATGTCAGCACTGCCCAGTGCAGACTCTATGGAGACATTATACTGAAGTAATCTTTGAGGTTAATAACTTTCTTACCTCTGTAGAAGTGTTGTTTAAGGAAGCTCTGAACCGCACAATGAAAAAGAAATGGGATAACCCTTATCTCGTATGTATCCCACATGTATGTAAAAATGTCACGAACGTAGTACATATGTGATAGTTTCACATGCATATGGGATACATACAAGATAAGAGTTATCCCTTTTTTTCATTGTACGGTTCAGAGGTTCTATAGTTGTTGAGCTGGCTCCTGGCACAAAATAATTCAATGCACTTCACATGAGCAACGAATGTAAAAGCAGATTTTGCACAAATTCTGATAGTAACTGTGACCAAAAAGACATGTCTCTACTTTAACGAATTGAAAGTAGTAGTAACACTGCCACATGTACAGAGTATAGTGAAATTCCCAAATTGCAATATTTGTTATCTACTTTTTATACCAAAACTAGAATAGTGAGATTTCCTGCAATACTAAAGTTAAAAGAATCGACAATACAGTACATACTTGAGACATGAACCAATTTGGTCACATTCAGGAAAAATAGTCAATAATGTCCACTTGCAGAGCCTCAGCACCATACGTCACCGCAAATCTAGGGCCACAGTTGCAGGACGGACGTGATGTCACCGCAGTTTCAGAAGTGACTTTGGAAAATCACTTTCAGAAGGTTTCAGCCGGTCACAGCAAGTAAGTTGTCAGAACTGATGTCACCTCTGTTTCAGGACGGAGGTTCAGAAGATGACTTTTGGAAGGTTTCGGCGGGTCTTGGAAAAGCCCAGAAAGTAATGTTGTGTCATGGACCCATTCAAAAATTATGTGATAAAAATGAGAAGAATAAATAGTACATTAGACCAAACAATATTAATCATTGTTAAGTTCGGAGGGTTTCTGCCATCATGTTGTTTCATAGATCAAACTAAACAATGTGGATCATTTCTGTGAAATACACTATTAACAACATTGTGTTCGGGTCTGTGGAAACCATTTAACATGTCAACAAAATTAAAATCATTAAGGATTGTTTTAATTGAAAACAGTTTTTCGATAGCATTCATGAACACAATAAACAATATAATTACAATGTTTACACCGCATTAGATTTAAGTAAAACGTTGATAAGGAATGTGATTACATTTTTTAAAAAATGTATGATTCATGTGTGCAATATTGTTCTATATCATTTTAAAATGAAAATTTTAGCCAATCTAATATTTTTAAACATATATATAAAGAAAACAGCAATACATATTCTACACTGCACTATGCTATCTATTCATTACCTTAAATAGAACCTCTCTAGTTTTTGTTGCTTATTATTATAAACGACTGGCCACCAAAAGAAAAAAAGAAAAATACTGATAATAACACAATTTATTTATATAGTACCTTTCCTATGCCGAAAGCACTTTACAAAATTCAGAAAGAACAACAGGACATATATAACATTGGCTACAAATAATATCCCCACTAAACAAAGGTAAATACATGATATACAAAACATTCAAACAGAATAAAAGACAATAATTCAGACTAAAATACAACATACAGTATACTACAAAAAAGTCTTGAACAAATAACATAATTTGGGATAAAAACACAAACCCTGAGCACCTGGACAGACAGAGAGGTAAACTGAAAGAAATGGCAGAATGTCAGGTCTGTTTAATGTCTTCCTAAACAAATAAATTAAAAAAAAAAATGAATGGAGTCAACTGATCTCATTAATGTCGGGAGGTCATTCCAAAGTCTGGGCGCTATACAGCTGAATGCCCTGGTGTCACCTATACAGTGCAGGTTAGTGGGGGGGACAAAACGATGGCCAGAATTAGAGGACCTCAGTGGCTGAACAGGAGCAGAGTGATGGAGAAGGTCACTGCTGTAGCCTGGTGTAAGGCCATTTAAAGCTTTGTAGGTTATTAATAGAATTTGATATTCAATCCTGTGAGAAACACGGAGCAGTGAAGTTGTAGCAGGATGGTTGTGATATGCTCGCTGTTGCCAGTCTGTGTCAGGACTTTTGTAGCAGAGTTTTGAATCAGCTGGAGCTGTGATAGAAGATTAGAATGGGACACCTGCCAGTAGTGAGTTACAATATCAATGAGGAATGTGATAAAAGCAGTGACAAGTGTCTCAACATTAGAAAAGGAGAGGAATGAGTGAAAGCGGGATATGTTACGCAGGTGGAAGTACGAAAGTTTCTTTATATGGTTTACATGGGTGAAATAAGAAAAGGAGGAATCAAAGTGACACCAAGATTCTTTGTAGTAAAAGAAGGTCTGACGAGCTCATCACCAAGAATGATTGGAGAAGAGCTAATTTTCTTAAGTTGCGCTTTAGTGCCACTTTGCAGGAGTTCAGTTTTGTTGCAATTTAATTTTAAAGAGTTTTGCTTCATTCAGGTTTTAATTTAATTTGAATTTAATTTCACTAAGGCAAGTTGTGAACAGTGAAAGCTGTGATGAAGTGTCACTTTTAACAGTGAAATAGATCTGATAACCCATTCCAAAGCTATGAAAAACATACTCATATGGAAGCATATAGATACAGAAGAGCAGAGGATGCCATTTCATTAACAAGGGGAAGTCAGCTGGAGGAACTCCTGTAAGAACTTAAGGCATGAGGATTACCCTGGACATGACATAAGCTGCATGGCTACATCTTCATGTGTTATAACTTTTACTTTAACACAAACAGTAGCTTCTCAAGAGGAAGGTAACAATGCTCTGACCTATAAGGTAAATTAAGCCAGAGCTCCCATCTCAACTGCTGGCCACACAGAAAAGGCCAGTGAAGACATTGAAGTTTGTCTAAACAAATGACACGTCCTTGGTGCACGATGTGATTCCATGGCCAGAAATGATGATGGACTACAATGCTACAAAATGAGGAGTGGAGAATTTAGACAAGGTGATGACTTGCTGCAAAAGAAAAATGTTACGCTAGATGCTGGCCACAGGCAATGTTTTTAGCATATTGAACTTCTAAGAAAAAAATGACTGGAACAGGGAGAAGTGTCATAGGAGATGGATCCTTCTTGAGGAGCAGGGTAAACCATTGGCAACACCTCGCATGCTACTGGAACAACATGTGCCAAAGACCCCAGAACTTAGAGCCATTGTCTAGATTCAACAAGAAGATGCGAGTGCCCCACCAGTCCAATCCACAGGGGAACCAATGACAGCACCAGTAGTATGTATGCATGATGAATGTGTTTGTGTGTGTGTCTCACAGTCTTATTTTAGCCTGCTGAACTGTACGGTTATTACAGTGACCATCTGATTAAAAAAAAATACCTAAAGTTCCTTAATAGTACATAAGTAGCAATAGTGTAATCATAACTTGAGGTTCAACACAATTATCTTTTAGATAGATACGAGATGTGGCAGAAAAGTAATGAGACTGATTTTTTATTTACCAAAGTTTTTATTTTTTTCAAACATCAATGTTATCCCCTTCAAAGTAGTTACCTTGGGCAGCTACACACCGATGGAGACGTTCCCACTGTTGGTAGCAGCGCTGGAAGTCTTCAACCGGTATGGTCTTCAGCATGTCCGTTACACTCTTTTGGATGTTTTCAAAAGTCCCGAAATGACGTCCTTTGAGGACATTTTTCAGTTTAGGAAAAAGGAAAAAGTCACACGGACTGAGGTCAGGTGAATAAGGGGGCTGGGGAACCACAGGAATGCATTTTTTCGATTGTCCTCCTGCTCAATTGTGAGGTTTTTCGGCACCATTTTGGCACAGACCTTTCGCATGTGCAAATGTTCAGTCAAAATTTGATGAACGGTAAATCTGTTCAAATTTAATTGTTCACTCAACATTCTTAATGTTAAACGATGGTCTGATCTCACAAGAGTGTTCACACGTTCGATGTTTTCATTGGTTTTCGAAGTTGAAGGCCTCCCTGAAAAACTTGAGCTCGGGATAAAGAATGTTCCCCATAGGCCTGTTTTAACTTTTCAAACGTCACACTTGCCGATTCTCCAAGCTTAACACAAAATTTAATGGCACAACGTTGCTCCAAATTCCGCTGTTCCATTTTGCGTGACGCACAACCAAAAACACAACTTCGCTAATAGCAGTCACAAAAATCACGTAGTTAACGGAAGGAGTTGAAACTCGCACTGAGCTATGGGAGGGTACTGATACACGTGCTCTATCAAGGACAACAGCGCAGCGTTGCCAGATCGCTGCAGTGTTGCCAGTCTCATTACTTTTCTGCCACACCTCGTAGATAGATAGATACTTTATTAATCCCAAGGGGAAATTCACATAATCCAGCAGCAGTATACTGATACAAAGAAACAATATTAAATTAAATAGTAATAAAAATGAAAAAAAAAAAGAAAAAAAAATGCTTCTCAAAGAGAAATTAAAATATGATGTTTGTACACGACTGCATTTGTGAGGGTCAGAGGTGTGGGGCTATCCAAAACTATCTTTGAGTGTATTTGAGTAATGGGTGTAGTGACTTATAAGACCACACTACATTAAAATATATTGCGGAGTAGCATGTTTGTAATGTCCAAGACATCAAATCTTTCACAACTCTACCAAAATAATGTTCTGCCCTCCAAGAAAACCCTCAAAAAATACTTTATTGTTTCCAAAAGGAGCCATTTCTACTAATTTGCTTATGTTTATTCTGTTATGAAATATTTTTAAAAATTCTTTTAAAAGAGTCTTTAGATAGCACTAAGTGAGCTTTAAAAATACCAACATAAGTAAGAAGAACTAATATTAATATTTCCAAAGTAGCAGCAGACACAAAAAGAGACTTGCAGTTAAATTGTTTAATTACAAATGACCCACCATCAAAAGAAAGACGAAAAATCAAAGTATTCTAAACAGAAATCAACAGAACATTAATGCACAATAAAATACAACTAACATAATTAATGTAGCAATAGACAACAAAAATCATACTGATTCATTAAATCTCCAGTTTACTTTAAGATACATTGTATCCTGACATTCCTGAGTAAAAAGTTCCATATCATTCTTAAGCTGAAAAATAAATAAGAAGTTTTCTTCAGTACCGACTGCATCAAGGATGTCCTGGGGAGCTCGGCTTGGTCCTCCTCCTCCTCCATCTCCAGGAAATGTGGCTCAAACTTGGCACCTCTGAAGAAAATGCAGGAAGATTTAGACTTGTTAACTAATGTACCAAATTCTGAATATTCAATTTGGACAAAGAATTTTAATTGCCTGCGGTGAGCTGGCACCCTGTCCGCGGGGTTTGTTTCCTGCCTTGTGCCCTGTGTTGGCTGGGATTGGCTCCAGCAGACCCCCGTGACCCTGTAGTTAGAATGTAGCAGGTTGGATAATGGATGGATGGATGCATTTTAATTCCTCAGTTTTCTTAAAAGTAACATCACTTGACTGGCTAAAAAAGAAGACATAATTTATTATGAAGTGCCGTAGAAATTTCAACATTATCCCTAGAGCACCTTCTCATTAAAGAACTTAACCTTCACTTCTTAACTGAACAGGAATATGTGTATTGATTGTTTCATGAAAGTAGAAAAAAAAGAAAAGATTTAAATAAAACTAGGGTGGAGTGGTTGCTCTGAGGCTAGGGATCTGCACTGGCAATCGGAAGGTTGCTGGTTCGAATCCTATAAATGCCAATAGGGACTCTGCTCTGTTGGGCCCTTGAGCAAGGCCCTTAACCTGCAATTGCTGAGTGCTTTGAGTAGTGAGAACAGCGCCATATAAATGCAAAGAATTATTATTATTAACGTTTGTTAGGGATTGAATGGATAGATTAATCCAATTTCTAAAGTAAAATATACAACAACAATAAAACAGAACTTAAAAGATCTTAATTTATGTTACAATATCATCTTAAAGTACTGAGAATTTTCCATTCAGGAAATTAGACTGAACTTTGGGCAAAAATTCTTTTTATCATAATTTACTGACAATACAATATTAAGTGTCGATCCCCCTCCCCTCCCCCCAGTTTTACGATGCAAACTGAACAGCACCATAACCAGTGTTGTAGTCATTAACAGTTAGCTTGCCAGCCAAAGAACAAAGATTACAAACACATAACGTTACGTTAACTTTTCAAGCTATTTTGAAAAACGTGTAGCAAAATGTAGTTTTTATCATTAGAAACAATAGTAATAACAACAATACCGTGTTGCTTTCTGCCATCTTTTGTTTGTGCTCGAGAATACTGTGCTCATGCCTAGAAACAGACTTCTTGTGTTTGCCTCGCCTAGCAATGGTGACGTCATTTCCGTCCTGAAACTGCGGGTCTACAATTGCAGGTCAAGCCCTGCGGTGACGTATGGTGTTGTGACTCTGCAAGTGGATGCTACTCAAAACAGTACATGATGCAGAAAAATAACCACTCCTGACACCAGAGGGCAATACTTCAAGAAATCAGAGGAGTCTTCCTTAGCTGTTCTCTGTTACCTTGTGACATGGCAGGGAGATTAGCTGCCTTGTAAAATCTGAATTTCAGATTCCAGTCTAGAGTGGAAGGCTTTTTCTACTCCGTAAGAACTCTGTTATTCCCTTATGTTGTGAAAATGTCAAAAAGTCTGGCCACAATGGAACTTGATTATGCAGTACTAGTTAAAGAAATTTAGTAAACATTAAAGAAATTCAGACTAATTGAAATTCAAAGTCTAATTTAAATATATTCAAAATTCAAATCCTCCCAAAAAGTAAGTTCAGAATAATTACAAAAGAACAAAAATGCAAAATTTTAATTTCCAAAATTTCAACAAAGTCAAAAAAAGCTACAGAAGTAAATGTTAAATATTTCAATGAGAGTGCAAGTCCAAAAGTACAATAACTTAAACAATATAGAAAAAAATCAATAATAAGAAAGTCAACTGTTATTTTGGTTGTTTTTCTCTGGCTTTTTAATATCCCTAGCCACAATCTGTACAAAGTTTGGGTTGTTTTCAAGAATTCTGAAACATCCCATTAGTTTTCTAATTGAATGCTTTGTTTAAAAGTTGATAACTTAGTTTTTGCTTACTGGAAAAACTACAATGTAAATGTTGTGTTGTTCGTGTCTCCCATATCCATTGGAACTATCTTAGTATTCTGCGGGAGATATATACTGTAGCTGATAAAATCTGAATTGGTAACGGGTTAAAAGGCTTTCCAAAATGATTACATGGCATCTGACTTTAGGATCCCAAAACCTTTTCTGTGCCATGTCCTTGCGATTTAATTATTTTTTTATCTGTTATCGGTATTTGACTTTGTGCTCTTGTTTTTTGGGTTTTTATTACTTTTACAATTTGATTGGCTTGATCCCTTTGTTTTGACCACTGCCTTTATCTGATTACGAGTTTGTCTGTGTCCTTGCCAATAGGATACCGACAGTCCTTACAACTAAATTAATAGACAGAGAAGGATTAATTGCACAAACCAAAAGAACTAAAGAACAATTAACAATTTAAACACAACAGAAATTAAGTGTGACATTTAAGAAAAATAGAACATGTAAAGTACAAATCATCAAAAAGCAAAACTTCAAGTTGACACCAAAAGCAAATATGACATTTTACTGCTGAGTCATACCATTAGGATGAATCTCCAACATGGGGAGAACATGCAAGCTCTACGCAAGAAGGGTCTAAGATACTCACCCTGGTGTTCTTAGTGTGAGGCAGTGGCAATACCACTTTGCCACCATGCTGCCCATTTATAAGCAACTTTGTGCCAAATGGGACTTTATAATCATTATATCTAACTTGTCCCAGTAGTGGACTTGCATGACTCATCCGCCTGTTGTGTAAAGGATAGGCACACGGGATTTTTTTTATTATTTCCAGTTCATTTGATGTACTGAGCAGCAGACTTCTTTGGGAAGGTTGTATGCTTATTATTGCACATTAAACATTAGGGCTTCATAAATTAGGACATTGGCATCTTCAAACATAACCCATTCTGTACCATGCAGTGGTGGAATTGAAAATATTTAGTGTGTACAATTTCAGTTGATCACAGAACTTTGCTTCTGCTAAAATTAGATTTACAGTGTGTGTGCTTTTTAAAAGTGCTATATTCCAGTACATTGGACTTTTGCCCAGGAATTGTGCTGTTTCCACGTTTGCTGGTCTGTAATAAAAAAAAAAAAAAATCAGGAAAAAATATCCATTTTGTAAAAAGGTTATAAGCAAGACGAAGATCTATGTGTATCCATCCATTTACTGAATCCATTTTGGGATCTCACCTACAATACATGGAGTCTGTCTGCAACATCAAAGTCAAAGCAGGAAACAACCCTGGGCAGGGTGTGAGTCCATCAGTAGGCACACACATGTACACACCCACACATATAACAACAACAATATTTATTTATATATCACATTTTCATACAAATGATGTAGCTCAAAGTGCTTTACAAGATGAAGAAAGAGAAAAAAGACAAAATATAAAAATAAAATTAGGCAATACTAATTAACATAGAATAAAAGTAAGGTCTTATGGCCAGATGGCTGAAGAAAAAAAAAACAAAATCTGCAGGGGTTCCAGACCACAAGACCGTCCAGCCCCCTCTAGGCATTCTACCTAAAATAGCATACCTACATGTGCACACACACACTCTTTTGGCACACTGAATTACAGAACTGGAAATACCCAACTTTCAGTTTAATTTGCAACATTACCAAAAGGGAATTTAAAAACGTTTTCACTGCTTTTACATCATTTTAGTTTTTTTTTTTTTCTTACAGGTAGCTCAAGGGAGCATGGCTTCCAGACTAGAGTACTGAATTCCTTCTACACCCCAAAGAGACACGCTTGTTAGGTTAATTGGTTACTTTGGATTGGCTCATTGTGAGTGAGTATGAGTGGGCGTACAAGTGTGTCCTGAGAAGAACGATCACTAAAACCATGGCGTGTTCCTGTGTCCTGGATTGTAAACTCTGCCTGTATTTTTGGAGTTCATTAATTCTCCAAATATCTGTGTGGACTTTTCACAGTTTGGTCAGTTAGTGACTGTAAATGGGCCTGGAGTGATTGAATTTGTCATGCAGTGGAAAGGCTCTGATTCCTGTTTTGCATCAAATGCTCCCACAATATGTGCAATAAAAGCTTAGGATAAATGAATGAATAGACAAACTTTATAGTAAGATTGACTAGTTTTATGACAGAACTCATACTGCAAGCAACTTTGTAGCTACGAAGACTGCAATCATGCTTAAAACATTGCAGTGGGCATAGATAATTCATATGCAAATCAATGAGCAGAATTTTATGCAATTGTATAAATTGTTCAATAGCTTTTAATAATTAAAGGCTATTACCTACTTTCAAAAGGTTGATGCATTTCACACCTCTTTGTGTGCACATTATATATTGAATCTATTATGGATAATCTTGTTACTTATTTGCACATGTATGCTTTTGTACTATAAAAGCAATTACATAGCAAAATAATAGTCCATTCAGAACATGCAGACTCCACACAAAGAGCTCCTGGGACTTGAATCTCAGTCTCTTTATAATGAGGCAGCAGTACTACCATCACACCACCATGCCATTTATAAAATAATAAATTAAAAATACTTAAATGATCAAGAAAATGTGTGATTTTTTTCTGATCCTACATATTCCATTTAGAATCATGAGTGGCGTAATGTTTCCTTTCAGATAAGGAAGACAAATCTCTGCCATAGGACAAACCACGTTATACACAAACACTCACTAACACGTGGCATGTTTAGAATTGCCACTCTACTCATTTTGCATGCTTTTACCATGTGGGAAGAACAAAAATCCCAGAAGACCACCGTGCAGATGGGAGAAAACATTCAAACTATACATGCACAGTTAGTGACTGGGTGAAGATTTGAACCTCTGCCTCCAAGGCTTGTTGTCACACTCTCCTATTTATTGAAAAGTCACTTATTGGGTTCCATTTAAGAATCCCTCTATTATTGCTATGTTAGTTAATATGCACTTGTAGGACTTAAAATCTTTACCGAGGTTTCTTTCTGTGAAATTTATAATTTTACCTTCAATTCAAATATTTGATCAAATAGCAGAAATGTCAAATTGTGCATGATGTGCACCACTGCAAGTAAATAAGCAGAATGTCGGAAACAAATCGCGGATTTAATTAATGCTACATCTCATCTACAGACACCATTTCAAGATAGATTGCTAAGACATCTGCTTAAACTGAAGGCTGAAGATTATCCTTGAAGCTTTACTGTTGTTGCCCAGAATTCAAACACAACTTAAATTCATTAGATGATCCTTAGTATTTCTCACCACATGTTTTCAGCACAGATTCCACATAGAAGGCACCGTTAGGCAGTAGTCCGCCATCTGTAAGAATTTTGTTGTTGCTCTTTTATGGTACCTTAGGTTTTCAATCATTTGTGATTATTGTGATATTACATAGAAGACTGGTCGTTATTCTCCATTTAAGAATCTAAATCTTCAAACTGCATATATTATTTATATATTTAACCTCATTTCTGAAATTTAATGCATTAGTATTCGGTGAAGTTTTGTTTTTGTTTTTTCTTGAGTATGTCTCCTGTCCTGGTCCTTACTTTTTCACATGTTGCTGCATTCCCCACAACACGTTTTTGTGACCCATGTGTGTATATATATATATATATATATATATATATATATATATATATATATATATATATAGTAGTATATAATATACACTCCCTGGCCACTTCATTGGGTGCACCTGTTCAACTTTTTGTTAGCCAATCACATGGCAGCAACTCAACACATTTAGGCATGTAGACATTGTCAAGATGACCTGCTGAAGTTTAAACCAAGTATCAGAATGGGGAGAAAAGGTGATTCAGGTGACTTTGAACATGGCATGGTTGTTTGTGCCAGACAGGCTGGTCCGAGTATTTCAGAAACTGCTGATCTACTGGGATTTTCACACGCAACCATCTCTATGGTTAACAGAGAATGATTCAAAAAAGGCAACATACAGTATCCAGTGAGCAGCAGCTCTCTGGGTAAAAATGACTTGTTGATTCCAGAGTTTAGAGGAAAAGGGCCAAACTGGTTTGAGCTGATAGAATGGCAACAATAACTCAAATAACCACTCATCACAAGTGAGGTATGCAGACGAGCATCTGGGCTACAGCAGCAGGAGACCACACCAGGTGACAATCCTGTCAGTTAAGAGCAGGCATCTGAAGTTACACTCTGCATGGACTCACTAGAATTAGACACTAGAAGATTGGAAAAACATTGCCTGGTCTGATGAGTCTAAACTTCTGCTGCAACATGCGGATGGTAAGGTCAGAATTTGGCATCAACAACATGAAAGCAACGGTTCCGGCTGGTGGTGGTGGTGTAGCGGTTTGGGGGATATTTTCTTGGGACACTTTGGGCCCCTTAGTACCAATTGAGATCGATTAAATGTCATAGCCTACCTGAGTATTATTGCTGACCTTGTCCATCCCTTTATGACACAAGTGTACCCATCTTCTGACGGCTACCTCCAAGAGGATGATGTGCCATGTAACAAAGCTGAAATCGTCTCCAACTGATTTCTTGAACGTGACAATGAGTTCACTGTACTCAAACAGTCATTAGATTTCAATCCAGTAGAGCACCTTTGGGATGTGATGGAAAAAGATATTCAGATCATGGATGTGCAGCCAGCAAATCCTCAGCAACTGTGTGTTGCTATCATGTCAATATGACCAAAATCCCTGAGGAATTTTTCCAGCACCTTCTTGAATCTATGCCACAAAGAATTACAGCAGTTCTGAAGGCAAAATAGGGTCTAATCTGGTACTAGCAAGGCGTACCTAATAAAGTGGCTATTGACTCTATGATAAATAAGTTCTGAGATTTTTCTTGTAATGAAGTCAGGAATTTTGAGGTAAAGTAGTTATAGTCATTGTTTAAGGCACTGGAGAACTGTGATGTTTTGCATGTTGATTAGCACATGCACATAAGAATTTCACTGTACTCTGTAGACATGACAGTAATGGCTCTATAAACCTAAGACACACACAAACACACACACACACATGAATTGCAGTAGACAAAATGGTGGTTATAGTATATGTAGTCAGAAGGGGAAGTGAGTTCAGTAGAGCTGGGACAGGAAGTGAGGTTGTCATGTGGGATTCTTTCTGATGATCTGCAGAGGAGGAGATCTAACTATCTATAAGTGTTAAAATATATACAGAAACAATAGAAGAAATTTATTAAAATGTTTTTTTTTTAATATTAAATGTAACTTTTGCAAGCTAAACTAATTTTAAACTCTGTCCTTATAGACTAATAATATTTATTTAAGTGAGTCTGCACTTTCTGCTGCCAAACCTGATGAATTTTCCCACAGCGCACAAACTGATGTAATCATTGACGCAGCAAAATATATCAGACCCATTCAGTCTTTGAGCTATTTTTCTATAAACGTAGTTATAAAAATTCTAGCAACAGTTGGGTCTGTGCGAGTTTTTAACATGCTTCAGTATGAAAAGATTTGTGAAATTTTTCAGTGTCATTAATCCTAGAAATTAGATCAACTGAAAAGCCTTTGATGTCTACTAGAAGAATAATGATGTCTGTGTTATTGCAGTGTTATAGTATTATGCCTTAGCAAGCAACAGCCATCTGTCCAGCATGAAGATCTCGTAGTGCATTCAGGGAACGGATTACATTAATCTTGTGGTACATGTGTTGCATTCAATTAATGTGTATTCAGTATAAAGTAAAGGTATAGTAGAGTGTATAATATTGAAGGATACAATATCTTAAATGAAAAATTGGCCTGCTGCTTATTTTATTCCTGATAACACTAAAATGGATTAATCCACTCATATGTTTAATATGGGCATCTTTTTTTATTAATGTCCTTGAACCTATAATATTGTCATATGTTATATCAAATGACAGTCAGAATAAAGAGGATAATTTTCTCTTGTAATAAATACAATTTCTTCCTAAAGGAAATATTAGTGTTACTTTGTGCAGTATATGTTTAGGAAGTGACAACTTAAAATTTTTATAAGAGTGAAAACTATTAATCAAAAGCTTGTTAGAGTAAAGGAGCATGAAATCAAAAAATACCATCTCCCTCTTATTTTTTGATTGCATTGGGTATTATGTTTTAGGCAGGGTGTCTAAATCTCTTTAAATAGCAGTCAAGGCCCCTCAATATTGCATCTTACAAGCAAGTTGTTTATGTGTCTCATTAGTTCCACAACACAATCATCTGCTTTGCTATCTGTTGTCTTATAAAGTTACAGAGATGACCAGAAAATGACACAAAGGTAAGGTAATCAAACAAAGTCAGTTCTGTGTTTCTTATCCTTGTTTTTACTTATTTTCTGGGTTTTACATGACCTCTGACAAATTCATTCATCCCACACTTAATGAAGAAAAGAAACTGTTAAGGTTTAGAGACTGTTTTGTTGTGGTAGGGTCCTAAGATGACCCTATTTGTCTTTATATTCTTTATTGCTTAAACCACAACAGAATGCCCCAGTTCCCATACTCTTACCACTTTGTCAGGGATGACTGCCACTGTAGTCTAATATTTCCCTCTTTTTTTTACATCTGTAACCCCTGGCAGCTAGATAGAGTACCAGAGTAGGCAGGAGAGAGAGGTACACATTTATTAATACAGAGACTAAATGAAAATTTCCAGTTGTGCCCCAATATTAGCAAAGTAAAAAATATGAGTGGCAATAATGCCAAAACAACCTGGGTAGGTATTTGCTACCAGGTGGCTGTCTGTCATTAGTCTTTGTTCTGGCTTGCTGTTTGATCCAGCATTCTGTTTGCATGGGGTCAGGCAGCATAGCTTGTCTGAATATGGTCTCTGAGGCTGTTGGTCTTCTTAGGACTGAAAGTGACAGAGACATTAAGAGTTTCTTTGTTACCCCATCTTTATGTTAGTTTGGCTTCCTTGATATACCTCCTATACCAATGGGATAAACTACCTTACTGCTTAATTCCAGTCCTGTTTTAGCATGTCTCAGCCCCTGTCCATCCCCAGCCAGATCCCCCTTTTATTTCAGGCACCTGTATTCCCCCAGGCTAGCTGACCAATAAGTTCCTGCTTTGCATGCAAAGGGATTTACTGGATTAAACATACAAGCATAAAGACAATTTACAAAAGTATCTGTCATGCTAGATATTACCATGTTTTCCTCAACCACTACAGAGTGTTTTAAATATTAATTTAAAATATTTATATATTTTATGTATTGAGAGGAAGTTAAGGTATTTGTCTTCATTTGTTTTGATTCAGAAAATAGGCTTTTGAACAAGATACATTTCTAACAGTAATTAATTAATCAAATGATTTTAACTTTGTATAAAATATAGACATCATCGAACTTGTTAGATGCAATTCAGAGTCATCGGGGCTGGACAGGCATTTTTTTGATTTGATATACTTTAATAATCCCCTAGGGGAAATTGTCTTTTCTCATGACCTCCAAATACAAGCATGGGGTTAGCCATTGTACAGCGTCCTGAAGCAATTTTCAGGTTAAAGTCCTTCCCCAAGGGCCTAACTGAGTAAGATCTCCTCTGGAAGTAATGGGATTTGAACGGGCAACCTTCTAGATACCATTGCAGATCCTTAGCCACTGGATCAACTTACTCATGAACATACACAGGGCCAATTTGGAAATGCCAATCAGTCAAACACACACACACATCTTTTAAGATGAGAAGTAAAAACTAATGGACATGGGAATGCTGGATCTGTGTGAAAGATCTGGATCTGTGCCACCATGCTGCCCTTAGAGTTAAACCTGCTAAGGTTATGTTACTTAGCGCCATTCTCCTATAGGTACTGTTTTTGCTGAGTAGGTTAAGTTGAGTGTCATCAGTAAATTAGCACCATTGGAGACAATATAGATGGATGGGTTTGAATCGGTTTTTAGGGTCCTTATTAGCACATGCACAGAATACAGTGAAATTCTTATTTGCATGTGCTAATCAGTGTTGAACACGTCACTATTCTTTGGTCTTCATTACCCGAAATTACTGTGTTACCGTGAAACTTCTATATTCCTTATCTGAAAAATCTCAGAAGATATTTGTCATAAAATAATAAAGTAATTTTCAAATGCTGCCTGCAGTGGATCTGCTTTTAATGTGTGTTGGTTCTTATCTTGTGTCTGATGCTGACGGGGAAAGTCTCCGGTCTCCAAATCTCTTAGAACTGAGGGGTTCATAAGATAGATAAACTGGATAAACTCAAAAGGAGAGATAGTGAGACAAATTAATGCAAAGAATGCATAGAAACTTTTAAAATTATAATTAATAAAATATACATACTTTATAGTAAATAATAACTGCACATACTGTAAATTTTAATTTAGTGTATGATGTTTTAAGTGCATTTCATATGGAATTACTGACTTTACTTTGGAGCTAAATATATTTGTTTTATTGCTTGCATCTTGCATTTATTTTTTTGATGTTTGCGGTATGTATGAATTATTGTAAAAATAATTCACTTAATTTAAATATAATTCCCTGAGTAGTGCTGTTTTCATTTCTCTCAATGGTATGTTTTCCTTAACAAATGTTTATTTTAATACAATGTAAAGACATTTTGTGTCTTTGACATCATGTTGTTCATGTATTAGTCCATTTGTACAGTGCCTTTAATGTTTAAATTATCGCAAACAACTTTAGTTGTTCATTTTTGTTGGAGTTTTTAAGTATCATACCTTAAATGAGATGAACAGTCAAAATATTATTTTTTTCACCATCATTTTTAATTTAATCTCCAGCCCAAAGTTTATGCTTTTTGCTCCCTTTTATGATGAGCTTACACATGAAGTTTAATAGCTACACCTTCTTTTGAGCTCAGACAGGTTAAGTGGCTTGCTCATGGTTCATGCTGTTGTGGTGTTTTAACATCTCCCATTAGACTTTTAAGTCCATCTTAGTTAGATTTGTCCGTCTGGCTGCAATAGATCTTTCCATGGTGTGCCTTCTCATCTGTTAAGATTACTGACTGTATTGACCCCGTCTAATGAATACAAGTATAAGTAGCTGGGATTTAAATTGTTTTGCTAAATTAAACTTAAAAGTCCACAATAGCCTCCTGCTATGCCAGGACTCCTGTGTTTTCAATCGCGGGGTAGAAAACATGATCTGAATGAAACTTGATTGTAATAAGCAGATTTAATGCCTAAAAATTTATATTCTGAATGGATTGTTCACAATGACAGCATTTTATACATACAGTATGTGCATGTTCAAATATTCATATACTATATGTGTACTTTCTAGATATGTGTGTATGAGAGTGTATATGAATGAATTTTAAAGTCGGATCATTTTTCTCAATACACCGTGCAAGTGTAATATTCTGAACTGGTGTGGTGTGGTATGAGAGGGAGCAATTGATGTTGGAGAAAATAAGACATTACTGAGGGCAGACAGTGCTCTAAACAAGCCCTGAAATTAAAACCAGATGTCCTGACAGCAGCCATCTGCCATGTAAGTATGTTAAACAAATATTGGGTATTAATTCTTATATAACCTAGGTCTTCCTACCGCTTCCCTAATCAGTCTACGACAAAGGTGAATGTGTGTCATCTTTCATCCATTCCTTCTTCAGACATTCTTTTTTCCCTTTAATGAGAAAAAGCTTTACACATTTTTGCATCATTTGAATCTACACTTTGTTTTTACTGTAGATTAGCATCATTTTACTCTTCTTTAGCTGTTTAAACATATCTCAATTAACACTCACAAAGTCACGTTGCAAAACGCTCCAGATGGGACTGAACCTCCCATAAATACTGGCATTCAGAAATTAAAATCTTCATTCTGCTTGGGCTGGCTGTAAAGAATTCTCTAGGAGACACCATGTTGTAATATTAAAAATCTATTTATGGTAAATTACTGTCTTGGGTTGTTAATTTGAAAAATTAACAACGAGGGGGCTGTGCATATAATAATTTATTATTATGCATTGTCTAAAAAAGGCAGGCAAATAGCAGGATTTTCCATATAGTCATGAATCCACACAGATTTAAGAATTATGCTAAAAATATGCCATATTTCCCTCAAATTATATTGGAGCAGCTGCTTGAGGTGTGATTGGTTATATAATTTCATAGTAATATTATATAATATATATTGTGGATAAAAAAGTAATACATACATTGTTGTCATTTAATTTCATTATTCCCAGCCAACACACTGTCAATTTGGAGTTCACTTGTTTGATTACATTGCCAATTGTACATTTCAGGTAGGAAAGACTCGCACAGGACCAGTACTAGGAGAGTGAAGAAGATTACGCTGTAGCTGGCAATGCATGACTTCATGCCAGTGAGATAAAATGTAAAGAGTCCCAAGGAAGTAATTACTGTGAGAGTTCTGTCGTAAGAAAGGTTATTACTAGCGATGAGTGAAACAGGCAAGTTTTGATTTGCATGCAGTTTTGAGAAACTAACACTTTTTTTGCCTGTTTTGCAAATGCAAAAGGCAAAACTCACTAAAGATATTTTTTTAGGGTGGAACAAGGAATATTGCCCCCTAAACTCTTGTTTTCATTTCTGTTTTATCTGTGTATTTATCCTCAGCAGAACACTGGTCACCCATGGAACACAAATAAAATCACTTCTGTTTATGCCTCTCTTTTACATCACTGCAAAACAGCACATTGCGTTTTTTAAAAAAAAATGAGACCTATTGCATATTCTCCACATGAAGACATTAAAACACACATTGCTGTGTTTTTGTTCCACAGAAAAACTCACTGCACATAAAGCCATTTATTTGTTGTGTTTTAAGAGGATGCCATTGATCACTTAATCAATAATTCAGTCATCCTTATGGGTCCTCATTCCTGTGGTGTACCATAGGCTCTGCTGTTATGTTTACATTGCATTCATTTGCAGGAGTTGTCTACAGGAAGAAGATTTAGTACTGTAGCCTGGCCTTCTGTGATTAGTGCTGTTCATATTGCCACCCAGTTTGTTTTTCATTTCCACAAAAATACATGAGTGACAATCATGAAGTGTTAGCGATCATCCTCTTTTTAGTTAGTCTTGTCAAAGTCCTACTGTGCAATTGCTGCCCCAGCTATATAGCTAATCTGTTATTCCCGCCTACGGCAAGTAGCACTAGTGATATTGGGAACCTTGAAATCCAATGATGAAAGGATATTTATTATTCTCTTTAGTCTGCCCAGCACAAACTTATAATATTGTAGAATGCCCAGGGAAATTGGTTTTTCTGAGTCACCTGAAATGTGACTTTGTGAGTTATTGACTGTGGACTCCCCTGAGGCTTTTTTTTTACTCCAGAAATGCTGTTGATAGGAGCTCGCAATTAGAATGTTAATGGGCTTACGTTGTTATGATGCGTTTGTGTTGATTAAGTCGAAATCACTTACTTTTACTGTGTGTTTATCCTAATTTGTGTGTATGTACTGTAAATGATAGGGCAGTCAGATCAAACTTCACTATTTGAATTTAATTCAAATTTATTTAAAAAAAGGTCTTCTTTGAAGGCAAAAGAGGATGTTTGGTTGTAAAAGAACGGTTGTTTTTTTACCCACACAAATTCTGCAATCATGTTACTCCAGATGCGTTATGCAAAGTTGCAGTGTTTCACTGATCTGTTTTTGTACATTGTTTCCATGATCAGCCTTTTTGTAATTTTGAATGGTTAGCTTGCTATGTTCATATTTTCCTGAATAAAGCTTACAGCTATACTTCTTCACAACGTAGTTTTTTTTTATCCCATTGCTCTTCACTTTGATCTACAAGTGTACTCGGAGCAGTTTCTTTAAACGC
This sequence comes from Polypterus bichir lapradei, assembly GCA_026402145.1. NCBI lineage: Eukaryota > Metazoa > Chordata > Cladistia > Polypteriformes > Polypteridae > Polypterus > Polypterus bichir. Next base: position 108,666,297 of record JANRMT010062856.1, read on the forward strand.
TTCTCCTGCACCCTGAAAGTATCATTTGGCATCTGATTCTGTCCTTCTCACTCTTAAACCTGAGATCGCTGACTGCTGTTTAATTCTATGACCTTTTCAGTATAGCAAATTGAAAATAACTCTCATAATTTCAGTTTTCCTTTCTGTTAGAACTCATTAAAATCCCAACTTTAAAGAGCCTCATCTCTCAACACACCTTGTCTCCATCTTAAATGGCTGCTGGTTTGACACATAATGCCTAAAACAATGAGGTGTAATTTAAAATATTCAGGCCACCTTTGTTAAAATATTGTTGCATCTGTAAACGGCAGCAATTAAACAGATTGTGCAAACACTGACTTGATACTGTGACAAACCCATTTTTCTGGGTGAGTCAAATTTTTCCTTAATGTCGTGATAGTAACTGTTCCCTGCTGCTGCCTGCAACACACCTGCAAATTAGTAAAACAAGTCTACCTTCGACCTGCCTGCCTCTTGCCTGCTTTTTGTTTTACTTTGCCTGCTGTTGTCACCGTCTTACTAGCTAACCCATAATTCTCCTAATTTAAAGCTGCTCTGCCTGTGCCTGTTAGGCAGCAAGACACGTCACAATACGTTTAAATTGAAGGACTCCAGTTAGGGGTTGCAAGTGGGACCCACACAGCATTGCAGCATTTTCTTAAGAGCTTCATGATTTGCAGTGATGCACGAGTAAAAAAAATAATAATAAATTAAAAAACATAAATAATAGTGTAGCAAAGTATGTTGCCAGCTCGTGGATATAAGCTGCTTTTCATAGCTTTGCTGGAGACTTTCACATCCAGCCATGAGTACTAGACTGAAAAAGACAGCGGTGCAGATGTTTGGGATTTTAATGGCTCACATATTTAAATAACAGTTACTTGAGCACTGCTGGGAGTCTTTATCTCTCTCTCTTTTTTTTTTTTGCTGTGTCTTTGTTCTTGCTGCCGCCTTTGAATATATTCAAATATTTACAATCCCACATCAGAAAAAGTTACAACAATCTGGAAAATGCAAATCAAACATGAAATATCTTGGGTTCCTACTGTCTGCTATGGAATAAAAACCAAAGTAAATTTAAGAATTACTGCTTTTTTCGCATTTTCCATACTGTCCCACCTTTTTTTGATTTGGGGTTGTACATATTTTGAATTTAATTATTCAAACCTTATTTTTAGCCCAACTTGACAGCAGAAGTAAATGATGTATGGTTTAGTTAGTTTTCTTATTGCAAAGCTAGAAATGTGTGCAAGTACTCTGGACTTGCATGCAGGGAAGAGGAAAGACGGCTATACAAAAATAAATTGATTTGAATTAATCCCAAATTGGGAAGCAATCCGCCTCAGGTGGTCATTTCAGCTCATTCCTGATTCTAAAAACTGGAGTTTTCATGCTTGAATGGGGAGGATGAGCGAGGACCGGAGCATTTTGATTAGAGGTGGTATACAGAATGCAAGGTGAGCTGCCTAAAAGGTAGTTCGCCATTTGGAAATTTGGTAAGTTTGGAATGGAGTTTTGTTTTTTGTTTTGTTTTTTGTAGATTTCTGATTGTAGTATTGTACATTACCTATGTGTTCCTGCATTATTCCACTGCACTTTCAGAAAGAAAACAAACATCATCTTAAAGCACCTTTTCTTCTTGGGTAGTGCCAGCGAGAAGGGGAAAAGAAAGGCCACATTATGACAAGTTCATTTTAAGTCACATTTATTTAGTTCTCTTCCTACATACAAATTCCTTTTTCTACCTTGGATTACAATTCATCACATTTCAGCACAAAGCCTGTATTGCCATGGTTGTTCTTATTTGTCTGCACTCCTGTCTCTTTGTGAGAGAGGGATACCCTCAAATGGACCAAGTGATTTGGTCAGATTTAAAAACGCTCTCTCGGCAGCATTCTGACTAGATTTTGCTGCTGACTGAGCCTAAACACTTGCTTGCTTTTAGCTCCTGCACAAAAGCTTTATTGTAAACCATGTATCCTTTCTGCTGACAATGAACACTCGCACGGTTATTGGAATTTAGAAGGCCTGACTTGTTTTAGTTCATTTTTTTCAAGTTCAGCAATTTTTCTGGAAGCTGGAATGTTGCCTGCCTCCTCTCCCTACAGTGAACCAGCTGCATGAAAACGCTTACAAAACAAGACAAGGATAAAAAATATACAAGAAAAGCAAACTGGAACATTATGTGATACTCTGGAGTGAGCTTATTGTTCAAACAATTGTAAATGTTGCTCAGCATAGGGACATAAATACACACATACTGTATCACAGAATTTCAGTACAATTAAGAAAATCCTTGTCAGAGAAGGATGAGTGATGCATGCAGGCCTTTTGTGATAATGAGTTGTGTTATTCAAATGTCTGTCAAATAACAGAAATATAAGAAATGCAACCTTTCTTATATTTTATATGTGTTTATACTCCATATTTTTGGTTATTGATTAATAGGCTTCCTTTTTGCAATTAGTGGCCCGGGTTCAATTTTCAAAAATCTTTGGTAACATTTTAATTTAGGTACTACAAAAATGCATTTATTACTCTTATGTTGTTATTAACAAGACATGAGTAAAGGCTTTTATTATGTTAATCAAACATGCAAATCATCAGTAAAGTGTTTGTTCATCTGTAGTAGGTGGCCTACTAAATGGTCAGAAGTGGCATAAGTGAGACATATTTCTCTTGATGTTGGATTAATACAGTGTACCAAATAGAAAAATACTTCAGTATAAGACCCGTGAATCCTTCTTATTCACAAGTTATTGTACCTGCATATCAAATGCCACACTGCATAGAGATGATTAAGCACTTTTCTGATGCTTTATACATATAATGAACACCAAAAGAAGCCCTGTTATGGCTTTGTTACATAAGAGTAATGGCATATAGATGCACTTTTTAGTACCTAAACTAAAGTGTCACTGAATCTTTATTTTTATTGCATTTTATTTTTATCTGCTTTTTATGCTTTACCTATTTTTTCTTTCCTTGTGCATGTTAATAATGTCACTATACTGCATTGTAAAGAACTTATACAGCAATTTTGACAATATGAATTATTAAGTAAACTTCATACAGTTTGCTGTGCACTGCTAGATGTATTGGGCATTGCCTGGGGTTAAAAATTGTAACTCTTATGACTTTGTAGTATTGCCTTAAATAGTTCAATAAGGGTCTTAAGCTTTCTTTTTGCTGTAGGTAGATAGTCTATGGTGGCGATGAATGGGGGTCCAATGGGGTTCTATGAGGTGCGGAGCTGCCTTAATTTAATGCCAGTGATATTGGGTTAATTGGAGTCATTTTGAAGCAAGATCCCCTTCCACTGCAAGTATTCTTTAGTCCTTTTTTGTAAAACACAGAGGAGTGATAGCCCAGGTCAAATACTGAATGCTATTCAGTAATGGCAGTAAGAGCAAGATGTCTGTGGATAGCATTCTAGTCACCTTTCAACATTCTGACTGAGTTGAAAGTGGTCGGGAGAAGGTGTGGAATTTGAATAATGAAACTGAAGATAGGCACAGGGTGTACAGCATGGACTAGAGTGGTAAAGGAATAAGGTAAGGTTGTTTGGGCATGGGGACTGAAACAGACATTATTACTGTCTGTCTGAAGCGCAGAACTTTTTTGAACCGGGCAAACACTTGTTTCAAGGCAAACGGGAACTTTATAAAATTGAGGAACATAATTTGAAGGGCAACCAGACTATGAAGGTAAACTTAGAAAATGGCTCCTAAGACAGTTGTTTTATGCCACTTTAGATTTGCGAATTGTACAGTACATCTTCTCTTTTCTGTTCCTTTGTGCAATATATTAGTGGCTTTTAATGGCATAGTGTGTTATGCCAGATGCAAGTACTAGAAGCAGCTTGGCTGGAACTCAGCACAGACACTCTCCGCCTGCCTTCTCATTTCCAGCCACCCTCTTCAAATTGTCTGCTGATGCAATGAGGGAGAGCAACAGCAACTGCAGATGTTATTAACAACAGACCAGGAGATGCACATAGTTTTAAGGCAGAAACTAGAAGAAAAACCAGTGAGCTTCACCATAATTGTAGTAAGCATGAATTGCCAGGAGTCATTAACAAAGGCATAATAATTCAAAGAAGACTGAGAATCAAATAGATACAAGTGATTCATTGTGTTGCACTGGAGTTTATAAGCACAACTTCATGATGTAAACTGTAGTGTCGCCTGGGCTTCCTAGCAACCCATTAGCTACTCACTGCTTATAAAATGGGGGGAAAAATGTAAATTTAAAATGGTTGAGCGACACATGTAAGAGCAAATGATTTTAAATAAAAATATAAACATGAACATGAAACATAGAATTTATACATTTCCACAAACAGAAAAAATAGCAAAAAAAGGCTTTCAAATTCTTAACATAGTCGAACCCAGAGTTCTAGTTTCATCGTACAACAGCACAGGCACTGCGTTAAGAGTTAGTGTGTTCTGTCCAAGTCCTTGTCGTTTTTCTCCAGTTACATTGGTTTCTTCACACACTGCAGTGATGTGGTGTTTTAGTTCATTGGCAGCTCTAAATTGGCATTGCATGAGTGACTGTGATATGCCCTGTGATGGAGTAGCTTTGGGTATAATGATGGTTTTTGCCTTCTGTTCCAAGACAGGATCTGGTTTACCTCAAACGCATTTTGGAATAAGCACGTTCAGCCTTTTCCTGCAGCCTCTTTCTGCTGTCAGGGGTGCAGTAATCAGTGCCTTTCCAGGCAGATGCAGGCAATAGGATAGAACTGTCACTCACGTGCACTCCCACATCCACTTTCTCAATTTAGAGATACCAGTTAACGTATCATGGATGTCTCTATGGAATGTGGGAAAAAGCTCATTGGAATTACTTGCAACACCAATGTATAATGAATAAAATGAGGGTACATCACCACTGCTGTAAATAGTAAATATGGTAAATCTTTGAGCTTCAGTTTCTCTTTACTCAAATTTTGGATCAATTTATTGTTGCCTTGCTCATCTTGCTTTTTACTGTATGTTCATTATGAGATTATTGGAAATGTTTTCTATTTCAAGGCGTACAGGTGACTCTGTAAGATAATGGAATATATGTTAAAGGATACCTTCCATTTATTTTGCTTATTGACATATCTGGTGTACAGCTTTATCAAAATCATTTTAAAACAAATTATTTTCCTGATGTTTTATATATTTTGCTATTCATTAAAGTATGAAACACTAACTACCCAACCTTTGTAACATGCATCCAAGGACATTTGGGTGAGGATTTTGTACTGACTCTTGCCTTACTGTTATTCCTGATTCATAACTTCTCAGAGTATCTCTTCTGATTAAAGTTCACTGCAAATTCAAGTTTTTGGCAATTTTAAATTCTCAAAAAAGTGGAATGCTGTTTTTAGGAAATGATATGTCCCCATATTTCTTATTTCTACTCTTTGTTTGACACCTTGTCTCTCAGTTTTCTCTACCTCAAACACCCACATACGTTTTGCATTTATCATATGTTAATGTGGAAAAGAAATGCCAAAATATAATGTTGTGAACATTGTGAATCTAATGTTAAAGCAGAAGGCAGGATAACTTTCATATACACCAGGCTTACTATAATACAAATCTCTTAAGGGGCTGTATGAGTTACATCAGCATGGAGCCGGCAAAGTAACAAACAGGAAAGTAGCATATACAGTCTATATAAATAAATAAAACTTAGAATCCATCTTTCTTGCATTTCTAACTAAAATTAAGTAACTTAGAGCAAACACTGTTTTTTGGATCCATCTTCTCTGTGTGCCTGCTATACAGTATAACTCCTTCTTCTTCTTTCGGCTGCTCCCGTTAGGGGTTGCCACAGCGGATCATCTTCTTCCATATCTTCCTGTCCACTGTATCTTGCTCTGTCACACCCATCACCTGCATGTCCTCTCTCACCACATCCATAAATCTTCTCTTAGGCCTTCCTCTTTTCCTCTTGCCTGGCAGCTCTATCCTTAGCATCCTTCTCCCAATGTACCCAGCATCTCTCCTCTGCACATGTCAAAACCAACGCAATCTCGCCTCTCTGACTTTGTCTCCCAAACTTGACTCCAACTTGATCTGACCCTCTAATGTACTTGTTTCTAATCCTATCCATCCTTGTCACACCCAATACAAATCTTAGCATCCTTAACTCTGCTGTCTCTGTTCTTAGTGTCACAGAGGCTGGAGCCTGCAGTAGCATTATCAAGCACCTGGCAGGAACCTTCTCTAAACATGGCACCTTGACTATTGCACAAAATACATTTATACGGAGGTAATTTACTATTAGAAATTAGCTTTACTTGGATTTCAGTGGGTTCTTTTGAAAAATGCATGCAGATAATAGAAAAACATACAAACTCCGCACAGAAAGCATCCAGACACTTGACTGGTGAGGCAGCAACATATAACCACTGCATCATTTTTCATTTGATTTTTATTATTATTTACTTATTTGGCTGATATCTTTGTCCAAGGTGACTTAGAACACTTGAGACACGATTGGTTACATCTCTTTTGTTTTTATCCACTTGGAGTACAGGCAGGTGCTGTGACTTGGTCTTGGTCACACAATGTCTGTAGCAGAATTTGCATCCTCTGGGTTTGAAGCCCAAAGCCTTAACTACTGCTCCAAATGAAAATTCATGACAACAACCATCAGTTTTGATTTTCATAAATTTCAGTCACACACACACACACACACACACACACATATACAGTATATATATATATATTAATAAAAGGCAAAGCCCTGACTGACTGACTCACTCATCACTACTTCTCTAACTTCCCGTGTAGGTAGAAGGCTGAAATTTGGCAGGCTCATTCCTTACAGCTTACTTACAAAAGTTGGGCAGGTTTCATTTCGAAATTCTACGCGTAATGGTCATAACTAGAACCTATTTTCGTCCATATACTGTAATAGACTGCAGCTTGATGGCTGTGGGAGGCGGAGTTGCGTCTCGCATCATCACGCCTCCCACGTAATTGAGTGCCTGCCCATATAAGGTAAATATTCGCGGGTGAAGGACTGTGCTTAGCATATTCATAAGTAAAATATATCTGAATCACAAACTGATGTTAATTATATTTTGTCCATGAATACTTTTAAATAATTCCAAATAGTCTGTCCGCTTCCTTTCATAGCTTTTCCGATGGTTGTGCTGCTTCCAGGCATGTATTTTCGTATTAAAGCATTTAACCAATCACATTTCGGCCATCATTTGTTGCCAGGCAGAGAGGCCTTCACAATCCATTGTGCAGGCACTCTAACACAGAATAAATGTCGATTAAGCTGTTGCTTCAACCAATCAGATTTTGAGTTGGTGTCAGTACGGCCCTCTAGCAGGCGTACGGCAACGTCACCATATTCAGACCCATTGATTGGATAGAAGCCGATATGAGGAACTCTACGAGGCCACTGAACGCACGCAAGATCCTCGTGCGCACTACGGCCAACTCCATGGCAGGATTCTGGACAATAATATTTGCCAGACGCAGACCAGATTTCAAGACCACGAAAACCTGATGTTTGTCACGCTCCTCAAGCCCCAGAAGTTTCAGGAATACAAGAAAAATTTCCTGCATGCAGCCTTCTCCAGTTTAACACAAGAACCACAGAGCAGTTTTTGATCTGTCTCGGCTAAAAACAGAACTGACTGTAATGTATGCCATGGATGATTTTGCAGGAAAATCTCCCACTGATCTCCTTGACTTCCTTCATCAGAAAAATCTGAATGAGAGCATGGGGCAGCTGTTCACATTGGTATATTTGGCGGTGACCATTCCCGTGTACACTGTTTCTGTCGAGCGGATATTTTCAGCCCTAAAGCGAATTAAAACTTATGCCAGAAATACGACAGGGCAGGTTTGACTTTCAGCATTAGCTTCGCTGGCGATAGAAGGGGACTTTTTGATGGAACTGAAGCGCACGGATGATCTGTACGACAGAGTAATTGAACTGTTTTTGAGGAAAGAGAGGAGGATGGATTTTGTTTACAAATAATCAGAGATTTTGGTGAGTAAAATGTTGTGATTTTCCTAAATAATATTGCAAGTTTATGAATTACTAGCAGAATACCCGCGCTTCACAGCGGAGAAGTACTGTGTTAAAGAAGTTATGAAAAAGAAAAGGAAAAATTTTAAAAATAACGTAACTTGATTGTTAATGTAATTGTTTTGTCATTGATATGAGTGTTGTTGTCATATCTATATATATATATATATATCTATATATATATATATATATATATAGCAAAATACCCGCTCTTGGCAGCAGAGAAGTTAAAAGAAAAGGAAACATTTTAATAATAACGTAACATGATTGACAATGTAATTGTTTTGTCATTGTCATGAGTGTTGCTGGCATATATATATATATATATATATATATATACAGACAAACACATATATAAACATATATATACACATCATATATATATACATACATATACATACATATATACATATACACATATACAAATATAGACATATATATACAGTATATACATATATACACATATATATATATACACAGTTATATATATATACACACACATACATTATATATATCTATGCTAATAAACGGCAAAGCCCTCACTGACTCACTCACTCACTCACTCACTCACTGACTGACTGACTGACTGACTGACTCATCACTAATTCTCCAACTTCCCGTGTAGGTAGAAGGCTGAAATTTGGCAGGCTCATTCCTTACAGCTTCCTTACAAAAGTTGGGCAGGTTTCATTTCGAAATTCTACGCGTAATGGTCATAACTGGAAGTTGTTTTTCTCCATTTACTGTAATGGAGTTCAGCTGGAGGGGCGGAGTTTCGTATGACATCATCACGCCTCTCACGTAATCACGCATTACGTAGAAAGCCAGGAAGAGCTACAAAACGCGCTTTAGAAAACATGCATTATATAATTAAGAAGGCAGCGAAACAATTAGAAGCGAGCGAGTGACATATAAAACCATATTCAGCGGCTCACGTGAACTGACGCAGTGCGCAGACAAAAAGTAACAGTTCCAAAGAGTGCTGAACAAAAACCGAATTACACTGCTACGCTCAAATAGATAAACCACACGCCGTAGCGCGATAGTAAAGCATTCGCCTGTAGCGCCCACGTCCGAGGTTTGATTCCCGAGAGGGGATGCACTAAGTATGTACGCGCGCTTCTCGATTTATTTTAACATCGCATCCCCTTAGTTTGAGACGTATGAAAACGCATGCGGTTAACGCAGAAAGACAGATCACCTATTCACCTATTGAAGCTTCATGAATAATGAATACTTTATTCGCGATCAATAATTGTTTTGGTAAAGCCATACTCAGTGTATTCATTAGATGAACGGTAAAAAAGTAAGAGCGAGGGGACGGTAACTTACTGAAGCACACAAGCAAAACCACAATAGCACGCGGGCTCGATGTACTGACTTGCGCGATCACATTCCAAAAAATATTTCTTTTCAAGTTCTATTTAGTCCACATGAGTCAAACTCGAGGCCCACGGGCCACATCCGGCCCGGCGTGTAATTATATCCGGCCCGCGAGATCATTTTATATACTGTATTATTGTTATTAATGGCCCGGGTATATGAAGCGCTGGTAACACAATAAACTACAGATCCCATAATGCAGCGCTTCATATACCCGGGCCATTAATAACAATAATACAGTATAT
>JANRMT010062856.1:108685979-108758798 GCA_026402145.1 Polypterus bichir lapradei
ACTTTAAATTAAGTTCATAGACAGGCTGCCGCTGGCGTTTGTAATTTAGTGCCTGCCCATATAAGGCCGTCCGTCAGCAGCAATCCAATAGCAAACTGCCACGGGTAAATATTCACGGGTGAAGGACTGTGCTTATGCAGAGGAAGATGAGATGGTCAGGGTGGTGTTTGGCACAAACTCAGCGAAACTGCGAGAGAAAGTTTTAAGTACCGGGACTTCGGTAGCATTAGATACAGCCATGGACATAGCACGACATGGCAGCAGCACAGCTGGGAAACTTCGATGCATGTACACCGAGCGGCTCACGTGAACTGACGCAGTGCACAGACAAAAAGCAACAGTTCCAAAGAGCGCTGAACAAAAACCGAATTACACAATTGAAAAGGCAGCAAAAAATATGAAGCGTCTGATACATACAAGCATATTCATAAATGCAGCTACTGCGGAAACAAAGCACACGGTGGAAAAAGTCAATGTCCCGCTAAAGGAAGACAGTGTAAAAAAAAAACCCGTGCATGCAGTGTGTCAGGTCTCAGATAAAGAAGAAGACGAGCTATCATTATATCGGGGTATATATATATATATATATATATATATATAATATATGTGTCTACATGTGGAAGTGTGTCTGTCTGTCTGTCTGTCCGGCCTGGAAGTGCAAGGCTACAGCTTGAATCTCAAAGAAAGTAACTCTGTCGTCAACGTCAAACCACCGAGAAATGCAACTCGCTTAGCCACTGATACACAAGCGAGGCGAGCACATCGGCAAAACAAGTTCTCTGAGGAGAGAGAGAAACCTGCTTGGCCACTGATAATGGAAGCGAGCAGGTCGGTGAAATGAAACTGCAGAAGAAAGAGAACCTCACTTAGCTGCTAATGCACAACTGATGTGATTGATTGATTGAAGTGCCACAATCCATAGTTTCTAGGAGCCCGGGCATTTTGCAGCATGGACTTACACATATTTACACATACATTTTTAGAATGCATTCAGTATTAATAATTATTTTATTAATGTATTTGTATTGACTAGTTTGGACAATATGTACAATGTGGCAAACATTTGAAATAACACTTTTTACCGCATGTCTACAGTAAATGCATATGGGAATTTTGAGCTATGCCTTTCAGACACTGATGATATACTTTGCTACATGGCATTTTTTAAATGTTGTTTAATGAAAATCTGCATCCCATTGTTCTTTTTTTTTTTTTTTAAATTTAAAAAGCATCTTTCACAGACAGAGTCACAAAGCGCTGTACACCTTAGAACACAATTAAAACACGCAATTACAAACAATAAAAATAAAATTACACTAACATTTTAACAAATTAACTCTAAAGTGGAAGAGGCAAAAATGACTACCCATACACTAACATAAAAAGGTGCCTCTTCAACTGTTTTTTAAATGTAGTATTTGTATCAGCAACCCATAAAGCACAAGGAAGACTAGTCCACCATTTTGGTGTACCTGACTGAAAAGTGCGACTCACCAAAAGGCTTTAGCCGAGTACGTGGAACAGTAAGAAGGACCAGGTGAGATGACCTAAGTGAACGACTGGTAGTATAATGTTGTAAAAAATGAAATATATTGCAGTGTTTGACCATGCAGATCTCTATAGGTGGGTACTGAAATTTTAAAATGGATTCTAAATTCTACCTGAAGCCAATAAAAAGAAGATAGACCAGTAAGTGGTCTCATATTACTCTGATTTTGTTTCCTGTTTTCTCCTTGATCTCCTCCAAATGATCTACTATCCTAGTACAATATATCCTGTACTAGGGTGTCACAGGCAAACAAAAAGATAGAAAAATGCAAGAAAAAAGTCAGACTTTTTGTGTGCATCACATACTTTCCAGATAATAAGGCATATTTACAGTTCTCATCTATGATTAAGTGTTGGTCGCACTTTGAGGATGCAGCTCAAGTCACCCTTCAAACTTTGATTATCAGAGTTATTGTACCAATTGTGATATGATCCAAATAGTAATTTGCATGTCAATGGCACTAATACTGTAATTTGTTGCCAAAATTTTGAACTATTACAGCCTCTTTTCTGTCTTGCATTATTTCATAAATGCTGTAGAAAATGTAAAAAGCTGTCACATTTCAGTAAATTTGTGCCCTTTCACTTTATTAATTAAATTGTAATGCCTATCTAAGCGTAAGGCAGATTAATCTGATGATCTGCGGGACATTTCCTTTTCTTTTTCAAAGTTATTTTCCTTTGTTATTGCTACATGTTAATGCAATAAAGATCAATTAAAAGGATATCAATTGTTGCTCAAGTGACTACTTGTGCCTTTTTTTCTTTTTGTTTTATAGGGCTGCAACAAATACTAAAAAAATATTGCTGGAATTATAATATCAAGTCTCCTAAGATTCTAAGAACCTGTCTATTATAATATCTAAAGTATTCTGGGAAAAATATTACTAATAATCCTACAAAAAATGTATGTGTTTAAAGATGAAACATAAAAAATGTTGCTTAAGATTTTAATTAACTGCAAATTCCCTGTATTCTGCAGTTTGTGTTGTAGTTCGATTCTACACAGTTGCTTTTTCAGTGAAGACAATCTGGTCAGAATTTTACCAACTACTACTGGAGGAAGCTCATTTTCAGGAGGGCTGTAATTGCTGCAGGTTTTTGTTCTAACTAATTTCTTAATCAGAAGTCAATCCCTGCTACTAATTAAGTTATTTAATGTTATCACCTGCTATTGGTCTCCTTCACGAGAGACTTTTCTTATATAATAGATTTTTTCTGAAAACATCAACAAAGAGATTTTGTACCAAGGTAAATTCATACATTTTACTGTATTTCTTTATGAATGTTTTATCTTCTTTTTTTCTCTTCATCTTTTCCTACTTCCATATACAGTCAATGTGCTTGATCAACCTTCTCCAAACAGCTTGGTCCTACACCTCCTCACTAGTCAAGCCCCTTTCCTTCAGATCTTCTTTTACTTTATCCATCCACCTCTGTTTTGGCCTACCTTTTTCTCTACCCTTGTTCCTTCATTCTTGTCACACTTTTGCCCACATTTTCATTGTCTCTCCTGATCAGATGTCCATACCACTTCAACCTACTTTCCTGTACTTTCTTAGATACTGCATCTCTCCCACGTTTGATATATTTCTGATTGTCTCATTTTAGATATTTTGGGACACAATGTCAAAAAGGACCAAGTTAACTAATTAGCTACCAATCTGATTGCCTCAGTTCAGATATTTTAGAACACACAAGGTCAACAAGGACCAAGTTAACTAGTTAGCTACCAGTTCTTCTTAATTGCATCATAATCTAAAATGGACCACTGGTTAAGGAAAAAAAAAGATTCTTAATGCAACTGTTTAAGAGTAACCGGAGCAATCAAGGGATCTGATTTTAACAAGTGAATGAACTAAAATGAAACTGAGAAAAAGGCCTTCTAAGTTCCATTAGAACCAGCAGCAATTAGATTCAGATTAAGAAATTAACTGCAACAAAAGCCCACGCTCACTGCCGTCCTGCAGGAGGTGAGATTCACTCTCCTGTTTCAGACACACACTTGACTGCTAGCTTCTAATGGGGAAGTCCAAGTTGCAGGGCTACAGCGTGGAAACCCACCTTATTACATGTGGTTGGCACTGAAAACCAATTACAGATTGAAAACCTACACAAATAAAAGCTGTAAAGAAACAAGTATGATTACAAAATAAAACAGATTTACTAAAAGTCAAATGCCTATAAAGAGAAGTTAAAAATGGCAAGCAAGGCACAGAGTATCCAGCAAAAAAGAGGAGCAAAGGCAAAATCTAAAAATCAAAACACAAAGTTAAAGACAAAAAAATGAAAGGTTTTCACAAAAGTAAACACACAATGACAGAGAAAAGATTTCTCACCAGGTCCTTCTTTTATTTCCCTCTTCTATCATTGGTGAGTGGCAGATGAAGATGGGAGGACTCAGGGAAACACTGCACAATTAGGAGGGGAACGGAGTGTAGCCCATGGCCCAAACTTAATCAGACTGTGTAGCACATTTAGGATGCTGCATTACTTGGATGGTTTCAAAAGTATTTTTTATCATTGCCAATATTTACAATCAAGCACTTCTATTTCTTTAGTATTTAAGGTTGCTCTTTTTGAAGATCTCAAAGACAGATTCTCACGTACTATAAAAGCCAAAAATCACATTAAATGATCTTTGAGGGGGGTTATTAATTGAAACTTGAAATTGACTTTACTTAAGAAGACTAAATTATGAATATTTTATGACCTTTATTTTTTATATCCTTTGTGCTTTTCCCATTTGCTATTCTTTATTTGATTTCTGTTATTAATTATTAAAACTCTCCATGATCACATGCCTGTTTTGAAATGATCAATGAATTTACAGTTGCCATTTCTTTTGTTTCCATAAGCCAGCCTTGCTCCCATTCTTAAGACAGGCAGATAGTAAAGTATGAAATACATTTTGACATCTTACAAATGCAAGAATGCAGCTTCTTTACCACAGCCACAGCTTTGATTGGAGAATGCAGAGTACACAATAGGAATTTTTGAAAGGTCTGGGGATGTGCTGACATTCCTACATTACTTAATAAACCAAATACATGATGTCAGCTTCGATGTATAAGCACTCACATTTCAGATATTATTTATGCGGCCTCCACTGGGCCATTTTCAGTAGCAGATATTTCACAAAAAACATTCATTCAAATTGTTTTCATTATATTAATCTATTTAGTAAGCAGTCAATAGAATATGTTCTTTATTTCACCATTTCATTTTTTTTTTTTTTTTGAGAAAATTCATCCATGTCCAGTACCTCAGAATCAATTGGCAAAAGCACAGAGGTTCTGGCTCCATTCAGCACAGCACTCACTCACAGTACCAGTGCAGAGGCCGGCCAGGATATCCAGCAACTTCGAGGGGATTCCACAAAATTTCAGGGTGTCCCGCAGGGCAGCTCAATAAACAGAGTCAAACACCTTACGAAAATCAACAAAGGCTGCAACAAAACTCTGACGATATTCACATTTGTGCTCCATGAGAACTCTCAGTGCCAGGATGTGGTCGATAGTAGACTTCTTAGGCATAAAACCAGACTGCTCCATTCACTGGTAGATGAGCAAGTGATCATGGATCCTATTGAGGAAGACCCTAGCAAGGATGTTACTGGGCACCAAGAGCATTGTTATCCTCCTGTAGTTGCTGCAATCTAGGCGATCACCCTTCCCTTTCCAATTAGGGACTACAAGTCCTGCTTTCCAGTCAGTTAGGATGACGGCCGTCTCCCAAATGGAAGCAAAGTTTGCTTGCAATACAAGGAGGACAGCCTTACCACCAGCCTGGAGAAGTTAACCCCGGATACCACAGATCCCTGCAGCCTTCCTGAGAGAGAGAGAGAGAGTCAAAAAAATCATAATTATTACAGTCACTAAAATAACTGCAACTTGATACAGCGGGAGCTTGACTCCTTAAAAACTACATTCTTATTCCATGCTAATAGAAGACACACACAAGGCCACTATACTTTAAGAAGGAGCTAATCAGTTCATGAAAATGCCTTCATAAAGTGATCTTTTATAAAGTGAACATCTAGTTACAAGTAATTTAAATGGAAAACATTTTTCTGCTTTCCTGACCCCAAAAAATGATTCCCATTTGTGTTTAAATAACAGAAAAGTACATGAAAATTGACAGAATTTAAAATATTAGTCATTAAACACTAATAAGAATATCCTTAATTTAATAATCCTTAATAAAGAGATTTATCATTTCTAGTTTCATATTCAAAGAAATGGCTTTCAGGTTTTTCTTGAGATTTTCCAGCTGTTCACGGTCTGCTTAGCCGTGATGTCCATGATAATGACAGAAGACCTGTGAGAAAACACATGTGACAAGGTGAGTGAACGACAACATGTGAACACACAAGTACACCTCACTACACCTGACAGATCAGCCTCACCCCACATTCAGGAAGGCTGTGTCTGAACAAGGCAAACATCTAGCCCTGTCTCGTTCAACAGCCTGCACCAAGGTGTATTTGGACTGACCACATAGATCATTGGGTGTTAGCGCCAGCGGTGTGTATTTGAAAACTGTTCCAGAGTCTTAACATATGTTAAATTTTATAAAGTAGTTATTCTTAGAGCAAGAAAACTCTGTATTTTAGATAATTCACTAAGCAAAGCAGCATGCCTATTTGTTTTCTGGTTAAATATTACAGTAACAAATGTGTGTAGCAAAATATATTTGAGTAAAATTAGCTATTTGTGTTTGAAAATGTAGTGAAGTAAAAGAGAAAGTAGATGGAAAAATGTATGCTAAAGTAAAGTAATAACATTCACAGAACATATTCAAGTATAGTGACGAAGTATTTCTACAAATGACTGCCCACTACACACCACACGAGCTGTAGCTGCTATGGTGTGGCTGTTAGCCAGAGTGCTCGGGCATTTGGGAGCAAGAAAACTATACATGGCTTTAGTTTGTGTTATGTCTGTTTAGTATTACTATTTTAAGAGCTTAATAAATTCTGCTAAACACAGGTGAGTTCTGTTGTTTTCCTTATCTGATTTAAGAAACACTTGACATATTAAACCGAATGACAACTTTACTATGTGAAAGTATCACTTAGCTTCACAAGGCTTTCTAGTGCTTACCTTAATAAAACGTTTGCCACATCAATATTCATAGACATTAAATGATTTTATAAATTGACACTGTATTATAATCCAAAATGTTATAATGGCACAAAAATATGGTAACAGGATAATTTGGCAAAACTGTGTAATTGCAACCTTACATGTTAGTCTGCAGAATGTGTGTTTATTGGAACAAGTGAATTGGTGATGCTAAAATAATCTAACTTTAAAAAAAGAGGGAAAACAGAAAAACATTTCAGCACAACATTTTGATTTTCTTTTTCTAAGAGATGACTGTGATGCAAACAACAGAGTAGTTCTGTGGCAGGCTTGTTGACTTGAGGTGGGTAAGGTTGTGACTGGGTGAGTCTCGCCTACCCTGGTACCCTATGGAGGTGGGCCTGCATCTTGTACAAACACCCTACATGCCCCACTGCCTTCTCCTCCACTACTGGCTTACGGAGGATCAGCTGTAAATGGTACTTTGTAAAAATTAGACATACACATTTTATTAATACGGTGATGGGCTTAGGTTCACAAAATTTGAGTATTTGGATTTTTATGTATTTAAGCGGGCGGCATGCTGGCGCAGTGGTAGCGCTGCTGCCTCGCAGTTAGGAGACCCAGGTTCGCTTCCCGGATCCTCCCTGCGTGGAGTTTGCATGTTCTCCCCGTGTCTGCGTGGGTTTCCTTCAGGCGCTCCGATTTCCTTCCACAGTCCAAAGACATGCAGGTTAGGTGGATTGGCGATTCTAAATTGGCCCTAGTGTGTGCTGGGTGTGTTTGTGTGTGTCCTGTGGTGGGTTGGCACCCTGCCCAGGATTGGTTCCTGCCTTGTGCCCTGTGTTGGCTGGGATTGGCTCCAGCAGATCCCCGTGACCCTGTGTTCGGATTCAGCGGGTTGGAAAATGGATGGATGGATGTATTTAAGAATTGTGAAGATGTTGCATCGGTTGCCTGGGCTATATGGTTTCAGAACACACTGGCAGCATGTCCCGTTTTCTTATCTGTGAGAGGTGATGATTTAATTTGTTTAAATATTGCAAGACTCAGTAGTCAGAGATCAGACAGAAGCTGTTTAAACACACAAGGAGAGCAAAATGTATTGAAATTAAAAATCAGCCATCTCTTGGAGATCCTCAAAGAAAGGCAGTGTATGTTCTTCTTGGGGGCTCATTTAGAAAATTAACTTTCTGGGGTTAAGGCAATTGTTTAAAATATGTAGTTGAGCACTATAAAAAAAATCACCTTATGTCTGCGTTTATCCTGCTGCACATCTGTCAGCTAAAACTAAACAGGTGTCTTATCAGTATACTGTACTTTGTGACATCTATAAAAGGTGAATTACAAACATTCAGTTTTATGGTATATCTTCATAGCTGAAATACTTCCAGATTAGATTCAAAAAATAAAACAAGCACATGGAGTAGATTTTAGTAAATTAATAATTTGAAATGGTCAACGAATAAACCAAGTTATACAAATATAAAATAAGTCACTGTGAACCAGAATTGAAAATTACACCAACAAATATAAGCCTAATAGAGGGATTTTGATAAATAAATAGAAGGAAATAGCACATTATAGATTTATGTAAAAAGACATTCTCAATTTCACTTACATTCTCCAGCTTCATTTTTTTTAATTTATACTTTATTTAAAAGGGCCATATATTAATAACACAAAGTCTTTTCCAAACAGAAATCAGAGAACTAGCAATGAAGATGAAAGCTGCTTCCTTAGAGTCAGATTAAAGAACCAGTTATATGTTCAACTGGAGACACTGTAATAGTTGTAAATAAAGATTAACTGCTGCTGGAATGAACAGACTTCCATATTAGTAGGCTTTATTAATATACATGCAGTGGGCTATGCTCATTTCTCTTCATTGAGGGAGATTAAGCTTGATTTTTAAGCCTTATGTTAGTAAGAGAATGGAAAACAGAAAGCAGCTTTGAAGCTGATATTGAAAATTCTTAGAGAAAGACAAAGAATGTAAATATAAATAAAATGTTGTCCTTTACAAGCACATCTGTCTGTGATAGACAGATAGTGCCTTACACGTGTACATCTCCTCATCATTATTGCAATGTAGTAAACATTAGTCTTACTCTGTCATTGCCCTTGTAATGTCTTTTGGGTGTTTGTTTTAGCGGAGTTCTTAATCACTGAATCTGTTTCTCCCTGTACAGTTTCTCCATTTCTGTTGTGATTCCTTCTTCCTGAACACAAGAGTGCTACCATTTCTGCCATTCTATCAAATTGAAAAGTTTCAATTATAAAAATCAATCAGTGCTGTTCAGGTGTTAATAGAGCTGGCAGATAAAAGAATCTCGACAATTTTGGTTTGGCGATACATCTGAGCAGTCACAAGATGAACAGCAGCAAGTTGTTTGGACAGTATAATAAATCTTATGCCTAAAACTATTTCTGTTCATGTCTCTGGTTAGGAAACAGGTAAACAATATAATTAAAGATGTCGCTCATCCTTTAAACTGTCATTTTCAGTTCATTTCAATCAGGAAACTGTTCCACGTCACTCAGAACACAGTTTCCTCCCTTAAGCAGTCACCCTAAACTAGTGAGTCTCAACGGTCAGTCCTCAGGGCCCCCAACCATTTCTTCTGTTAATTAGACTTCTACTTCAGTTGACAAGCCATTATTTCCCAGTTTCAATGTTTTCTTACAACCATCCAGAAATTAAAAGCTGGTTATGCGATATTTCAACTGAAAGATGGCAGGAATTTATTGGTGGTAGAATTAATTATTTTTCCTTTTAAATATAAAAAAAATGAATGTTCTGGTTATATAGGCATTTGTTTACTAATAAGTACACAAGCGGGTAACACTGAAGTAGCTGCTCTTCAGGTACAATTCAGAAAGCAAAGAACACAGAGAAAGTGAATAAAAAGTAAACATTTAAAGATGCAGAAAACATTCAAATATGCCTTAATTTCCAGTAAGTGTAGATGTAATATTCTGCCTTGCGCCCTGTGCTGGCTGGCTGTAGATGTAATAAAACTGCTCTTTTCTTGGGTCAGTTAGTTAAACAATGAGATCAATTAAAGGTAACAATGATTGACTGATGTGTATGTGAAAACCCAGAGGACTGAAGATTGCAAATCACTGGGCTACACAATTAAACTTTAATTTGAATTGAATGCATTTTGCCCACTCTCCGCTCTTTACTTCATGAGCTGAGCATGGTGAGCAGCGTAGATTTCATATTACTTTCTCCATGGATAATATGGCATAAAATATTGTAATAGGATTGACATTTAAGCTTAAACATTTTAGTCATTCGTGGACATGATAAGAACATTTACTGCATTATGTATGTCTACGTATCTGTGGCATTTAAAACTTGTGATTGAATTTACTGCCCTGACCAAGTTTGGTGCTCTTAATACAACCCAGAAACACACGACCCATTGTTGAATTTGGACATGTTTTTAAAGAAAAATGGTCCACAGGACCTTTTCCATCACTGAATCTGATTTCCATTGTTTACCTGAATTGACTTTGACTGTTACTTTTTTGAAAACGTGTTCCAAATAAAATTTTTATTCAAAGTATTTTACATTATTTACAGTCATTTCCTGTTGTAATCATTTTTGTGTTTATTGCAGAGAAAGGTTTTCCTATCTTTGCCATTGCATCTTTATTTGGTTCAAACGTGTTTTACATTAAAGTGTTTGGGGAAAAAATAAAAGTATTTGTTTAAAATATTTTTTGAAAATCTCAGCCTCTATAGAAGATTGGAATAATCAGATCCACACTGCCTCAACCTCCTCTAAAAACAGAACTTTTATACATGAAAGTCATTTTCCTGCAAAGACGAGTGTGCATGTAGAAAATAACTGAAAATCTCATATTGACCTTTAAGTATTTTGACACTCTTGATATCCATCTGCTGTGAAACATTATGACCTGTCATTGTTTACATGTCTTAAACAACTATTATCATACACTGATAATTTCTGTATTATCTATATCTATTACCTATTATTTATTTATTATACTGTATTACATATCTATTGACTATATATTTATTTATCTAGATTGCAAATACCATACATTGCATCAATGTTCATATTGCTAACTACACGTCAATATTGCTGCTACTTCTTTGTCTTGTCTTTGCACAATGTCTTGTCTTATTTGTGTTTTTAATTTTAAATTATAATTTTAATTTTAACTCTATTTTTAATTTATTATTTGCACTTCATGTTGTTACACTGTGGACCCTGAGCTTCGCAATTTCGTCTGTCTGTATACTTGTAATATGGTTGAGATGACAATAAAGTTCTCTTTGACTTTGACTAGAAGACCAGATGTATGCATTCAGTGATGGTCCATTCATCTTTGTCTTCTGCATTTACCATAGTTTTACTTCTGTCAGGTAAACACTAATGTTTTAGAGCATTACAAAATTTTGGATGAGAACAGGTCATTCAGCTAAACAAAGCTTGCCAATCTAATTCTTCCAAAATTACACCAAGTTTTGAATCATTCTTAACTCCTACTGTCTACCACAATACTTACTAACTTATTCCGTGTGTCTATCATTTTCTGTGTATAGAAAAACTTCCAAATGTTTGTGTGAAATTTACCCTTAACAAGTTTCCAACTGTGCCCCCATGTTAGCATTCAACTCAAATGAAAGTAACTGTAACTGTCTCGATTCACTGTACAAATTCCTTTCAGAATTTTAAACACTTCAAACATTTCCTCTCTTGATCTCCTTTTGCTTAAACTGAAAAGGTTCAGTTCCTTCAGTCTTTCCTCATAGGCCACTCCCTGCAGTCCTGGAATCAGCCTAGTCACTCTTCCCTGGCCTTTTTCATGTGCTGCTATGTCTTTTTTTAGTGGTGTGGAGACTAAAACTGCATGCAGTCTCCCAGGAATTCAGTTTTGATCTCTGGGCTAAGTTAAAGAACATAAAGAAGTTGCAGTGGTAGAAATTGTGATTTTGTTATTTGTAAAGTTGGACCACAGATTATAATTGTGCCATGAAAGAAAATGATCAGGGTACAGAGAGAACTGTGTGAACGTTTGGGACATACTTGACAAAACATTACCAAGCTCACTAAACGTATTGTTATAGCGGGGGCAAAACTGATCCTGGCAGCATTGGACACGAGGCAAGCACCACTCTCTGATGGAGTACCAGTCTATCTCAGGGCACACACACCCACTCGCATTGACATTTACAACTTGATTTGGAATCGTCTGTTAACCTAACACTAACATGATTAGACATGTAACAGGAAAACAGAACAACCGGAAGAAAACTCATGCAGAAATGCAGAGAATGTAGAAACATTTCATAGCTGACCTCAAACTCAAACCCAAAATGCTGAATCATTGAGGCCGCAATCATAACCACTGCACTACCATGCTGCTTCCCTGGACTTTAACCTCATTTCTATCACTGCATGGATTTAGTTTCAGTTGTTATAACATGTAAAGTAAGAGCTTCCAAAATACATTAAATACTTGTAAGTTCTTCTTGACCAGAATGTTTCTGATAATGGCTATGTGTTAATTATTTTTGTGCATTTTGTGTTACAGAATTCATTTGCATACTCTTTAATGTTGTTGTAACATTTGATAATGTGCTTTGCTATGTGTTGTTATTTGGCTATTATGGTATTACATTTATATAAATAAAACAAACCCCTTAAAATATGAGACATAATAATCAAGTTCAAGAATCATTGAAAGAGCTGTTTCATTTCATATCTTTAATTGGGGAGACTCAATAGTATCCCGAGAAGCATAGAAAACCATAGCTAATTATTACCTTGGTATAGTAACAAAATAAAAGCATCCTTTGAGGTTAGTTAAAATCAAAGTTTTCAACAAAATGCTTCCGTTAATTCAGCCAGAGTAACAAATGCACAAAGTAACTGAGCTTGAAAATAATGGAGGTTGGAACATGTAACTGGCAGATTTGACTGAAAATGAATACCAGTTGGTTGTGAGATCTTAGATTGCTTAAGGCTACATTTGCTTTGTTATTTTATTAATTTAGTGAGCTGCTTAATTAGTGCAAAAAAAGAGCCATACACTGTGAATTAAAACTTGTATTACCTCCAAGGATTTTGATTGCCGGTTAAAGCACAAGCCTGGTTTTTGCTTTGGGGACCAAGGATAGGATTATCATTTATTATTATTCAAAGCTATACATTGCATATTTTTATTTTCTTATAACTTTTCACAATTATGGAAATTTTGAATTAAGAATGTTACTCAAGGCATTCTGTTCATTAAATACTATACAATGTCACAGGTTTCTATCAGCCTTGAATGTTTTCTTTATTCATAATAGCAACACTCAATAATTATACATCTTTATTTATTTGATTTTTTTTGTTTTGTTTGTTTGTTTATTCCTGAGTGTTTAAATACTTAATTACTTCAAATCTGCATACCTAAATGCAGTTTTATATTTTAATACATTCTTCTTTAAAATGGCGAGAGGGAGTGACAATGTGTTGCATTTTGGTCAGACATGCAAGTTACAAGTTCACTGTACTGTACATGTGACAATACTTGTTCAACCACCAATCATATTTTGATAAAACACTCTTTATAATAACAGAGCCCTGTAAGCCATTGCTTTGTATTGTAAGTAAATGTATACATATAATTTTGTCAAAAGAAGGAAAATTCAGGTTCACACTGTAGAATAAATTTTCATCTATCTAAAAGAGGCATAACGTGGTGATTGCTTGTATTTAAATTTACATTATAGCCATATAGCAACATGGTATTTCTGATCGGGCATACAACATAGTGTCACTTTCATGCTTGGTTGATTTTGGGCTGAATAAAATTGGGTCTTCTTTGAACTTATGAAACTCCAGATACGTCTGTTATTTATCTCAAGTCTCTTTGGGAAAAGTCATATCTGGTTTTATATATCCATTCTCTCGAATCTTTCATAGACTGCTGGGATGTGCTCTGACCCCTCATGACTTGTTTCAGAATGAATGGATGGATGGATAGGCTATTGAAGTCTACCTTGACTTTGTTGTTTACAGTGATGTCTTTCTACAGTGTCACATTTCAGCTTGAAGTAAATGCAATGACATCCTGGCAAGCAGACTCTGTAAAACAGTAAATATTTGCAGATGCAAGAAAGAGTAAAATATTGTGGATAAAATGTGACCTGACCAATTTATTTATATATATATTTATTTATAATTTTTAGATTATAGGTGGAACAGCATTCCTGTGTATTTTTGGATTTTTTCTTTATACCATGTGTGCTATACCATGGGTTTCTCATTCTATTTAAGGCAAGGACCAACTAAAATTTTAAACCTTCTGGCCATGGCTCCCCCTAATATAAACCTAATGCTGCAAAGTGGAGCATGATCTTGAATCTTAGTTACTGCTAACAGTGGTCACATTACATGATTTTAGATAATAGCAGACCATTTAATCAAAGCAAATGCTTAACTACAACAGACTATTGACACATATATGATCAAATGTCACATGATATTTCTAGGCCAGGGGTTCTCAGACTTTTTTCTTGGCATACCACCTCCAGGGCTTCACATGTTTTGAAGTACCACCTTTTTAATTTTTTGTTTTGAATTAAGTACTGAGCTCTTACTAGGCACAACTAAGGGCTCATTTATACTTCACGCTCAGAACGCGTACGCGCCCGCATCATGGCTGCCACACGTTCCCAGCGTTCATTTCACGCGTCCTCTGAGCAGGTCCTCAGAAATTAACGCGACGAGTGCGCGAGTTGCAATACCAGCAAAAAGTCAGGGGGCGCAGTGTGCTAAAAGTCGGAATGTGAGGTCAGAGTCTCTGTTTACCATCTACATGTGACAGAAAGCCTCTATGAAGATCCTACGGGGATCGATGTGCGTGCTTTGCTGTTTGATGAATGGTTCAATGTGATGAAGCAAAATGCCGACATACAGATGCATTCGTGGTGCTTTTATATTCAAGCGTCGCATATTCCCGATCGTAATGACACGATGCACTTTAAAAGTCTCACATAACATCTTTGTGCCGTCTTTTTTTTTTTTTTTTTGCAACTTCACAACAGCAACATAATGTATAGCGCTGTATTTGAGCCACTGAGAAAAAATAAAGGACACAATGAAAACGTGTATTTTGTGATTAAAGTGGAAATTTCGGCTTTAATCTCGAATTGTCCACTTTAACCCCGTAGTTTACTTTATCATTAAAGCAGACGGTTGTAAACGTCATCCCAGTTTTTAATCGCTACGAGCTTCTTGGACCTGACAGCTGCGGCAAGCAGCAATAGATCACCACACAGAACAAATTAAATGTATGATATTTCAACTCTCTGCACATTTAGAATCTTTAGATTCATACTTGATATCACTTTCATGATGGAATGCATTAAAGTGTGTATGTTACACTTTACATATAATTTAGTTTAAATAATGAATACTGTTAATAATTACACACATGAGGGAATAATTATACACATCGGGGTGACACGGAGGCGGAGCGATAGCACTGATGTCTCGCAGGGAGTTATGTTGCTGGTATTTCCTGCTTGTATTCCACACTGTGCTCCGGTTTCCTTCCAAAGATATGCAGATTTGGGATTTTGGTGCCGCTAAAATGACGCTAGTGTATGTGTGTGCTTGTATTCACCTTGCGATGAGCTGAGACCTCGTCCAGGGATTGTTTCTCAGTCGTGCCCAATGCTTGCTGGAATGGACACATCCCTGGATTTATGGATTTAATCAATAAACATCCTTTTCAGAGATATTGCTGTAAGGTGTTATCAGAATTTAATGAGTGTTCTAGGCAATTCACAACATAGGGAAGCTGAACATGTTCTCACCGTGATAATATCTCGCACTGCCACCTGGTGGATTCCTCCAGATTTATGTAAAGTACGTGCGCAAGTATAAACACTACAACACTTGCGTGTAGTATAACTCCAGCCTAAAGGTGATATTTGTTTAATCCTCCCTCCGTAATATTGAATTTGAGAGTTTTAACAAAGGATTATGAAATGTGTCTGTATCCTAATTTTTTCCTCTATACGGCAAATGTTTTTTTTTAATTAAATAATTTAATCTAGCCGTCCCCCGTGGCTCTGTCCGCATAGTAGTGAAACAGGGCAGTGAGGACAGCCCTGCCCGGCTCCCACTCCTGACGTCACACTTCCACCTCCCCTCGGTCCGCAGCCTCTGTCTCGGATTAGCGCAAATATATCGCTCCTGCAAGCAAACTATGATTTTTAGTGAGATGAGACAAGACGCAAAATCAACTGGAATGTTCAAGCAAATTATAGAAAAAAAAGTTAAATCCGTTAAGTAGTTCTCTCATTTGCTAGCTAAGCGGAGGTAAGCTACACCCTGAGGCTGGTGCGTGAGTGAGGAGGGCCCCGCGCCCCTCCCCTTGGCCTGCTGCTTCTCTCTCAGATTTGAGCAAATAAATCGGTACCACAAGCGAACTATGACGCATGGCAAAATGAGAGATGTCACAAAATCAACTGGAGTATTCAAGCAAATTACAGAAAAGACCCAATCTAAATCCATTAAGTAGTTCTCTTGTGAAAAGCAGACAGACAGATTGAATTTTATGTATAGAGAGATGTAAAAACAGTGTGATTTTATATGGAATAATAAAGGCTAAAAACTAATTACTTATATACAAAAAGTATACACATATATGAATACAGATTAAAAGCAAGAGAAAAATAATTCACGTTACATACAACTTATGGTTAAAAAAGAGAAGAATAATAACTCACAAATGGTTTCAAGTCAGTGTAAAGGTTTAGTCTGCTTTATGGCTGTACGGTTCTGCTCCTAGGTTCAGAATATTCCTGTGTTTATTTTGTAAAGAAGGAAGAATATTATTGAACATTGGCAACTCTGTACAAACAAAAGCTTTCAGCATGTTGGTTAATATTAATGAATATTAAAATGAAATATTTGATACATTAATTGTATTAATAATAATTGTTAACATTCATCATTATTTCTCATTGTACATTTTCCCACACTAGTCTGCCAATTCCTAAAACTGTTCTGAAAGTGATGATGCAGTACAATAAAAACAAAAAAATAAAAAATAAACTAAAAATATTGTAACATTGTGGTGGACAGACCTGGATCAGAGAAAGTTATATTGCCAGAGCCGGTGCTTTAAATAATGCCGCCATAGGCAAGGCACACTGTTGCTGCCCCATTACTCCCCCTGTATCTTTATTACTCATTACTGACAAACTCATTTTACATACAATAAATATTGTGATACAGGCTTCACAGTAAATATTTTCAATCATTATACATTGCATCCTTGTAACAATAAACAAAATAATAAATTAGTATCCTATATTATTTTTTGTAAATAATTAAAAAGATTAGCCTTAAAGCAATACATATATAGACAAGACTGCAGTAAAGATTTGGGGTATCATCCTGGTAACCCTAGATAGATAGATATTCAATTTTGTGATTGTGAAGTTGAATATGAAATGGAATTTGGCTCTCTCACTTTTGTACCTTGGCACTTTCAAACATTGTTCTGCCTTTTTACAGACTTAAAAGGAATTTAACAGACATGTGGCTGACACTTTAATTACATTCCTGAAATTAACAGTTTTACAAAATGTCATAATCAATATTTACACCACATGATATATGTAAAAATCAGGTAAATATATGCAAATATCATGCATTGACCTGTAGCCTCAAAATGCATATGCACCATTTAGATTCTTAAACCCTGGCTGTGCGAATTGCATTATGCAAAATGTTAAACTTTTAAAATGAACATATTTCTCACAGTTTTTAAAAGTAGTATATGTGTAGGCAGTTATTAAGGTTAATAATTAATATAATTCATGTGTGTTGCCAAATTTCTCACAACCTTAATACAGTATATGATTTTTTTCCATATTAAATTAGAATTTATTGTTTTAGGGTTTTCCTTAATTTTTCGATCCATGTTCACGCATTTAAATTTTTTTTATTAATCACCAAAACTGTACCTTTTGGATATTTACACTTTCTCTCACTTAGTGATTGTATTGGGATGAAAATCGGGACAGACCTTATTGCTTATTTTTTAGATAGTCAGGATTTCAGAAGATCTTCTCCTGACTTTGTCCTGGTACTGAATTCCCTGGCTCTGATCAAGTACCCCTTTACTTTTCTTATATTTACCAGTGTACAGTATGTTACAGAAAGAAAGGAAGATGTGTCCTAAATTAGGCAGGACTAAAATTTCATTTTAGGAGGCAGGTGAGCAGCACATCATAACTTGATGTTTAAAGTGAATCGATATATTTGTATGTGGCATGTCTGTGTCACAGCCAATGACACATTGCTTTACACAACAAAGGATGCCATCAACAGATATTTTGATGAGAACATATTGTGTCCGAGAACCATAAAGTTAGACTCTATCATAAATGTGCTTAAGTGGCTTTTCAAATAATTTCCTGAGAACATTTTGTATAATCAGCTCCAAACATAATCACATTTAAAGCTGCTTTTGCAATGCAATTAAATTTGTGGGTATGGCTGTAGCAGCAACAAGCTCTGCATTATTATTACATTAGAAAAGCTCCTGGTTTGTTTATTTTTGAGATAATAATGTTTTGAAGACAGAGGGCAGATAATAATTGGCTACTTCATATGATTTTGGAGAAAACCATGCTGACCAGATCACATTACGCTTTTATTTAAAGTAACAGCACAGAACTGAAGCTGGAGTGAAGCATTGACAGTAGTATTTTTTTTCTTTCTTAAACACGGTAATTTTCTAATGCATTGTATCCACTGGGAGAATTTGCAACGAAAAAGTTTATCTGACCTGATTTCTTAACTTTTGACATTACAGCATTCATTGTTAATGCATGATTAATGATTTATAACAGAAGGAAGGTGATTTTATCTGAAACGCCAGGAACGGAACCATTAACCATACTATAACATGTATTTTAATGTCTGCTTTTGTTTTTTATTATCTGTAGCCATCTACAGTGGAAAATGAGAAGCTCTGTGATTGATCAATTGCCCTAAATTCTGTATAAATTACATGCTCAAGGTCTTAAATCTATCTTAGCATGTGTCAAATACATTATATATTTCAGATATTAGATAATAAAATGAAAGTGCCTCTGAATATAGTTAGCTGCATTATAATGTATACAATTTGTAGGGTTGGCTGCACAATTCCTGTTTGCATGTCCTGACCGCACTTACTTTTTGATTTCCTTTAGGGACGGTGATTAAGCCCTGGTTTGATTACTGGCTGGTATGTCTTTATTTGTGCAGTTCTCTCCTTCTGCAAATGGGCTTCATCCTGTGGGGGAAGAAATACATAATTTCCAGATAAAGAAATCATAACTGTCTAATCCAATAGACTGAAAACATGTATTGGAAATTTAATTAAAGGCAAATAATATAAATATTGGGTTTAATAAACAAATCAATCAGAAACACATTTAAATCACATCAGAAGCACATTTTTATCTTGTCAGCTTTGACACATACTGTTTGTATAAAAACTTACTTTTCAAAAAGCAATTTCTTTAGCAAACCTTTCCCCAGACTAGTGTCAGGTTCAATTCACCCTGTGTACAAAGTATTAAAATGATATTTTCAGCTAATCTTAAAACATTTTCATTTGTATGCTGTTTTTTTTTTTGATACAAACTGATCACTTATTAAAAATCTATAAAAAAGACGCCCCACCCCAATTGTTTTTTGTCTGCTGCCCTTCCCTGTATTGATTCCTGGTTTCCCCCCTAATTCTGCTAGCACAGGCTCTGGTGGTTTGAAATAAAGAAGGCTAAGCTAGAGGATGGACAGGCCACATTCTGAGGTGGTGTAAGTTCTCTTGTTCAAATGTGTGTGTTTGTCCCAGGATGTGCTGAAACAAGCTAAGTAGTTATAAAGACTTAGTAACATTATAAACCTTTCCATTTATTTATTTAGAGTAGATGACTATTTTATTCCAAGTAAACAGTGATTTACAATGTGAGTAATCTTCATTACAAGATATTGCCTTATACTTTTAATGAGTTTCCTGCTACATTGGACAGAGCTATCTTCAGTTATTTCAATGTTTGTTCTACTTCCATTAAAAATAACAACCTCACATTAATACAGGCCATGTCTTTAGCCTGTGTATTGCCCTCAAACTGTAGCTGGCTACTGAGGTTTTGATGGCACTGCAGTACTGGCTGCCATTACTGTCACTTTTCCAGTTGTGGTTTTACTAATAGCCATGTACGATTTGGTTGCTCTTTTGATCTGCATATCTTACATCATATTTTAATAGTTAGTATTGGTCCACTATTGTAGTGATTATGTTTAGAGCTGATTATACAAAATGTTCTCAGAAACAGTATTGGTCGTATGTGTGGCAGAAAAGTAATGAGACTGGCAACACTGCAAGCGATCTGGCAACGCTGCGCTGTTGTCCTTGATAGAGCACGTGTATCAGTACCCTGCCATAGCTCAGTGCGAGTTTCAACTCCTTCCGTTAACTACGTGATTTTTGTGACTGCTATTAGCGAAGTTGTGTTTTTGGTTGTGCGTCACGCAAAATGGAACAGCGGAATTTGGAGCAACGTTGTGCCATTAAATTTTGTGTTAAGCTTGGAGAATTGGCAAGTGTGAAGTTTGAAAAGTTAAAACAGGCCTATGGGGAACATTCTTTATCCCGAGCTCAAGTTTTTCGCTGGCACAAATCATTTTTGGAAGGCAGAAAACACGTTGAAGATGAACACCGTTCAGGGAGGCCTTCAACTTCAAAACCAATGAAAACATCGAACGTGTGAACACTCTTGTGAGATCAGACCGTCGTTTAACATTAAGAATGTTGAGTGAACAATTAAATTTGAACAGATTTACCGTTCATCAAATTTTGACTGAACATTTGCACATGCGAAAGGTCTGTGCCGAAATGGTGCTGAAAAACCTCACAATTGAGCAGAAGGACAATCGAAAAAACAAGTGTCTTGATCTTCTTGACAGAATCGCTAATGAGCAAGATTTCTTTAGTCGTGTGATCACAGGTAATGAATCATGGATTTTTGAATACGATCCTGAGACCAAGAGGCAAAGTCAGGAGTGGCACACTGCAAACTCTCCTCGACCAAAGAAAGCTCGAATGAGCAAATAGAAGATCAAATCAATGCTGATTTGTTTTTTTTGACAAAAGGGGAATCGTCCACAAAGAATTTGTTCCTCCAGGACAAACTGTCAACCAAGTTTTTTATAAAGATGTCCTTGAAAGGCTCAAAAAAAGGGTCATTCGCGTGAGACCAGACATTGCAGACAAATGGATGCTCCATCATGACAACGTCCCATGTCACACTGCCCTCTCCATAACAGAATTTTTGACCTCAAAAGGCATTCCTGTGGTTCCCCAGGCCCCTTATTCACCTGACCTCAGTCCGTGTGACTTTTTCCTTTTTCCTAAACTGAAAAATGTCCTCAAAGGACGTCATTTCGAGACTTTAGAAAACATCCAAAAGAGTGTAACGGACATGCTGAAGACCATACAGTTTGAAGACTTCCAGCGCTGCTACCAACAGTGGGAACAACGTCTCCATCGGTGGGTAGCTGCCCAAGGGAACTACTTTGAAGGGGATAACATTGATGTTTGAAAAAAATAAAAACGTGGTAAATAAAAAATCAGTCTCATTACTTTTCTGCCACACCTCGTATACTGTACTGTATTTTCTGACATGAGTTTATTGGTAATTCATTGTATTTTGATGGATGGCCAGGGCCATTACCTGGCTGGGATGCCAGTGGGTGGAAGGACTGAAGAAGAGACTATATTTAGGACTTTAGCTCCCCCGAGACATTAGAGGGCAGCCCCCCCTGGGTTGCTACAGCACCACAAATCCCCACAGGGCATGCTTGTAGTTGTAGTTTGGAGCAGCCCTGTTGCCACCAGGGGGTGCTACAGGTGCAGCTGGGTCCTTGGAAGAAGGTCGAGAAACACCTGGAGCAATTCCAGGTGCACTATAAAAGGAGCTACCTCACCACCAATCAGGGAGCCAGAGTCCGGTGGTGGAGGACAAAGCCTGTGAGGAGAAGTAGAGGCAAAGAAGAGAGGGAGAAAGAAAAAGCAAAAAGAATGATGTATTCGTATATTCGTGCTTTGTACTATGCTGTGTAGTGGGGAGCGAAGGAAAAACGCTTCCCCACTGAAGAATAAATGTGTGTGCCATGTTGAACTTGTGTCTTAGCCTGTCTGTGTCGGGTTTTGCGGAGAGCGGTATGCCCCTGGTGGCACACAGTATGTAATAGCTATCAAAGTTGAGCTGTGTGTGTGTGTGTGTGTGTGTGTGTGTGCGCGTGTGTGTGTAATCGGGGATAGTTACATTCCAAACCAGGAACACCCACTAAATATAGCTTCAGGTCATAGCCAAATGCAAAGATTCACAAGTCACACAATCAGATCCTAGTAAAATACAAGCCACTAAGAAACACAACATAAAAGAGCTCAGTGTGCCATTCATCTCTAAAGCCATCTCTTCTCGGATGGCTCTCTAAGAGTGCCTGCTTTGTCTGCATTTCCTGATGGATATTTGCACTCTTCACTAGCCAAGTTTCCTCAAGATTGTCATTCACATCAATTGGAGTGTTTAGAAGTAAGCGAGTATAAAAATACAATAAGCCATGTGGTGCCAGTCCAAAGGCCCAACCTGAGGCCCTTTAATATTTTAAGAACTTATATAAAATATTTGCTGTGGTTGCATTTTTATTCTAGGCTGAGAACTGCTTTCTAGTTTCATTATTGGGTTTGAAAAAATTTCTTTCCATTAATTGGATCCAGTGTATCCTTGCAATTCTGTAATGAGAAAAGCAAGTTTAGAGAAACGGATGATTGCTTATTTGTAGAACAAAGGAATCCAACTTTCTCCTAAATAAGGAGAAAACTGAAATCTTAGTTGTTGGCAAAAATGGACATAGTGAAGGTATTAGAAATAAACTTGATTCAATAGGCTTTAAAGTCAAGATGATGGTAAAGAATTTAATTATTGACTCAGACTTAAATTTTAAATTGGATATTTGTCATATTACTAGGATAGCATTTTTTCACTCATATAGCAAAAGTTTGATCCCTTATAACTTTGCAAGATGCTGAAAAATTAGTTCACGCTTTTCTTTTTAGTCAACTAGATTACTGTAAAGCACTCCTTTCAGGACTACCCAAGAAAGACATCAATCGGTTGCAACTAGTGCAGCTGCCAGAATCTTAACTAGGAAAAGAAAATCTGAGCACATTTTTCCTGTTTTGATGTCATTATATTGGCTACCTGTGCCATTCAGAATTGACTTTTAAATACTGCTAATGGTTTACAAAGCCTTAAAATAATTTCACTCTATCCTATATTTTGGACTGCCTCTCACCTTACACTCCAAATAGTAACCTTAGATCTTCATATGAGTGTCTACTTATAATTCCAAGAGGTAAACTTTAAAGAAGTGGTGAGGCAGGCATCTGCTGTTATGCACCTAAAGTCTGGAATAGCTTGCTGTTAGGAATTCACGAGGCTAATACGGTGGAGCTCTTTAAAAAAACTGCTAAAAACCCATTACTTTAACATGGCTTTCTCATAGCTACATTTTAGTGTACCCTTCATAAACTATATATGCATTGAATTATCATTTTCTTCATGGCTCTGCAATCCATAACAATCAATACTTTTCACTGCTGTTCTTTTCCCGTTTTTTTTGTGGTCGCGATCTGCGTCACCACCTGATCAAGGCATCATGCAGTCCCTACATTGAAGGATTGAAGGCCAGATGTCCACATGACTATCATCATCTAATTCTTCCATGTGAAGGCTGAAAACCATAAGGACTAATTTAGAAGGCTGGGTGGTCTCGTGGCCTTGGAACCCCTGCAGATTTTGTTTTTTTTTTCCTCCAGTCTATCAGGTTTTTTTTTTGGTTTTTTTTCTGTCCTCCCAGCCATCAGACCTTACTTTACTCTTTGTTACTTAGTATTGCCTAATCTTATTTTTTATTTTTTTATAAACTTTTCTGTCTTCATCTTATAAAGCAGTTTGAGCTACACCAGTTGTATAAAAATGTGCTATATAAATAAATGTTGTTATTGTTGTATTTTGGCTAGTTACAACGTTTTTCCCATGCATGTGATCGAGAAGCGGTGCTTAAAGGAGATCTCTAGGTTAGAGCAAAATTTAGGTGAAACCATACTTCCATCCATCCATTATCCAACCTGCTATATCCTAGCACAGGGTCAGGGGGGGTCTGCTAGAGCCAATCCCAGCCAACACAGGGTGCAAGACAAGAACAAAACCCGGGCAGGGTGCCAGCCCACTGCAGGGCACACCCCCACACCAAGCACACACTAGAGACAATTTAGGATGACCAATGCACCTAACCTGAATGTCTTTGGACTGTGGGAGGAAACTGGAGCACCCGGAGGAAACCCACGCAGACACGGGGAGAACATGCAAACTCCACGCAGGGAGGACCCGGGAAGCGAACCCTTGTCTCCTTACTGCAAGGCAGCAGCGCTCCTTACTGGTCTCCTTACTGCAAGGCAGCAGCGCTACCACTGCGCCACTGTGCCGTCCTGAAACCATACTTACAAAGTGGATTATGGCAGGAGGAAAATACCAAAGGGTAATGCACACGATAGCCCTTTCGGGACTTCAGCACAAGAGTGTCCTTTGTGCTACCCATGCTTGTATAACAATATCCTTCCTACCTGGAAACCATTGTTCATTCTGTCAGTTGTGGCCACCTCCTCCTCCTTGCCAAGAGAGCTTCAATTCCATTATAATTTCAAATACAAAAAGCTTTGACTGTCTCCTCACAAGTTCTTCCAGCATTACTGCAAGCAGACTGCAATGTGCTTTCAAGCCGACACCCTGAATTGTAAGATACAAAACATGCAGTGCCATAGGCAGCCCAACTGAAACTGCTGCATGCATGCCTGTTTTGTGCTCTCCCTCTCCTCTAATTTCACTAATGCCCATCTAAGTAGGTTAGCAGACACAGGCTGATTTACAAATTAAAGACAGCACAATCCTCTAGCCATCACACTTCAAACACAAAGCCAATTATTGCATGATTAAACAAGAACTAAATCCTGCACCCAAACCAATTAACCAGTGAGTAGGTAACAAACAATGTATTAGGAATTAATAAAAGGAACTTCTCCTATTCCCACTAATCATTTTACAGCCTTGTATCTTTGCAGTGGATGAACCTTTTTACTATCATCAGATAATATTTATTTTTTTCACCTGGACTGTTTGCGCTTTCTTCTTTCATTTTTAACTGATGGCAAATACTGTTTTCCTCAGGAGGCTGGTTTCACTTGCCTTTTTGACGGAGACGGAAATGACACTTTTCACAGTTGTCGTAGGTGACAGATTTCTTGGTCTGTAAATAAAATATTTAAAAAGTGAAGAGTCCTGAGAAAAGAATGAAATGTTTGTCTACACAAACTCCTTTGAAGCAATAATATCTTTGGAAGTACCAGCTGTATATATTCATAGCTCCTGTTAAAAGCTTTACTTTTTGATTACAGGGAGTACTGGTAAAGATTTTAATAAAACCTACCTTTAGTTTTTCCTCTTGACTTAAAAGATCAGTCTTTAATTTTACAGAACCTTTTATAAGAGCAGTACAGATCCTTTAGCAGAGTTGAATTATGATCTAAAAATATTCATTGCTCTTGGACTTTTTCACATTTTCTTATGTTACAATATAGAATCTGAATCTATTTATTTGGAATTTTTACCTTTGATCAATACAAAATCTACATAAAGGTTTTTTTTTTTTTTGCATAAGATAACTATCTTCTGGGTGTGTTGTTTTGGCCTTAATACAGAGATGCTACTGACCTTATCAGATTATTACAACATGCTTCAAGTCCATTCTCAGAGTCACAGTTGTATTTTTCCATGTACACCTTTCTCTTTTTAACACCATTATGTGCCAGTGTCTGTGTTTTTTATCTACAGCTTGAACAAAAAGAGTGAAGTGGACGGCTATTTAAACCCACCATTGTAACTCCCAGCAGGTGGTGAACCTGGGCACCACCAAAACACAAGCTAAAGCAAGCTGCGGTGTACTCAAGGCCCGCAAGGCAGTGACCAGAAAAAAGAAAATTAAAAAATATAACAAGCACTATGGGGAATTTTTTTTTTGTCCCTTTCGTCCTCATGTTGCTTTAACTTTCAAGTAAATAGACCAAAAATGTGCTATTGAGTTAAGTTCAGATTTTGATTCTAAGATGCTCAAAACATTGAGAACATTTTATTTTAGAGTGGTGTCTGTATGCGTGTCAGTGGAAAATAGAATTTTCATATCTTAAAATTACAATTTTCATTGTAAAATTATATTTTTGTATTGTGTAAAGCTTCTGGATTACTACATGCCAGCACAAATATAAGATTTTAGAAGAGGCATTTTCTAAGATATCCGTGTTGAATGCTGATACCTATGTACAATGATAACTTCTGAAAAAATTGAGATATTCTCTTCAAACTAGTTACGTTGTGTTTTCCATGTTACAAGCTACAGCTGTTTTGTTTTATGTCCAGTAATTGTCTCCTTTTCCTTTGTGAAAGAAAAAAACTACTTGCAAGCTACGAAGGGTTAAAAGCTGTTCTGCTATAGTAAAAGGTTATTAATACAGGTTCCTGTCGTAAGACAAGGTGAAGTAAGCCGACCTAGGGTAACTTCCTTTTCTAGGAACGCGTCTGCCTTCCTCACCAGTTTGTCCAGGCGTGAGGTGTCCCTCTTCTTTTTGCTGCCTCCCAGCACACCGCCGTGTAGAAGAGGGCGCTCGCCACAACTGTCTGATAGAACATCTGCAGCATCTTATTGCAGATGTTGAAGTACGCCAGCCTTCTAAGGAAGTATAGCCAGCTCTGTCCTCTCTTGCACAGAGCATCAGTATTGGCAGTCCAGTCCAATTTGTCATCCAGCTGCACTCCCAGGTATTTATAGGTCTGCACCCTCTACACACAGTCACCTCTGATTATCACGGGGTCCATGAGGGGCCTGGTCTTCCTAAAATCCACCACCAGCTCCTTGGTTTTGCTGGTGTTCAGGTGTAGGTGGTTTGAGTCACACCATTTAACAAAGTCCTTGATTAGGTTCCTATACTCCTCCTCCTGCCCACTCCTGATGCAGCCCACGATAGCAGTGTCGTCAGCGAACTTTTGCACGTGGCAGGACTCCAAGTTGTATTGGAAGTTCGATGTATATAGGCTGAACAGGACCGGAGAAAGCACATTCCCCAGCAGCGCTCCTGTGTTGCTGACCACAATGTCAGACCTGCAGTTCCCGAGACGCACATACTGAGGTCTGTCTGTAAGATAGTCCACGATC
This sequence comes from Polypterus bichir lapradei, assembly GCA_026402145.1. Taxonomy (NCBI): domain Eukaryota; kingdom Metazoa; phylum Chordata; class Cladistia; order Polypteriformes; family Polypteridae; genus Polypterus; species Polypterus bichir. The sequence continues at coordinate 108,712,990 of JANRMT010062856.1, forward strand.
CATGCCACCAGGTATGAATCTACTCCCATCTCTGTGAGCTTGTCCCTAAGGAGCAGAGGTTGGATGGTGTTGAAGATGCTAGAGAAGTCCAGAAACATAATTCTTACAGCACCACTGCCTCTGTCCAAGTGGGAGAGGGGATCGGTGTAGCATATAGATGATGGCATCCTCTGCTCCCATCTTCTCCTGGTTTGCGAACTGCAGAGGGTCGAGGGTGTGGTGGACCTGTGGCCTCAGGTGGTGAAGCAGCAGCCGCTCCATGGTCTTCATCACATGTGACATCAGAGCGACAGGCCGGAAGTCATTCAGCTCACCAGGATGTGATACCTTTGGGACTGGGGTGATGCAAGATGTTTTCCAAAGCCTCTGCACTCTCCCCTGTTCCAGGCTCAGGTTGAAGATACGCTGTAGAGGACTCCCCAGCTCCAACGCACAGGCCTCCATCTGGACCCACTGCTTTGCTGGCACGAAGTCTCCTCAGCTCTCTGCTTACCTGGGCTTCTGTAATTGTGGGTGGGGGGAAACTCTGTCCTATGCTGGTATCAAACAAGGGTGGTCAAACCTGTTAAAGAAGTTATTGACAGGCATTGTCTGTGTCTGAATGTTTCTCCTTGTGACTTTGACAGATTTTTTTTCTGGTTTCAAGTTTGCCTATCATATCATAAAGATGTGAGTATTAGGTTACTTAGTGACTTTAAATTGGCTTGGTGCACGTAAATGTGTCTAATGATAAACTGACTCAGGATCCTTTAATCCTGACCTGGTTTCATAAGGATAGATTAATGTTGTTATGACTGAGGTGTATTTAGAAACTTTACAAACAGAACACCTTTTTAAGGTAAACTTGAGCTACTCTTTTAGGGAGTTTTATTGCTTGTGCGCAACAGAAGACATTTGACATTTTTTTTTAGGTTAGTGCCTTAAATGTTAATATATTAATCTTTAATTTTGTCCCTCTAGGTCCCTTGTATCTCAAGAGATTCTGTTGCCTCTGAGCTTTTAGTTATTGATCTGTAAACTAAGCCGGCAGAAAGCATTACAACCTGATTATTGAGTACGAAGCTTAAATTAAAACAAATATTGACTTGTACTATGTTCTTGAGTGGCTGGAGAACTTTCAGCGTGACATCTGAAGTAGTCTGTGTAGCCATGTCCACACATGACAGCCATTGATGTGCTAGCATAAAACAAAGATTGAAGAGACTGTGCTGTGCCACTTCAGAGGTGAAACTATCTAATTAGTCAACGGTTTGCTGAATAGGTAAAAAGTCAGCTGCTCTTTCAGCCTTCTACTTGCATCAATAGGCAATCTGCAGTGCAATGCGGTGCAGCTTTCTCTTGACAAGAATCCTCTTCTTTGTACGTGCATGTTAGAAGATTGTGCTATAGATTCTTATGACACCTGTTTCACATTGAATAAATAATTTAGCAAAAAGTTCTTTTGACTAGAAATAGGTATTGATAGATAGAACTATACAGTGACTGAAACTTAATTTGCAATGAAATCCGCAAGACATAAATGATACCTTGCTATTTCAAAGGTTGTACTAAATCTCACTTCCTTTCAGTAATACCTTTGCAGTAATGATTATTCTTTTTCTCCCATCTACTCAAACTTTTTTTTAATATGGTTTTGGAAAAAGGCTATGCTTAAAATAATCAAGTTTTTTCTTTGATCTTATGTACACCTCTTACTATTATTATTATGAGCAGCTAACTGATTCCAAATTTTAAGGATTTTCATTTGCTACAAAAATAATAAAAACATATAAACCTGTAAAACACAATGCACACATCTACAATATAACAGTAAAATATCCACTTCTAAGATTAATTATTGACTCTTTTTAAGAAGATACAAGGAACTTCTATGTAAATTCATCCCTCTTCCATTTTAAACCTGCTTGGCCTAATTCTGGCAGTAGCAGTGGGTAAAAGCAACAACACACTCATGAGTGAGGCTAGAGTGGTGGCGTTTCTATATAAAATACTGATATCAGATATGAAATGTACAATATAATTTAGTAGTAGCAGTAATAGTAGTAGTGTCACATGTACAGAGTAGTTGACCTAATTTTATTTTGAAGAAACAAGGTGGATAGGATTAGTGAGCTTTGTTGGGCTGAATGGCCTGTTCTCAAATAAACTGTTTTTAATGTTATATTGCATAGCAACATTCTTACTTGCATGTCCTACAAATATACCACAGCTTGCCTAATTCTACCACTTTCATAAAGAGGACTTTATTAAAATACAAAACTTCTTTGTAATCAAGAAAAAATGCAAGTTGTCTTACCTGATCTTGTCCTGGATCATGAATCAGCAACTAGATGTTAGATTAGAATACACAATGGGGAGATCTGAAAATTAAAAGTATTCCTTACGATAAGAATTTAGGAGTCATAGTGGACTGGTCACTATCAATGTCCAGATAGTGTTCAGAAGCTGTTAAGAAGGCAAACAGAATGTTAGGTTATATAGTACGATGTGTAGAGTACAAGTCCAAGAAGGTTATGCTCAAACTCTATAACATACTAGTTAAACCTTATCTGGAGTATTTTGGTCTTCAGGCTACAAAAAGGACATAACAGCACTAGAAAAAGCCCAGAGAAGAGCGACAAGGCTGATTCCAGGGCTAAAAGGGATGAATTATGAGATTAAAGGAGCTGAGCCTTTATAGTTTAAGCAAAAGGTGATTAAGAGGTTTTAAATGATGAAAGGAATTAGCAGAGTGGATCGAGACTGTGTCATGGTTGTAAACTTGTTAAGTGTAACACTAAGGTTTTCTTTACACAGAGGACCATAGACTCTTGGAATAAACTACCAAGTAGCATGGTAGGCAGTAGGACTTCAGGGACTTTCAAAACTAGAGTTGATGTTATTTTGAAAGAATTAAGTGCATAGGACTGCCAAGCTTTGTTGGGCTGAATGGCCTGTTCTGATCTAGATTGTTCTAATGTTCTAAATAATATGAGAAAAACAGACCACAACGAATAGTCAGGTCTACTGAAAGATCATTGACATTAGTCTTCTCACCTTACAGGACCTGTACTATTCCAGAGTCATGAAACAGCCAGGGAAGATCATCACCAACTGATCACATCCAGGCAACAATCTCTTTGAACTTCTCCCTGAACACCTGAACAAGCTGATATAAGAATAATTTCTCTCCACAAGCCATCAAGCTCATAAATTGTTAATTTGGCTGTCCCTTCCCAGTCGGCACCCCCAACTCTCCCATCACCACCCCAATAGATTGTGTTATTGTGTTATTTACCCACTGCATCCACTGAACAGTGTCATCTCCAGGCAGAGGAGTAGCTTCAGTGACAGACCTTTGTCATTGTCTTGCTCCACTGACAGACTGAGCAGCTCGTTCCCCCCCAACACTATGCGACTCTTCAATTCCACCCGGGGGAGTAAATGCTAACATTACTCAAAGTTATTGTCTGCCTTTACATGCATTTTTATTTCTATTTAATTTAATTTTTTTTTTTTTTTTGTATCAGTACACTGCTGCTGGATTATGTGAATTTCCCCTTGGGATTAATAAAGTATCTATCTATCTATCTATCTATCTATCTATCTATCTATCTATCTATCTATCTATCTATCTATCTATTCTCAGATAGAGCTAATGCTTAACTCAGTATTCATTTAGTATTTCCTAAAATGTCTTGCACTTTACATTTCTTGTTTTTTATTTTCTTCAGGTGCATACTTATCAAATGTTTGTCATGTAATTATATGCGGAGCGTCAGAAACAAAAAAATAACAGGATTAAATTCATTGCATGCATCCATACTTGGCCATTAAATCTGATTCTGATTTTGTCAAATTTAAATGTCGATGCGTAAATCAATATTGTATTTGTTGTTAAAGAAAAAAAATTAATGTATACGAAGAGAAAACATAACGTAACAATTCAAGTGTTGTGTTTATTCAATGATGTCTGAAGATCATATAGCATATATACTTTTTCATTAAACAAGACTATTTTCTTTATTGTTAATAAAAGTCATGAATTCTTTTTAGTTCATTTTCTATGCTTTAATATTTTCATAATCTTTAGGATGAAATACAACCATTTTCATAATACTATACATTCATCTGCAAATAATTCAGTCTTTAAACACAAGTCAGATTCTTCTTTGAAATACTGATTTTGTTTCAATTTGAAAAGAAACTGTTCAGTATGAGAAATATATATTTAATGTCAGTGTTAGGTCAGCATAAAGGAGATTATAGAATTAACATATAGAGAGAGATTCGCATTCTTGCCTTTGTAATTCAATGTAAAAAATGTGAAGAAAGACTTTGTTATTCTAGGCCTCAGTACGCAGGATCAGTTATGGGTACTTACAATGTCAATTCCTTTGATATAGGAAGAAAATAAAATGCTCTTAGTTCTATTCTGTTGGAAATGTTCAGTTCATTGGGTGCTTTAATGAAACTTCGATCCCTTTCACAAATCACAAGCCTGACACTAAGCCATATTCAGTTTGGGACCGTGTTTTTTACCCAACTGCCCCATTATCTTTAGGTTTTAGTCAGCCTTGCAAATTCAGACATTAGTCTTAACAGGAGACCTCAGTGACTCGTGTACAAGAGTAGCATACATGGGAATCAGAGATGTTAAATAACAATCAAGAGAAAACTGACATTAATGAATCACAGAACGTCATAAATCCTAAATGAATAAACTGGATGGAGGTGTCATGCCTTGCAACATTGTGGTATTGTATATAATGATGAAAGTATAAACTGTGATGTGTGGTTTGAGTATACCGTACTGTATAGAATCACATTCAAGTAGCAAATGTTTTGATCTTTCTCTGCCTACACTCAATGAACAAGAGACTTACCCTTGAGATCGAACTAGAGCTCTGCCATCTTTATAATGAGCAATAATTGTAACAGTTGATTTGGTTTTGCAGTACATGTAAATTTAAAGGCAAATGCTATATGCTGGCCAACCTGAAAGTAAATTATAAATACACATTAATCTTAAGTACTAATAAGATGACAGACGAGTAGTTTTCACTCAATAGACATACATTATATTGAACACATTCATATGAAGAACAGATCATACAAAAAGTAATGAAACATTAAAAAAATAAAGATATCACGAGCACAACATTTGAATGCTGCTGTTCTCCTCCTACGCATTAACATTTAATGGTGCTTTCTGTCATGATTGGTTTCTTTATTTAATTTTTCTAGCTCCTTCTTGAAATTTTTGTGACAATTTATTCATTGTTAATGGAGTTTTAAAACCTAAAATATTAATTTCTGACATTTATTTTTTGATAATGGTCTTCACGAGAAAGTTACTCATTTTTATCTTTAGGACATGACATAATTTTATTTTCTTGTGGATGCTGCCATTTACTGGCAATGGTGTTGATGGTTGCCATGGTGTTGGATCCCAGAATACTCGGGGGTTCAGCTAAGTATGACTTTGTTAACGTGACCATATCAATATCAACACATTTCGTTGTATTCATGACTAGATAAACCTTGTTAATATACTTGCAAGACTTATATTTCTGAACTCCACACTATAATTCTTGTTCCACCCTTGTTTGATCAAAGATGGGATTGATTCCTTGTTTGTGATCCTTGCATATCTCTACGTATCTCTGATTTATGTCTTTCTCCTAGTCCTTCCTCTGATTGTCCTCTCCCTTCCTTATAAGTGACTTGTCATCTCTAGCTAAGGAAATCATATTGTACTGCATTACGCTAAAGACAGCAGATCAGGATGTGAGGGATGAATGTTAACCTTTCGTAAACTAGACCACAGAAAAGCCTAAAACTGGGTATTTAGGAAATTAAAACTCTTTCAGGGATCTTATTAATGCTATAATCAATATGGAGTGGTGTGTGTGTATGTGTGCTTGTGTGTCATCTTGCAAAAAGAAAAAAACATTCAGATATTACACAACTCTAATATTAGCAATTTAAGTAGGTTACATATTATTTAATACCAGTAACGGCGCACTGCACGATAACATGCAGTGAATACACTTGACTTGAGCATTCCTAGTTTTCATCCTCTTCCTTTCTCTGTCCCTGTTTAGCATTCATTTGCTCAGAGGTTGATGTGCTTGCTGCTTCCTGAGCAGCTTTTCTTTTCTCCACCCTAGTGGCCCGCTGCTTCTCTTCTTTCGTCTGCATCTTTTCACGTTAAAACTGATTAAGTTAGTTTTTGTGTTGCAATTACTTATTACGTTTTCTTAAATTTTTCACTTAAGCTGGCACTTAAGTTTTCAATCTGCCTCAAGAATGATTAGCGAAGGTGGTAGGGAATGAGAACAGCGCCCATACGCATGCGGCTGCCGAGAGTTGATTCTACAATAAAATAAAAATAAAAAGAGTTATAAAAATCATCACCCCAAAAGCGGATAGTAGACGTCACGTAGTATATGTGTACCAAATTTCAAGTCAATAGGTGAAACGGTTTGCGAGCTACAGGTGATTTAAAATCCTGGATAGACAAACAGCCACGGTGGCGTATTATAGAAGAAGACATACACATCCTGAACAAGTAATGGCAACTTAAAAACTGCTACATACTTATATCTTGAAGTACGTACTAACAACATCCATCCATCCATTATCCAACCCGCTATATCCTTACTACAGGGTCACGGGGGTACTAACAACATGTAAACAGCTAATAATGGATTTTACAAATGTAAACTGCAGTTTTATGAACTTTAGATCTACTGTATAGTGGAATCATGGCATTTTGTAAGTTGCTGGTTATTTATACTGTAACTAACAGAACACTAATATGAACAATTTACTACTGAATAATCCATATGAAAGAACTTGAATGTCCTCATATAAACCATACAGCTCTTATAAAATAATGTAATCTCTCAGCAAGAAAGAACCCAAATGTGGTGGTTAAACCTTGCTTTCTGTTCACCATACTACTTTTCTCAAAAGATTTATCTTTCCCCGCAATGCTAAACAAAAGACTTTTTAATAACAACTTGAGTCATCACTGATTTACCTTTCTGAGAGTGACTGTGCTCAAAAAATAAAGTTGTCTACATGCAGATATCCTTCTCTATTTAGTAGTTTTATTGTCCTTCTGAAGTTGAAAAAGTCCTCTTCCCGTCACTCATTCTACTCATGGTCACTCATCTGACATCTTTAGATTGCTGAGTTAGGCACTTTCACAATTGAGGACACTAATTAATGAAGATTAGTGTGAGCATATAGTTTTGCAAACCTAAAAAATAAAATTTGTTTCACAGACAATTTCACAATGGCAAAACTCACTAAAAAAATTTGAGTGTTTTATTATTTTTTTGTGCTGGAACTCAATGAGTATTGTCCCCTGAATTCTCGTTCACACTTCTGTATTTATCTGTTTTCTTATTTCACAGCACCGTAATGGATGTGATTCTTACTACACCAGTAAAATCAATTCTCTTTATGAACATCATTCACATCAATGTGGAGGACCACAGTGCATTTTATAAAATAAGACATGCTACATATTTTCCACACAAAGATGCACCAACACACCATCATGCACATTACTGTGTCCCCATTACCCAGCAACCATCTTTTCCTGTTTCTTGATTCCTGTAGGTTAAGTATTTCCATACTCTTAATGACACGGAGCTTCGATTGTTATTTTTGTGTAAAGCATATCTTTATAATTGTGTTTGCAAAGATTGTCATCATATTCAAAAGAGTCAACCTCATACTACCAGAATTACCACACACATGGTTGGTGGCTCAAAAAAATGTTCACACATGACAGGAGTGGAGTCTGGTGATTTTTTTTTCACTAGAAATTTTTAATGAAATACTAAATGGCAGACAGATGTATGTAGTATTAAGACAAGAAACTAAAAACCTTTCTTTTTGTGTCAATGGGATGGATTTCACTGGAGAGCAGGTTTTCTAGACCACAATAAAGTAGAATACAAAATAAATAGTGATTTACATGTGAGCCCTCATGTCTCATACACTTTGAACTGCACGTATCCCAACAACAGTGGTGCCAAAGATAGTCATCGACAAACAGTAAAAAAATTAATAAACAGAAATGAGGCAGTTATTTGAATCTAGACCCAAAAGAAACAAAAAAGACCAAATTACCTAAATCTTGACAGTTATGGGGATGTTTAGGACAGAAAGAATAGAGTCAAATTCAGTCTGTAAAATGCATTAGTCAGGTCCAAAGTGTCAAGATACTAACAGGACAACAACTCCAAACATACAATAACAGCAGTAATTTTAGTGTGTTTAGTACAGATGCTGATAGATTCTGCCAAAAGCCAGGCCATTGACAGTTTATTCACTGATCCTCACCAGAATGTAAGCAAATCTACAAGGACGAATGTGGCAAAATTTCAAATGTAGTTGCTCCAGAGGCTGAAAGTTAAAACTGCTTCTATCGGTTCATCTTTGGCTCATCTTTGGCTTTGGCTTTAAATCGATGTAACTATACGTGATCGCTACTTGTGTAGGTTAGATTTGTTGACAACAGTTGCTGATGTCATCGTCGGACCATTCAAATTTATATGACTTGTGATAAACCCAGGGTGTCACTGAGCCCTAAACCCCAACACGATCACAAAAACACAGTCCTTTATCAAAAACTAGCAAAATACCCGCTCTTTGCAGCGGCGAAGTACTGCCTTAAAATTTTTATTAAGAAGAAAATTAAACCTTTTTAAACTGAGGGAAAATATACCAATAATTGTTAAGGATCTCTTTGTCTACCACATTGTCAGTTCGGCACTCCGGTTGTAATATGACCAAGCTGTGCGCTGAGCTTACTCTTGAGCATGCAACGTACAGTTGGCCATGTGAAAAGTAATCTTGTTTCAAATCTCACAGCTTGGATTGCTGCTGTCATAATCGGTTTGAGTTTCATGGTTTGTTTCAATTACGACAGAATTTGCAGGACTTGTGTTGAAGTGACATTCGGCATCTGTCAAGCGTTGTAAGCATACAACCGGTTTCATTGATAACTTCACATCCAGCTTTTGAGAGTTTAAACATTCATAAACATCAAAATGTCCACTACTGAAATCATCACCTGTGAATGTAAGATGTTTAAGAGGCATTGGCGGTTGTCCAAAGGTGTAAAATATTTGGCCATTTCGGTACACTTGAAAGCGACAACCGAACAATTCAGCGGCAGCCATCAACTCACATGCAGAACCATAGGTGAAGGGCTTAAGCATTTCACTCTTATAGTGCTCCTGTGTAGTATAATTATCTCCTGTACCGTCATCAGTCCACACCTTGAACCTGTCCCAGTCATTCAATACATAAGACACAGTGTTCCTCCGGATATCAAGAGTGAGCCTGATATGGCCGTGCAATATGTAACAAAGAGATTGGAAAAGGCAGGTGCCATCTCCGGGCATGGAAACCAATCGGTAAATGACAGTTCTTTGATCGATGGTGATCACCTCAATAGACATGTTAATGGGGGTACGGTTGGAACGATAAAGGAAATGGGTACCTGAACAATGTAAAGTAAGTCTAAAATACCTACACAATAACTATAATCATAATAAACGAACAATAAAACAGCGGAGAAGCCGTGGATTAAATAAAAAGGCTGCAGTTATCAGCAGGGAGACGTGAATCCTGTGACGAAGAAAGGAAGGGAATGTAGAGACCGGAGCGACAGACGGCCTTATATAGGCAGGCAGGCAACAACGTGGGAGGTGACCGAGCTGCAGGCTATGGACGTATATATGTACTTAAGTAGGATTCAGTTAGCGTTGGGAACCCATGTACCAAATTTTTTGAAGATGGGCTCATAAGTAACAAAGACCATTGGAAAGTTCAATATGGTGGCCAACAGTGGCATCATATCACCGAAATAAGTACGTACATTGGTTTTGGTTAGCGCAAGGAAGCCGCCTACCAAATTTCGTGAAGATGGGGCCATAAATAAGAAAGTTCAACATGGCGGACGTTGTCGACCATTATGACCGTTATGCATAGAATTTCGAAATGAAACCTGCTTAATTTTTGTAAGTAAGCTGTAAGGAATAAGCCTGCCAAATTTCAGCCTTCTACCTACACGGGAAGTTGGAGAATTAGTGATGAGTCGGTGAGTGAGTGAGTGAGTGAGTGAGTGAGTGAGTGAGTGAGTGAGTGAGTCAGTCAGTCAGTCAGTCAGTCAGTCAGTCAGTCAGTCAGTGAGGGCTTTGCCTTTTATTAGTATAGACTAGCAAAATACCTGCGCTTCGCAGCGGTGAAGTACTGCCTTAAAATTTTTATTAAGAAGAAAATTAAACCTTTTTAAACTGAGGGAAAATATACCAATAATTATTTGTTAAGGATCTCTTTGTATGCCACGTTGTCAGTTCGGCCCTCCAGTTGCAATATGACCAAGCTGTAGCTGTGCGCTGAGCTTACTCTTGAGCATGCAACGTACAGTTGGCCATGTGAACAGTAATCTTGTTTCAAATCTCACAGCTTGGATTGCTGCTGTCATAATCGGTTTGAGTTTGTTTCAGTTACGACAGTATTTGTAGGACTTGTGTTGAAGAGACATTCGGCATCTGTCAAGCGTTGTAAGTATACAACCAGTTTCATTGATAACTTCACATCCAGCTTTTGAGAGTTTAAACATTTCTAAACATCAAAGTGTCCACTACTGAAATCGTCACCTGTGAAGCTAAGATGTTTAAGAGGCATTGGCGGTTGTCCAAAGGTGTAAAATATTTGGCCATTTCGGTACACTTAAGCATTTCACTCTTCTAGAGCTCCTGTGTAGTATAATTATCTCCTGTACCGTCATCAGTCCACACCTTGAACCTGTCCCAGTCATTCAATACATAAGACACAATGTTCCTCCGGATATCAATAGTGAGCCTGATATGGCTGTGCAATATGTAACAAAGAGAATGGAAAAGGCAGGTGCCATCTCCGGGCATGGAAACCACTTGGTAAGTGACAGTTCTTTGATTGATGGTGATTACCTCGATAGACATGTTAATGGGGGTACGGTTGGAATGATAAACAAAATGGGTACCTGAACAATGTAAAGTAAGTCTAAAATACCTATACAATAACTATAATCGTAATAAATGAACAATAAAACAGCGGAGAAGCCGTGGATTAAATAAAAAGGCTGTAGTTATCAGCAGGGAGACGTGAATACCGTGGTGAAGCAAGGAAGGGAATGTAGAGACTGGAGCGACAGACGGCCTTATATAGGCAGGCAGCCAACAACGTGGGAGGCGTTGGGATGGGGGACCCAACGCCGCCTCACACGGTGACCGAGCTGCAGGCTATGAACGTATATATGTACGTAAGTAGGATTCAGTTAGCGTTGGGAACCCGCGTACCAAATTTCTTGAAGATGGGCCCATAAGTAACAAAGACCGTTGAAAAGTTCAATATGGCAGCCGACAGTGGCATCATATCACTGAAATAAGTACCAAATTTCAGCCTTCTACCTATGAATAAGAAAGTTCAACATGGCAGACGTTGTTGACCGTTATGACCGTTACGCGTAGAATTTCGAAATGAAACCTGCTTAACTTTTGTAAGTAAGCGGTAAGGAATGAGCCTGCCAAATTTCAGCCTTCTACCTACACGGGAAGTTGGAGAATTAGTGAGGTTTGGAAAATTCAATATGGCGGCCGACAGTGGTGTCATACCACCAAAATAAGTACATACATCGGTTTTGGTTAGCGTAGGGAAGCCACCTACCAAATTTCGTGAAGATGGGGTCAGCCTTCTACCTACACGGGAAGTTGGAAAATTAGTGACGTTGGAAAGTTCAATATGGCGGCCGACAGTGGCGTCATACCATCGAAATAAGTACATACATCGGTTTCGGTTAGCGCAGGGAATCCGCCTACCAAATTTCGTGAAGATGGGGCCATAAATAAGAAAATTCAACATGGCGGACGTTGTCGACCGTTATCGACCGTTATGACCGTTACGTGTAGAATTTCGAAATGAAACCTGCTTAACTTTTGTAAGTAAGCTGTAAGGAATGAGCCTGCCAAATTTCAGCCTTCTACCTACACGGGAAGTTGGAGAATTAGTGACGTTGGAAAGTTCAATATGGCGGCTGACAGTGGTGTCATACCACCGAAATAAGTATGTACATTGGTTTCGGTTAGCGCAGGGAAGCCGCCTACCAATTTTCGTGAAGATGGGGCCATGAATAAGAAAGTTCAACATGGCGGACATTGTTGACCGTTATGACCGTTACGCGTAGAATTTCGAAATGAAACCTGCTTAACTTTTGTAAGTAAGGTGTAAGGAATGAGCCTGCCAAATTTCAGCCTTCTACCTACACAGGAAGTTGGAAAATTAGTGACGTTGGAAAGTTCAATATGGCGGCCGACAATGGCGTCATACCATCGAAATAAGTACACAAATCGGTTTTGATTAGCGCAGGGAAGCCGCCTACCAAATTTCGTGAAGATGGTGCCATAAATAAGAAAGTTCAACATGGTGGACATTGTCGACCGTTATCGACCGTTATGACCGTTACGTGTAGAATTTCGAAATGAAACCTGCTTAACTTTCATAAGTGAGCTGTAAGGAATAAGCCTGCCAAATTTCAGCCTTCTACCTACACGGGAAGTTGGAGAATTAGTGATGAGTCAGTCAGTCAGTCAGTGAGTGAGTGAGTGAGTGAGTGAGTGAGTGAGGGCTTTGCCTTTTATTAGTATAGATACACAAAGGTTTTATTTAAATATCTCCAAAAGTATTACCAATACGCACAAAACACTGGTCTATTTCTCTCCACAATATGTTCTCTCACCATCGCACTGTCCTCCTCCAGTCAAGTGTTGTCTCTCTGCCACCCAGCTCTGACTTGCCTGCATAAGGGAGTGCACTACCTTTTATTACAGACCCGGGAGTACTTCCGGTGCCAGGGCGATTGCCCGATAGAAGTACTTCCGGCTCACACGGAAGTCCATTATTTGAGTAGGGAGCTTGTTTCCCTGGAATGCCCCTTTGGGGCAGGGCAGATTTGCTGGCTTCCCACTGGTTGGGGATATCCGGGACTGCTGCCATCTAGCGTGCTGGGGCAATAACAGTTCCCTAGTGACCTCTCTGCTTCTATAGGGGCTGTCCGTCCATTTCTTCCTTCCGTGTCTGCTTCCTTTCCTGGCCCAGATGTCCGTCCAGCCCATGTGGCATCAACAGACTGAAAATCACAAGGCATGTCAAATGTAGTAACTGCTTGAAGACGTTCCAATACAGTTATGCTTGCCCCTCATTATGACAGCCAATAGCATGCTGCCAGATAGAGGTGGTGCTGTAAGAAGGGTTAACAGGCACAACATTTTCTGCAGTTTTGTCTTGATTTCTTTTATTTTTTCATTCTGTTGTGGTACGTAGAACACAAGACAACAGACAAATGGATATTTGTCCTATTTGTGAGGTCCAAAACACCCACGTTCCTTATTTCTTCTCACTGCATTATATGCACTGAACTTTCAGGTAAGCATTTATTTGTTTTCAGCTCTCGTGTGCACAGACCCATCCTTACAATTAAACACAAAATCAAAATTGTTTGGTTTTGTAGGGGTGAGTCAGAGGCTAGTTGGAATGAATTGCTGGGTATGTCACACTACATGATGGGCTTCACAGTAGTGTGCTACTGCTTGCCACTGACTCACTAAGATTATTTAAATGAAGGCTATGACTGAACACTGCTAGAGAAGTCATCTAATGAGACATGACCTTTAGTCAGTGTTTATAGCACAGAATTGTAAGGCACTTTACAAAGTACATAAAGAAAAATGTAAAGGGAAAGAGTAGCATCATAGTACAATGTAAGATAATTCATTTACCTACAAAAATAAGAACTGGGAAGTAACTTAAAGGGAAAAAATTGAATCCACAAAGCAGCAGAATCTGAGGAATAATTCAAAAGCTGTGCAATTAAGTCAGCATCATTATGTTTTATACAATAAAGAGTCCGAAACAAAGCAAACTTGGTTATACTGTAGTCAGGAAATTCATAAGGAAAAAAGGGATCTGGATACTTAAGTAAGGCCAGATATACCTGTTTATCATTTTTCATAGACATTTGTTGAACATAAAGTTTTTACTACTTTATGTAATTAAGAATGTGTAAATGAAGAGAATATTGTTATACTTTAGATTAGCAACAAAAAAAAAAGAGTTGTTCAGGAAAGACAAGTTCCTGTCATGGAGTGCACTGTAACAGTGCAATGTAACATAAAGGTTAAATAATTACCTGATTGAATAATTTCTAAAGAAATTGAATACAAGTTATTTTTTCTAGCATTAGCTAGTTTTACTCTTTTAAGTGAGATTGCTAGTCATTTTAAAGACCGTCCTTTATTTTATATTGCAAAAATATTGTACGTTTTAAAAGAGCACTGCACATGTGTTCTGTTGTAAAGGTGGAAGTCTTTTCCAAATACCTGAGGATGTGAAGTGCCTTTGGGATATTATTTCATTCAAACGTAAAGCCAAGCACTGTGATTTTTAAGATGCTTGCTAGCATTTCTGCTCACTTTCAGGGCACTGGCAGGCCGACAGATTGTTGTCAGTATTCTCTTTTCCATCTCCTTGGTAACATCTAAGCCTACTCCATTTCTGATACTCGGTTCCTGTGATTGCAAGAACACTGGACATCTGTCAGTAACATTTTCCTAAAAACTTGTAGGGATTTAAAATTTAAAGGAGTCTTGTCTTGATGTGATAGGAATTGTGTGTCAACCTTGTAATCTCTATTCTCTATTCCAGAGCCTGGAGAGTCTATTGATTTCTGTAGTCTTAGTTGTAACTAAGCCCCAGGGATATAGAAATTGAAGCTTGTTTTATGTTCAAAGCTTAAGAATTATTTTCTCTCTGAACCTATTTTATCTGGTTATGTTATTAAAAAAAAAAATTATTCTTGTAAAAATAAAAAAAAGTTCAACAATATATCACTTTTGCTCAGTTGTATACTTGTGAATTGAATGATATCCCCATCTACTGAAGATGATGAAGCCTTGGTACATTTCGTATATCTTTTTTGTTTTTTCTTAAGACGCTTACTAAAAATGAGTTTTAGTTTCAGAGGCTTGAACTGTCACGATTTACGTCTTTGGTCTGGTTTCCCTCTTGATGGATGAAATCCTTATGTTTCAGTAGTCTTTGAGTCAAACTTTAAAGCTGTTTAAATCTGACTCTGCAAATATACAGAAATGCTTGGTAAAACAATCCCTTCCAGTTTTGGCCCTAAAATTATTCTCATTGCTATTGTGATAGGTTCCAGGCCGTTTGACCCCATATGGAAAAAAGGAGAGAGGACAGAACTAGTGAGTGATGGGGGGAAAAAATGGACTGTGTGCAAGAGCACTGTATTGATGCATATTAAATTCAGCACTGTATTATATTTTTAATTTCATTATCATTACTTTCCCACTGAGGGCAACGGTGGCAACATGCCAGGTGTGGCGAACGGCTGAGCTCATGTCCAGTCGGGACTCCTGGAGGATGGAAGGACTGGGAGAGGAGCAGTACCTCCTCTAGAACATGAGAAGGCAGCTGCCCTGGTGGATGTTGGGGCCACCAGAACAGAGCTTGGAAGCTCAACTCTGTGGGGGGCCCATGGCCACCTCCAGGGGGCGCATGGACATTGGCTAAGCCCTGGACAGCAGCACTTCCACCACACCAGGAAGTGCTGGCGGAACAGGAACCAGGTACACTTGGAGTGCTTCCATGTGCTCGTGCAGCACTTCCGCCACTCCAGGAAGTGCTGCAGGAAGGTTATCAGGGAGCACCTAAAGCACATCCGGGTGCATTATCAAAGGGGCCACCTCACTCCATTCAGGGAGCCAGAGTCGGGTGGCAGAGGACAGAGCTTGTGAGAGAGGAGTGAAGGTGACAATAATAAAGGAGAAGAAGAAAATGACTGTGAGCACCGTGGGGGGTCTGTGCATTTGTGTTATACTGAGGACTGGAAAGTAAAATAAAAGTGTGTGCTTTTGGACATTGTGTGTCCACAATGTGTATTCTACACAAACTACATTAAAGTATCTATCTATCTATCTATCTATCTATCTATCTATCTATCTATCTATCTATCTATCTATCTATCTATCTATCTAATTAGGCCACTCTAACTGTAGCAATTTCCTCTAACTACTCCTGTGCAAACCCCAGATGCTTCCATGCCAGGGAAGAGATATAATTCCTCTAGTGTGTTCTGGGTCTACCCCTGAATTTTCTCTCTGCTGACCATACATAGCACACAGGGGCATCCTAAGTGCATGTCCAAACTACCTCAACTGGCTCCTCTCAATCCAGAAAAGCAGCAGGTCCACTCCAAGGTCCTGCTGAATACCAAGGTGCTCGCCATGTAAAGGAAAAAATAGCCGTGCAGCCCTGCATAGGAACTTTATTTTGGCCAGCATGTTCCTGCCTTGTGTCCTGTTCTTGCTGGGACAGGCTCCTGCAACCTGAAACCTACTTAGTCATAATGGAACCCAATGGTGACCAGTCCTGACAACAGCAAATAATGTCAAAAATGGCCACAGAAAAAAATTCTCATGTTAGTCATGTCCATTTTCCAGTCATATACTCAAAACGTGCAAAACACATGCATTGTTTGCTGTAATATTATTAATGTTTACTTCAGGAAAAAGCAGCGTACATCATAAACAGGAAAATGCTTTCCCATAGTACTGTACTGTGCTTTTAAATTGAAGATATACCTCTCCACCTCATTCATTGGACAAGAGTGCCGTCTTCAACTGAAAAGCACAGTATTATGGGAATGCCTTTCCTGTTTATGACATATGCTGATTTTCATCGAAGTAACTACTGTATTAATAATATTTTAGCAAACAATTCATGCGTTTGCATGCTTTTTAGCATATGACTTGATAACAGTCATGTGGATTACGTGACACAACTATAGTAATGTAAAAAAATGTTTTTTCCTTGCCCATTTTTCACTGGTCACCACTGGTTTCTATTTTGCGATAAACTTTTTTCTCTCGTTCTGCATGAAAACAGGAGATTAAATCTTTTTTCAGCCATCCCTACAAGCTACACTGGGTAAGTAACATAAAATAATATGGTGTTCGGGTGGAGTATTCCTTTAATATCTGTGCTGCGTTTTTACATTCTTCTCAAGTCCACATGGATGTTTTGTAGTTATTTCAGTTTTCTAGATATACAGTACATATATTTATTGGCGACTTTAACTCGGCCCAGTTTGACTGAGTGTGCTATGTGGTGGTCTTTTACTCAGTCTAGTCTTGGTTCTTGTCCCATACTCAGTACTGCTTAAATGGTATTAGATTATTCACAATACTGTAATGAGTTAAGCAAGTTCAGAAAAAGTATGTATACAGAGATGTATACTTATAATCTCATTTTCAGATTTGAATGAATTTTTAATTTTTTTGTGCATTCTTAAACTTTACACCCAGTTCATGTGTGTATTTTAAAAGAGCTGTACAACAAACACATTTGCTGCAACATACAGTACAGGCCAAAAGTTTGGACACACCTCCTCATTCAATGTGTTTTCTTTATTTTCATGACCATTTACAGCACTCCATCACTCTCCTTCTTGGTCAAATAGCCCTTACACAGCCTGGAGGTGTGTTTGGGGTCATTGTCCTGTAGAAAAATAAATGATCGTCCAACTAACCTGACTTCTGCACAATACAACTGCTGGTCCCAACCCCATTGATAAAGCAAGAAATTCCACTAAATAACCCTGATAAGGCACACCTGTGAAGTGAAAACCATTTCAGGTGACTACCTGTTGAAGCTCATCGAGAGAATGCCAAGAGTGTGCAAAGCAGTAATCAGAGCAAAGGGTGGCTATTTTGAAGAAACTAGAATATAAAACATGTTTTCAGTTATTTCACCTTTTTTTGTTAAGTACATAACTCCACATGTGTTCATTCATAGTTTTGATGCCTTCAGTCATGAAAATAAAGAAAACACATTGAATGAGGAGGTGTGTCCAAACTTTTGGCCTGTACTGTATGTGCCAAATGTGAAGTGAATGCAGCCCAATGGGTAAGGTAGTTTTGGGAATTCTGTTTCTAGTTACTAGAGCTATCAGTTACTACAGGTTTTTAAAGTAAGATGCTCTTCCCACAAAGTGCTTGTTGCTCCATCCCACCACTCACAATAAGTATTTCACTTAACAATTGATAAAAGCTGCAAGTAGGAATAGAAATGTTGAGCAGATTTGTTGACGGCAATTGTAAAAGAGAGTTAAAATGGAATTCTAGCCTGTCTGTCAATCTCCCCACAGTAATTATTTTATAGGTCCATAAAGAATAGGTTCTAAAGTATATTTTATATAAACAAATATAATTACATTAATGTTTGATAGCATATACTGCACACGAACAGAGAGAAAACAAGTGTGAATCGGTAGCATGCAACTGTGGCTTTCCCCAAGAATGTTCAGATGCTTTGAAAAAGTGTACTAAAAATGGGTCCATTAAATTTCCAGCAGAAATGATTTGCTGGGATGCCATTTTTGAATTATTCTGGCTCCAGAATAATGGCTAACCACTTGCTTTGGCAGCAGCAAAAGACTGCATGATAGTATAGCATCAAGCGTTTTAACTGTGTGTGGAGGCACATGATTAGCCACATACCTGCTTAGTTGTTTTTTTAGAGTAACCATACAAATCCATGGGGTCTAGAAACAGGAAGCAAATTAGTGAAAGAAGAAACGTGATTAGAATTGGAGAGAACAAGAAAGTGGTGGTGAGGAGATGAGTTAGTGTTTTACTGTATGGTGGATAAGTGGAAAACACATCAAATTAAACTGTAACATAACCCAGTTATTCTGGCACAGTAGGATGCTTTAGCTATGTAGTATTTATTTGTGTAGTTTATAATTATCTTGTCTGTATTTCCTCCCTGAGTACTTGTATTAAGCCATTTATTGCTTTTACTACAGTGAGGAAACAAAATTGCCTGATTTTGTAGAATTATTTGAATGGTGCAGTAGTGGTCAACAGGAGTCCATCAGTTATGGGCTAACCCGCTTATGGCAAGGTGAAGCTTTGTCTCACAAATAGTAAAATGCTCCAGTATCTGTCTTTTTAGGGGTTTCCATTTGAAAAAGTGGCCTCAATGTGAGTAAGGAGTTCTCAGAGATGGGTTTATCTCTGTGAGCAATGGGTATGCACATAAAACTCTGCTACTAACCCCCAATATCATACAAAGCTTTGCTAAAGCATACTGAAGGGGAAAAGCAGTTCTGAGCGTCTCTATATAGTTTTTGGGTTCAGAAATTCTCCTAATGGCCATGCAGTCAGGCAAGCATTAGGTTATCTAGCAGGTTTACTAGGCTCAGGCATAGACTGACTAATTTCTTCGTGCTGGTCAGATGACATTTCTAGGTAATCCCTGTCACTAAAATAACATGGCAAAGACATAAAGGAAAGCACCTCCATGGTGCTCCATGGTATTTACAACAAATGATTACAAACATAAGACTGTAGCAAAAGCTTTTCTAATTTTTATTGCAAAATAGTTATTAAATATCATTTACATCAATTAGCCAGACTACAGTATGGCTTGTAGTCAATGCGAGTGTGTGTACTGTCCTGTGATTGTCATTCCATGTCTGTTGATTATTTTTCATCAGCTAAACCAGCATGAATAAAATCTTATTTTTTGAAATGCTAAAGTTATAACCAGTGTAGGCAAAATTTTTGTCAGTTTTACAGAATGCAAGGGTTTGATTCCATGCGGCTCATTGCTCTGTTCACTTGCTGGTCTGTGTTTTTGCACTTTATTGCATCACTGCCATGCAGAGTTGTTTTTCCAGGAAAAATAATCATTTAGAACATAAGGAGATTTTTGTCTCTGGCAATAGTTGTATGGTTTAAAAATAAAAATGGCCATTTTTAAAAGGGAATGCCTATAAATAGATTTTATTTTTGTTTGGCAAAAAGTTGGAGTTTAATTTACTTAAATAACAGAAACATACAATATATGTAAATAATGGTTTATTTGCTGAATAGTGCAATCTGTTTAAAGTTGAGGTGATTTTCTTAAACACACCCTGGACCCAAAATGTTATAATATAGCAGCACAAAACTGGCAAAAGGGAGCACAGACCTCAGAATGCCACTAAAGCCAGACCAGAGCTTTACAAAATCTGCCTCAGAAACAGGCCTCACCCGAAGGAGCCTGGCCCCAAACTCAAAAGGTAGTCCTTTAGACCTGTACTGGCCCAAATTATTACTCAAAACATTCTTCAACAGTGAGGAAAACCATACAATTCTGGTGTAGAAAGACAAAGGCAAATGAATTCTCTTTATGAATAATTTTTTTTACATAACTAAAATTAAACACAAAGTGGCAAACCAGTGATAAAGGCAAAAATAAGCAAAAGGGTTTGCCTAAAGGCAAATCCAGGAATCAGTAACCCAACACAGAGCATAAATCAACAACAATTCAAAAAATCCAAGGATAATACCACAACCCACAACTGTAAATGATGCTCCTCAGCCTGAATTAAAAAGTGGTATCACAGTGACCCCGCCTCTTGGGGTTTCACCCATAAAACACAAAGAAAATGACAATAATATATTGTCACACATGTGCGAGTAGGAGGCAACTAAAGGGTCTGAGTAATGGTAATAAAACATCTGACCAGGGGGAGACGGAGTGCACTGACTGCCTTTCTCAGTTCCCTACAGACCTTTCCCGGGAAATCCTGCAAGGTTCCAGCGCCTCAGAAGACATCACTTCCGGAGCCGGGCCCTTTGCTGACGTCACTTCCGGAGCCGGCCCCTTTGCTGATGTCACTGCCGAAGCCAGTCCCTTTGCTGACATCACTTCTGGTTCCGACCCTTTTGATGACATCATTTCCTCTACAGGCCTTTAAAGCCTCCATCTTGCTCTATTGTGATCAGTTCTGTTTTGGACTCTTTTGCCGCCGGGAAAACAATATATGGGTGGCTACCCCAAATCTTTATGATGTCTGTGTTGCATTTTTATCACAATATGTATACTCTATATCTTTACTTAATATTAAACTAAATAATATTAACAAAAATTGCATAAAAACAAATTGCAACTTAAAAAAATCCAACACAAATGACATTAAAAAGACCCTGTCTTATTTTAAGTGCTCCTAGTTGTCCCTGCTGTCCTTGCAACTCTGGACCCCGACATCCTCTTAAATGGCCAGACCAATGCCATATTACTTTTTCCCTTTAATAAGGTAGCAGTAATCCACGTGTAAGCTGATGGTACTCACTGCTGCTACCTGTGTGTCTGGGTGGGCTTGGAGTAGTTTCCCCAAATTTATTTCCTGCATTTATGTTTGAATAGTTATCTCCTAGGCTCCTCATATTATACTAGGGTTTTTCATGCCCTTCATTGGTCCCATAATCCAATCAGGGCATCATACTACTTATCTTCGTTCCTAAATAACTCGATTTGTACTGCAGTTGTGGTACCAGTGCCTCCATTAAAGCTCTAATTTGAAATCTTACAGGATTAGACTCTGAAATGGCAAAGTAGGATTTTTTCTAAATAAGAAGAAAATAGGTAATTCTATTATTTATAAATTTCATCATTGTGCTTCAAATGGAAATAATGGAAAAGTGCCCTAATATCACATTTTTTAAAACACAGAATCATTAATTAAATATGGCATTGAGTAAAATTTGAAGTTATGCCCTTTACGGTATGTTCTAAATGTAGAATAACTTTGGTAAGTTTGGAGAGCAATATTTAATTGCTTAAATGTTTTAGGATGTCATATATGTGCATGGAGAAAGCTACTTTATGCCAGTCCAGAAGCCTTTGTCTGTATTAACATTACCTGAAACTATTTCAGATCTGAACGTGGTACTCAAACTGGAATGCCCCCTATCACCATTGCTTTTTGCAATTGCCACTTAGCCATTGGCCATTCACTTTTGAAATGCATGAGAGATAAAAGGGATTATTAGAGGAGGATTTTAACAGAAAATATCATTATATGCAGATTATTTGGTACTGTATATATCAGACCCACAAACATCCTTACCAGTAGTCTTTATTGCACCAGCCAAATTTCCAAATCATAATCAATAAAAGTGTGCTTTTTCCAGTGAACTCTCTTGCACACAATACTAGACTGGACCATTTCTATTTCAGAACACCCCTACAGTATATACATTAACAAGTTGTTCTTTAAGAAATTAGACTCAATTATAACCTCATTTATTTGGTATTGGAGACATCCACACATTCAAAAGGTAACTCTACAAAGACCTAATGCATAAGGTGAAACAGTACTAGATAGCTTTTAGTTTCATTACTGGGTGGAAAATACACAAGCTATAAAGACCGGGACATCGACACAAATTGATGAATATACACAAGCCTGGTCTGCAATAGAAATAAAATCTTGCTGTACTTCTTTATATGCCCTGCTTTGTGACCCAGTAAATACTAATTATCATCAATATACCAATAATTCAATTGCCTATAAATCACTCAGAATATGGAACCAATGCAGGAAGCACTTCAAGGCAGAGAAGCTTTAATCCGTTGCACCTTTACATGATAATCACCTTTTCTACCCACTCAAACCTACACGGTATTTAATCTTTGGAAAACATCCAGGATTAAAACACGTAGAGAATTGTATATAGGTGATCTCTTTGCATTTTATGAACAATTTCGCCTCAAATTTATCTTCCTAGCACCACAATTTTTCCACTTCTTTGAAATCATAAAGTTTGCTAAAAAGAACCTACCCAGTTGTGCACACCTTCTACCCGTTTCAATTCCAGAAGAAATACTTATCAGTCTTCAAGACTCAGACAGCATTTCAAAGATCCTAGGGGAGGGTGGAGAATGAATCTTTCACTGAATATCTCACAGAAGGAGTGGAAGACAGCAATGCATAGAAATCACTGTAGACCCATATGTGCAACACTTTCAATGATTTAACCTGAAAGCTTTCATTGATTACATTTATCTTGTTTATAATTGTCCGAAATGTCAGATGCTTTTTGTGTATCTGAAGATAATAAATCTCTAGTGTGTTAGATTTAATGGGTGAGTATATTACTTTAAACAAACATTGAATATTAGAAGCTAAGTGTCTGCCTTTAATAAATCCAGTTTGATCTTATGATATTACAGAAGGAAGCACTTTCTCAGTCCTTCTAGCTAGAACTTTGTAGAGTATCTTAACATCACTATTCAGAAGTGAAATTGATCTATATGATACACATTGTAATAAGTCCTTATTTTGGAAAAACAGTGATCAATGCTTGTTGTTTCTGGCTTCTGTAAATGTTGCGAATAATAATGGACAAAAATCTTTGAGTGCCTATCAGACAGCCTTGGTCTTACAGTCACGCTTAACCTTGGTGTTCTCGCGGATGGGCTTAAAGTGGAGGAGGACAAATAGATTGTAATTGCTTATACCTCACTACTAGCACATATACCTATCTTGCTCAGCTGGAAGAACCACAAACCATCTTTTATAAGTAAGTGGGTAACTGATGTTCTATACCATTTTAAATTGGAAAAAAATCTAATTCTTACTTAGAGGATATGTAACTTATTAAAACATGGCAAGATCTAATTAATAACATTTTAGAATAATCATTTATATTGGGGATAATGACATTTTTTGTTCTTTGTTGTTTTTAAAGATTTGCTCTTGCTGTTGGCTCTCCTCTCTTTCTTTTGGGTAGGGGTTGAATTCTCTTTTGTTAAGTTCAACTTGTTCAATGTTATTTTCTCCAAGTAAAATAAAAGAAAGTTTTCGGATCTTACTGTATCAAAGTGTAGAGAAACTGAAATAAAGAATTTGCAAAATTTGAAAATATGGAGATTTTCTTTGATTGTATTTTGTCTGCTGCATATTTTAAGATTTGCTAGTAAGTAGTAAGCAAAGTGATTTCAGTGAATATGATTTTATAAAATAGAATATTTGTGTCACTCCAAAATGATAATTAGAATGAAAAAATAAGGGGTTTTGATTGATAAGTCACTAAATTATGTTTACATGATTGTATATGTACTAAGACATGTAGGTATACGACGTATGACATAGCATCTGAATAATATTTAACTGCAGAAGTGGTGTTATTCAGCTACAGAGATAGTAAATATTGAATCTTAGAATCTGCCCTTTATCCTATCTAAAGGAAAAGGTCAAATCAAATAAACTGAACATCAATGCCTGGCATCATATCATTCATTTGAGACCTGCATATTTGTTAAATAGTTTATATCTAGGTTTTGATTGTATGTGTTTTACCTGTTGCTAAGCAAGCTGTCATTAATAATATATTCATCAGCTCTGCTGAAAGGTTTTTGAGCTGGGCCATTTGTATACCCTTATCTCTAAGGTACAGCACAAATGTGCTTATACAGTAAAAGCAGTTTATCAGTTTTGCCCATCTAAAGTGCAAACTTGTATAACGAATTTGTTATCTCCCTAGAATAATGTTTGGAAATTAAAACATTCAGGAGATGTTTAAAGAATAAGTAGCTAATTTGATGTTTATCTGTATTATGGAAAATTAGAATTAAACGATGGTAAAGAGATGATGACTGTATTTTGAGCAGCACAAAAATGACCAGCAGTGGCTCATGGCTCAGGGGTTAATAACGCCACGTGTGTGAAGTATGCACATTGTCCCTTTGTCAGCCATAAGCATTTTTCTGAGCTTATCCTATGCAGTGTACTGGTGATTTTAAATTGCCAGTCCGAGTTAGTGTGTGTGTGAGTTGTGTGTACGAGTGAGTGTTTCTCCTTGGTCTCTCTTGGTAATCTCAAGATTGCTTCCTACATTTCACCCAGTCATGCTATGATTGAAACTGCTGAAACTAAATTGGATTATGAAAATTTGAAATGTATGGTGAATAGTAAAAGAACGTTATGGTACTTGCTAATTTTGTGCAAAATATATACCCAGGGTGAAAATGAATTAATACCTAATATTGTATGCATGACACAGCTTCTTGTTTCACATAATCAATATTCATCTTTAAATAGCTCCATTTATTCAGTGTTGATGCCAAAGAGCTGACACAAGCCCATATGAGAAACCAAAACAACCATTTTAATTACATACTAACAATATGAATTTGGTTTCACTATGTGTATACAGTAAACAGCTGGGTATAGCATGTACATACTAAGTACCTGGTATGATATGATATACCACTAATCAACAAGCAGCTGCTCAGTTTCTAGGTGAACACTAGCTTGTTTAGACAAAAACATCAAACACACAGCTGGATAATTGCATATCAATGCTGATGAATTCCTTGCAAATTACAGTCCGTGTCTGGTTTGGATTTTTGTACAAGTTATATGTACTAATATAGTGTGACACTTATAGGGTCGGATTTCATGGCTAGACCAGAGAAGGAGACACAGCTTCTCACAAGCCTACCTTATCTGGAGCTGTCATGATGTCACACACAGTGTCTCCTTGGAGAAAGTCCTTAGCAACAGTGCAGCACCTCCTAGCAACTTGGTAACAAAATGCTGATGTCACAAAATGGCAATATAATTCACTTAAAATTAGACAACTAAATATTTGCATTTTTCATAAGCTAAATTACTTACACCAAACACATATTATTATGTTCCTTGAGGCTTAAACTTTCAAATTTTCAGTACATAACAGATAAATGGAAAAAATCATCTGAAGCAACAAAAATTTCTAATGAGGTGTTTCAGTTCCTAACAGTTGGAGTGTATACTGCTATCTCTGACAGACAGAGCTTAATTAAACAGATTAAGGGTGTACTTGCACCGGCAATTTGTATCATGCCTGAGTACTTTTGTCCGCATGTAACCCTGCAAAGTTTACTTCATTTGACTACTGTGATTCCTCCATACTGTGCCCCGGCCTACTTGGAAGAGGTGGGTTCAGTAGCATTCGGTTTTAGTCTTACCTTACACATGAATGCAAATTGTAGTTGGCAAGAAAAGCTGCAAATTTCTCTCTTAACATTATTTGTCTCCGTAAAAATCTTCTCATACGTGCAGCGCGATTAATATCGAAATGCTGTGCTGCACACTCAATAAATCTATAAGAAGGTAGAGCGTTATCCTGCCCTACATGACTCCAAAAAAAAAAACACAAAATAAGTAAAAAAATTTTGACATGCATGCTGTCACTCCGTGTTCAGATCTTGTTTTGGCTTTACTCAAAGTCGCACGGTCATGACGACAGCGTGCCTGGGCCTAGAATGTTAAGTGCAGTGTGAGTGCAGGCTAGCGGGGGAGTCGGGAGTGGGGAAAATCGCATTTAGGCATGGTACAGAACAAACGTGTCTAGTGTGTGTACACCTTAAGAAGACAGAGAATAAAAGAGCTAAGTGATTAAACTAGTGATAAGGTAAGAATTGAAGTCAAATCAAAAGCAAGGTCTGAGCCAAACTAAACATGAGAACAAAGTACAGCAAAATTTTGGAAAAGGTAGTCACATACTCAGACACTTGAATGACCTTTCAGGAAACTGCTTATTCTGTTGTCAAATAACAGCGTGACCTTCGGGGGGGGCGCGCCTCATCTCTAGTAACCGTGTATCATTTTTACATCCACAGTGGCGACATGGATAGAAAAACAACATGGCCTTGTAGTAAATCTATGAAATAACCACCATAATTTCAATTCCTGATGTTGAACAATATATGTGGAGAACCTTTACTTCACAAAGAGAAATGTATTCTTTTTAGAAAAAAGTAAAAACTACAGTGAATTAGGATAAATTGTGACCTGTTGAGCCCTGTCATTGTTCCTGGCAGTCGCTTTATCTATTTAGTTTAGCTCTTCAGCTCCTTTTTGTACTATTCCTATATTTTCCTATATTTCATGTTCCTCTGTTTTAAGTTTCTCAGTTTTTTCTATATTAGACTGCACATAAATCAGTCGAGGATTAGTAGTATTGTCACATGTAAAAAGCACAGTGATCCTCTTATATGTATGGTGCCATTTCTGCCTCACATAGTCAAATGACTGGTACCATGACTCATGTCCTATGACTGCAGAACATGGCAGACAGTGTGGAATGGTGGTTAAGGCTTTGGACTTGTGGATTCAAATCCTGATACTGACCATGGCCAAGTGACTTAAGTTGCCTGAAATGGAAAAACAAAAGAAATGTAACCAACTGCATCTCAGATGTTGTAAATCACAATGGACAAAGATATCAGCCAAGTAACAAGTAATATCACTACTCTCTGGCTCCTTGATATTGCAAATGCATGACCATACTGTTGCATTTGGTCTTTATTTTAGCCATTTTAAGTAAAAATCAATATGTTAATTGAAAAATGCAAATTAATTAAACGTATTATTCCTGTGTTTTTTCCACCACTTTTAGAAACCATTCCCGTTTACTTAATACTCTATGAAACAAGGAACTCCTTTATTGAGGCCCTGTTACTGTACATAGCAGCATGTGTCCAGGTCACTATGTCATTTGGAGGCCTTAACACTGGTATATGTGAGTGTGCCATGTGATATACTGGTGCTCATTCAAGGCTGATTGTGTCCTTACCCCCAGTACTGCTGGGATTTAGACAACAAAGCCCTGGACTTGATGATGAAGGCATACAAGTTTAGTTCAGTTCAGTGTATTTTTATATAGTGATCACACCACTTTGTCACCATAATAAGATGACAATGAAGTACTAAACTTTACATTTTCATACGTAATCATACATATCAATGACTGAACATAACAAAATCATGCTGATAGATAGATAGATAGATTGAGACATGGAAATGTATAAAGGAACCCCAGTAAAATTTCTTGACACACTTCTGATGAATAATTCATTGACTCAAAATCATCAGTGTTAGTGTGTCAGAGAGAGGATGTGCAGCATTGTTCATGATGATGCTCAGTTGTGTTTTAATTCTCTTCTTCACTACTACCTCCAGGGGGTACAGAGAGCATCCCATAACTAAGATTGCATTTTTAATCAGCTTGTGGATTTTGTGGACCTCTCTTAAAGTGATGTTGCTAACCCAACACACCACAGCATAGAATATTGCTCTGGCTATCACAGTGTTATAGAACATGTGAAGGATGCCACTAACCCACATTAAAGGAACAGAATCACCTAAAAAAACTCTTCTCTGCCCTTTTTTACATAGTTCATCTGTGTTACGAGACCAGTCATTGATGTGGACCCCCAAGTACTTGTAGGACTAGCCCACTTAAACATCCACTTCTTGAATAGTGACTGAACATAGTGGCTCTTTGGTGTGGTGAAAGCCTAACAAGGTCCTTCGTTTTAATGATTTTAATTTGTAGACAATTCTTTCTGCACCAAGAAACAAACTTCTCCACCTGACTCCTATACTCTGTCTCATAATACACCCAATAAGTGCAGACCTGTTGTTATATTGAAAGTCTGAGGTGTACAGAGTGAATAGAACTGTACCAGAACTGTAAATGTGCTCTAGTGTTGCTTACATCCATATCAGAAACACGGTCCTTCAGCCTCACAAACTGTGGTCAATCAATTATCCAGGACGACATAGGCTCATCCACCTGCACATCTCTGAGCTTACCCCTTAAAAGAGTTGGCTGGACTGAAGGCACTGGAGAAATCAAAAAGCATAAACCTCACAGTCCTTGACTTCATCTGGATCAGGAACAATGCAGGATGTTTTCCAAAGCAGTGGCACATTCTGGAGCCATGTGGACGTCAAGACTGTTCAAGATGTCAAGACATGTTGAACAGTATATTATATATAGGGACTTTCTCATAATGATGAGTCAGAATGTGGACAAAAAAGCTGAAATAATTTTGAAGCATTTATAAATAATCCTTATAAACACAATAGTAGAAGAACTGCCCACATCATAGTTTATCCCTGGAACAAGTGTTAAGAGCCACTGGGAAAAGCACTTGGTTTTCCTCAATGGTAGCTGCTTGAGGACCTTATGTCTGTATCCCGCCTATGGAGGAGTTCAAAGGCTTATAAGTACACAGAAATAGATGTTCCCTTTTGTCAGGTGAACCCATATCAGCTTTTTTAAAATTGTCATGATTTACATGGAATCAGGAGAGACAGGTTTTTAGAGTAATCCATGCCATTATTGCTTTGTTCCTGGTTAAGAATAAGAGAAACACTTAAGGAACCTGAATCTTAAAAAAACTATTTGATTAAAATTAAAGCCAAACAAATTTGCAAGATAACCAGCAGTTACAGATTAGAAAATTGAGAAAGTGGAACAAAAACCTGCAGTCACAGTGACCCCTCTAGGATCTGAATGTGACACACCATGCCCTTTATTTTTTTTTACAGAAATGACCCATGTTTTATCTATATATCACTAGAGAATAAAGCTAAACAACCTAACAAGGCATTTCCTTCAAAACTGGAAGTTAATTTGGTGGGAATAAAAACCACAGAAGCCACAGAAGTCCCTTGTGATTGGCAAATGGAAAGCTCTGCAATGGTGGAACTCCAGTTACACCGGACCTCTCAAACTCAACTCCTGGAGCGCCACTGTGGCTGCAGATTTCAATCAAGCTAGATTTTTAATTAAAAATGAATTTCTGGTGCTAATGGAGCATATCAGTTAATTAGATGGTTCGTTATGCATCTCATTCTCTTACACCAGAAATTCATTCCAGGATTTAATTTACTTTTCTGAAAAAACAAACAAATGAACTTGTGAACTGAGGTGGGTTAGCACTCTGCAGTCCTTCAACTTCTTTCTCTGATTAATTTCTAAACATTTTATTCAAACAGCTATTTTGTAAAGAACACACACCAGTGCAAATGGGACCAAGCATTATTGCAGTTTAGTGGGAAGTAAAATCATAATTATTGGTAATTTCTTACCATGAAGAAAGAACTTGGAGCAAACCTCTAATTACAGTTGATTCAGAAAATATTCAAGGCCCTTCACTTTCTGCACACTTTATTGTGTTGTAAATTAACTGTAAAGGGATAAATTTACCATTTTTGCTAATTAAATAACCTATATTGGCATAGTGAAGACATGTTTTCAAATAGGTTTGCCAAATTATTAAAAATCAGAAACTGAAATCTCTAGTCTATATAAGCATTCAGACCTGTTGCTGTGGCGCTCCAGATTGTCATCAGATGCATCCGGTTTGCTTGAATTCTCCTTGAGATGTGTCTAAAACTTGCACCTGTGGAAAAATAAATGGATTGTTTAGGAAGGCACACACTTGTGTATACAGTATATGGTCCCAGAATTCAAACTGCATTGCAGGACAAAAACCAAGCTGTGATGTCCCAGGGACTCTCTGTAGACACCGATAGTGATGAGACATAGATTAGGGCAGGGGTCTCCAACCTTTTTTCCCCTGAGAGCTACTTTTACAAAATGAAAATGGCCGAGAGTTACTCATGTTTTCTAACGTTTATTCTCATAGCTTATTTCAACCCAAACAAACTAAATAAGCTTATTTTGCCTGAACATTTACAAAATGCTGGTGTCCACAACTCACATTTTGCATTAAAACATCACAAAAAATATTTAGTTCACCTGCAAGTGCATTTATATGTCTGTATGCATTTTCTAGTGTACCTCACACTATTGAATTAAAACATGAATGCTGTCAAAACAAAACAATACAATTACAAATACACAGATATTACTTATTCATTTGTCATTTTGTTACATGTCACTGTTTCACTTCACATGTCCAGTTGCATGTGTTTTTTAGTTAGTCAGATGACTGGCACTGCATGGAGTCAACAAGAGAGGTGTATGGTGGAGTGGAGCCACTTAGGTTCACTCTTATGGAGTCATTTAAATGTTCATCTGTCAGTTTTGTTCTGAACTTTTATTTTATGACTTTCATGTCAGAAAAGGCAGACTCACAGAAGTATGGAGACCCAAACAAAGCAGACATTTTCAGAGTTGCTTGGTGAAGATTCCTATAGTTATGTGGCTCTACTAAGCTCCAGAAATGCCGAGAATGCTGTTGAGACTTTAACTGCACATTATAATAATATATAAAATCCAGTGTCTGTCTGTATGTCTGTCTGCTTTTTACTAGAGAAATACTTCACGGATTTAGATAGGGTTTTTTTCTATAATTTGCTTTAACATTCTGGTTGATTTTGCGACTTCTCTGTTTTTGCTATGTTTGATAGTTCGCTTGCGGTACCGATTTTTTTTTTTGCGCGAATCTGAGTGAGACGCAGCGGGCAGAGGGAAGTGGAGCGGAGCCCTCCTCACTCACGCTGCAGCCTTGGGGCGTGTACCTTACTCCAGCTTAGCTAGCAAACAAGAGAACTACTTAAACATTGCACTAAGAATCATAGTTTGCTTGCGGTATGGATTTCTTTGTGAGAATCCGAGATCCATGCAGCGCGCCGAGGGGAGGGGCCTTCCTCACTCACTTGCCAGTTTCGCTGTGTGTTCCTTAACTCTGCTTAGCTAACAAATGAGAGAACAATTGAATTCAACTTTGTTTGATATTTAAAATAAAGTGTTAGGACTATTCCATCTGGCCAAACTGAGTAACCAGGCGAGAAGAGCCTTGGCCAGTAAGGAGACCAAGAACTCAGTGTTCACTCTAACAGAGCTTCAGAAGTCCTCTGTTGAGATGTGAAAACCTATAGAAAAGATGGCCATCTCAGCAAAACTTGAATTTGCTAAATGGCATTTAAAGGACTCTGAGAGCATGAGAAAAGGTTTTCTCTAGTCTAATAAGTCAGAAATTGAGCTGTTTTGGCAGACCTCCAAGCAATATGGCTTGTGATTCCCAGGCTGTACTCATCACCTACTTAATACCATCCCCACAATGTACAATGGTGGTGGCAGCACTGTGCTATGGGGACACTGCTCTGTGGCAGGGACAGGGAGACTGGTGAGAACTGAGGGAAGGATGAATGCAGCCAAATACAGAGAGGTCCTTGAAGACAACCTGCTCCAACAATGGAGTGGCAACAATAGAGTGGCTTTGGGACAAGTCTCTGACTGTCCTTCAGTGGCCCAGCCAAAGCCCAAACTTAAATCCCATAGAACATCTGTGAAGAGGCCAGAAGATGGCAGTTCTCACTTGCTTCCCATGCAGCCTACCAGAGGTTGAGATGATCTGCCAGGAGGAATGTGATAAAACTACCCATATCCCAGTGTGCAAAACTTTTAGAGACTTACCCAAGAAGCTGTAAAGCAGTAATTGCTTTCAAAAGGGTTCCTACAAAGTACTGAATTAAGGTCTGAGTACTAATATGAAGGAGTGGGTTCAGTGTTTGATATCTCTTTATTATAAAAAAAAATCTTGGTTGAAGGGAGTCCAGGGAGACGAGACATGATCTTCTCGGAAGACACTTTAAAGACCCGCAAGATGAAAGAGATTGGCCACAGAGTATCTCGCGGGGACTTTAAATATAAGACTTAGTGCCAAGATATTGCAATTTGACTTCCCGCGAGAGACACTTTAACGTCACACGAGACAAAGCAGTGACACAACATTTAAAACAAGTTCACTAACATCTAACCTAGCAGTTGTTGGAATGCTTTTGGCAGACAGACATCATGTGCTCCCAGCTCTTAAAACAACGACAAACAACAAGCAGAACACTCAGCTTGCCAGCAGCAGCAGTAGGAAGCCAGCAGATGATCCGACCGCTTCTTCTTAGTGTGCATTCAGCCAAACCCGCACCCTTCATAACGCGAGCGGCAGAGACACAAAGTGGCAAAAGGACAGCTGCTGTTCAGGCTTTAAAATGATTGACGCAAAGCGCGACAAGCAGAAGACGCAGCTTGTCAGCAGCAAGAACCCAGCAGATGATCCGACTGCAACTCATTAGCGTGTGTTCAGCCCTCCCTTAACAATGCGAGCAGCGTTATACGTCCTGCGAGAAAGAGATTTAACCATGCCCGGGGCCTGAAATAAAGGACAAGTATTGTTTTTACAAAAGTTTTAAAGTAAAAGTGAAAATAATGCATATGTAACAATTCCCAATCAAAAATAACAATCTGTTTAAATTGTATCTGGTAAACCAAACTCGGGGGTGGGTGAGTGAAGCGAGCAGGGGGCGGAGCCCCCTAGTTTAATAAATTTGCAAAACTTTCTGGCAACCTGTTTTCACTTTGTCCTAGTGGGTTATTGAGTGATTGATGTGCGAAAAGGGCATGTTTGCCCATTAAAAGTGAAATCTACGTACAATACAATAAAGTGTGCAGAAAGTTAAGGGGTCTGAAAACTTTCTGATTCCACTGTAAATTACATGAGTGGCTTATGATGAAGAAATTGATTGGAATCCAAGTGCTCTGGCAACTGTACTAGTGGCTCTAAACTAGTCAGGGGTGACTAAATTGGCCCTGTGATGGACTAGCACCCTGTTTGGGTTTGGTAACCGTCTTACACCAGATGTCACCAGGTTAGGCCCTGTCCAACAGGGACTTTAAGCTAGTAAATTGATTTACATATTGGGAAGTCATTCTTGGATAATATTGATTGTGTGTTGTAACCCAATCCAGGGTAAAATTTTAAATCTTTTTGGGAAGTGCATGTTGAAAATGCAGTAAAATACCTGTGTTTATTCATGCTGAGCTAAACTTGTACTTTTGCTTATCATTTACATAAATGATCTGTTTACTTTGCTCATTACTCTGACGTTTCATGATAAAATGCTGATAGACACATGTTTGATTAAACTAGAAAACACAATAAATCTGAATTCTGTGTAGATAGACATGAAATAATTATAGAAAGGATTCAAGTAGATGGTGAAAGACATACAAAGTTTGTTAGCAGTACAAGTATTCTGAATTCAAAATGAATGCAAATGTTCTAATTATTCTAGTGTAGATAATAAATGCCAAGATCAATGGAACGTCTTCCAGAAATGGCAGTCAGAGCAGATTCTGTCATGTGTCTTTTGTGAATTGCTTGTTAGCGTTATTTACAGTACAGAGTTGCATAGCTTTCTTAATTTAGAGAGCTGTCGGGGATACAGAATAAGAATGCACAAATATTCTAGTTTTTATCAAAACTATCATACTTTTCTGTGAATGCCATGCAGTTTTCAGCTCCATTCATCTGCAGCTAATTAGCAGTGAAGGTCATGGCAGTGCTCATCTTTTCGCCTACTTTTACCTGGCGTAACCTTTTAAAAACAGTTTAGTAATTAAAAGTAACTAAGAAAAAGAAACAGTTCCTCACTCATTAATTTTTAAAGTGCTTCTCATTATTTGTCCATTTTTCACAGTCTTGAAAATAAAATAAGAGCAAGTTAATTTGAGTACGCACACATATAATTTGACATCTTCACATTCAATGAAAATATTCCACCAAACAGAAATTATCTTGCAATTTTTAAAAATGTTTGAATGTCTCATTATTACAATTCTCCTTGACTCTAAAATAAATTTAATGTATTTGGGAACGCGTAGCTGTTGTTTGACATTTCCTGATTGGCCCTTTGTGAGTGTGTATATAAGTGAGCCCTGTGATGGACTGGCATTCCATCTAGAGATGATTCCTGCCTTGCACCAAATGCCAATTGGATAGACTTCAGTCCCATAACTTTGAATTAGATTAAGTAATTTTAAGAATGCTATGTTACATAAATTTTAGTTAACCTGGCGTGCAGTAATGGATGCTGGCTGCTAGAAGCTGTGGTACTGCTTATATAGTAATTGGTCAGATTTAATGTCCCATAACACCCAATCACACAGATGCTGTACTGTATATGGTACCTATTATAAATGATTTGGGGCATGCAACAAACAGACATTTTTGTACAAAGCTAGACATGCTGGCTACAACAGAGTGAGTTTTTCAACTCAGGATTCCTGTGGAATTCCTGGAGTAACCTTTCGGGCAGAGGTATGCCTACCTTTTATACTGCCCTAGAGGTTCTTGGTTCTGGAAATAGCATTTGTGATCCTCTTTGATTCTGAAGGCCAACTCTCTGTAATATTGATTTCTCTTTCAGAGGCTGTCCTGAGTAAAATATCTCCTGTCTTCTAATTAAAAGAGAGTAAAACATGTTCAGGGATATCTTGAATGTTCACTTCTCATTTTAGTGATTTCCCCTTTACTCCTAGGATGTTCCAGATAACACTATACATTTTCAAAACACTTTTTATGTGTTCTTGAAACCCCTTAGGAAAAAAGTAATGTTCGCAAAGGCCAGGAGGTGATAGCAACAATCTTAATCAGTAAATAGACTAGGGCTGGAATAGTGGAAGGTCAAAAGGATCTTCTAACAAACCAAAATGAACTCCAAAAGCCAATGGTCTAAAAGAACATAGGGATGTTATAATTATTCGATAGAACTATATTTTTCCCCAGAGGGAACAATGCAGTACTATGCTGTTGTAATGTTTTGCTTTTCGAAAATAAAATAAAATAAAATAATAATAATAATGAAATAAAATAATGTGCCCTAACCAAAGTTTAATTACAAAGTCTTCTACAAGTGAAAGTCTTGTTGAGAATATCCAGAAGTCTGAATTGCATTCTTAACATGCCACCATCTTAAATAGTGATTGTGTGATGTAGTCAATGTGTCCCAGTGTCAACTATCATGTCATCAGCAATGGGCCTAAAATTTAATAGAACAGTGTAAAAACATGAAAAAATAAATTACCAATAATCAAAACCAAAGGTCATAAGGGTATTGTGGGGATTGGGGTGTATCTCACCTTTGCCTTTTTCTTTTCTTTATTGTACTTAATTGTTTTGTATTTATTTATTTTGTTACTGGCATATATAAATAGACTTTTGCAAGTCGTGGAGCTACAGATGCCAGTCGACACTTCAGCTCATTCATAAAGATGCTGCAGATACTCTGCCTTCATTTAAAAAGCATTTAGATTAAACTGTATGACATTGACTAGGTATTGAATAATTAAAGAAGATTGATATGCTAAAGAGCCTCCCCTTACTTATAAGCTTTCATATGCTTTTATGATGCACAAGATGCAATTACTTCAGTATTTCCTGCAATTGATTAAAATATTATTTAGTGTGTGTGATTTTTTTTTTCTGAATAAAGAATGTGCTTGAGCACTAATCCTGCCTGACGTGGTGCTGTACTACTGCCCTTTAATATAAAAAATAGATGTAAGATTCAGCTCGATTTTATTTTTAATTTGGCAAATACCTTTATATGTGGCAGATTGACAAATTATTCTACATACCATACTTTATCAAATTTTGACTCATAACTCCAAAACAGAATTAAGCAATAAAAGCTCATTTTTAAGTAAACAGCATACAAAAACATCCTCAGCACTCAGCTTTGTGAGTAGGAGATTACAAAAAAATAAATAAACGAAGACAGTAACCAGTCGTAACAAAAGACCAAAGATCAACCGCTGGACACTTACAAAAGATTATGGAGTCAACACTTTCACATCGCCAGTCACTGGCCACCAAGGTTCCCACCAGATGAGTAACAGACACCCTTTTCTTAATATTGATGCTTGATGACCCATTAATCTGGGTGAACAAAGCTCAGGAAGTGTCTGGTTTAAAAAAGATTTCCAGGCATTTGCACAAAACCAGCTAGGAACCCTCCAGTGAGTGGCCAGTGCAAGAAAATGTGATGTTGTATTGGGCTAAGACAAATGTGAAGAGAGATGTTGGAGGAGAAATATATGGGGCAGTAAAGGGTTGTTCAGAATAAAGAATTGAGGAAGGAGCAGTGGAAACAAAGGAAGGAGGACACAGAAGATCAGCTCCAGAACAAGCGGAGGAATCTACAAGTCACCTTTAAAGAAAAATGAGGACAGTAGGGCTCGGTGCCCTAGTCTCATGGGGACATGGACTGTGCACGAATTTTGGAAAAAAGAACGATATTTTTAAAAATTATATTCTAGGTTGGAGGGGTTCAGGATGCAATGTTAGTGGTAAACACTTTAATGTTGAGTACAGTAGAACACTTGACTTTTAATAGGGGAAGAGAATGAGAAAAGATGAAAAGAACAAGGAAGATAAATATAGAGCATAATAGAACTCCTCACCTTATGAAGACTGGCTTCATCTGGGTGTATAATAAAATAGGAGGAATAGGAAGGTTGAGCCTGGAATTGTCAAAGCTATCTACAAATGTCCGGATCAGCTTTAAAGGATTAACCATTAAAGACTGGATTGTTAGAGTGCCAGTATGGAAATGTGACCAGGTGTCTCTCACACCAGTGCCACCATCCAAGGGCATAAGAGATAAGGTGATCATAATTAGGAAGTTGTAGCGGTGCCCATGAGAACTGAAGAGAAATCAGTGGAGTCCTGAAGGTGGATTAGCAAGAGCATCAATCAAGCTCCAAACTGGATGGAGGGTGTACACTCAACGGTAAAATTCTTAGTATGATACGTGTATTTATTAATTTCTTAGAAATATTTGTAGGTCAAATAACAAAAAATAGCTCAATTCAAAAAAAATGGCAGGCTGGTAATGAAACTGATTAGAATAAAAACCTGTAGCCATGGAGGTTCCTTTGAGCTGAACCTGAACACCACTGACATTAAGACATTTCACACAGCATAAACCTGATTTGATATGTGTGTCCATGTGAAGTTTTCTCCAAGTGCCAAGTAATTTGCCTTCTGGTTAATTTGCCACTCTAAGAAGCTTATGTGAATAATGCATGAATGAAGGACAGGCACTGCTTCCTACCTTGGTTTCAATGGTATAGAGACCCAGTAATGAATAAGTATCTTCTGAAAATAGTAGCAGGCAATGAGAAAGTAAACCCAAAACCCAATCCCCAACTCATGACTCATGGCCTTCAGCACCTGCCTTGATTTGCCGGTACTCCAACTGTTAAAAAAAACAAAAAAAATCTGTAAAGAGATCTAGAAAATAAACATTTGTAACATGTCTTGATCTTGTAGGTCACCTTGGATAAATTCATCAGCCAAATGTTTAAATAGCAGTTTGGATGACATTACAGTATGTGGCGGACGCCCCTGTGATGGAAGGGCTAAGGGAGAGGGAATATTCAGGGCAATACATCCCCTGGAACACTAGAGGGAAACCACCCCAGACTCACAGTGGGGTCACAAGTTTGGAGCTTAGAAGCTCAACCCTGCTGGAGGCCGAGCACAAGCTGCAGCACTTCCGCCACATACCGAAGTTCTGTCGGAAGAGGATCCAGGAGCACCTGGAGCACTTCCGGGTGCCCTGTAAAAGGAACCAGAGTCGGGAGGAGATGGAAGATGCCTTTTGGGAGAGGAGTAGAGGCGGCAGAGAAAAGAAAGACAGAAGAAGAAGAAAGGACTGTCTTATTCGGTGCTGTGCTGTGGGGAGCAGGGAAATGGAGCTCCTCAGCTGAAAATAAACGTGTTGTATGACAACCCGTGTCTCTCCCTGTCTGTGTTGTGTTAGGGTGGCTGTACGTGCCCTAGTGGTCCACAGATAACAATCTGAGTCAGAAAATGGAATGGGATATAAGTACATCAGAAATGGCCCTTGTGTACACACACGCCCACCCTCACTCATGAAGTTCCAGTTTGGACCACCAGTTAGTCTGGTATTGCTGTCCTTCCAATGTAGGAGGACATAGGCAGTCTCCGCGAGAAGAAAGCAGTCTGGATGGTGTGCCAGTGTGCCACCTGCATTATTACAGCAAAAGAACATTTTTTTTGTATTCTTTCCTCAAGATACAGCTGAAGACTTGTTTACAGACACATAAAAGTTAACCGACTGACACTGAGTAAGCAGGTAGTTTTGTTTCTCTTCTCCATGGATTTTAAATGCCTGAAGGCTCCAAGGTTTGAATTTCATAAAAAAACATTTGAGATAACATTGATGAGGTTATCATCTCCCTATTTTTCTTAAGGAATTGAAATCACAGAGTGTAATGAAAAAATGTTTCAATTTCATGTAATGTACATTTTTTGTACTATTTCAGTGCAGATTATATTGCATGTTTGCTCATTATTTAATGTTTTTAAAGTGTACTTTTTCAAATTAATATGAAGATCTGGCTGTACATTTACCTTGTGGTTGCCCTCTGTCATTTATTTGTGCCTGTAAATATAAAATATGATAAAACAAATGTTCCTGAAGTCAATAAAATGCGTATTTTTAATTTCTCTCTTATTATATTTCTCCTATCATTTCTCCTACTGCAGCTATCTAGGATACTTCTTATATTTCCCTAGAGAATAAAGCACTCATTACTTTATGTAAATAGTTAGATTTAATGAGATTTCAAAATGCAAGAAGTGACTTTTTTTTAAAAAACTGAGAAAATTCTAAAAAAAAAAAATAGAAATAAAATTGTATCATACTTACATTTGGTTTTTTTTTCTTGGTACACTGGTTTTCCACTTGTTTTGCATTAACATGTCAGATTTAGAACTGACCTTGTGTAAGTGACTTTACCCTTGGAACCTCATCTAGGGTTGGCCCCATCTGGTAATTCTGGGGCTAAGGTCTGCCCGCCACCACCATGAACCGGAGATTTAGCATGTTTGTGGATAGATGGAAGAAATTGTATTGTTTGTTGTTTGTGCCAAGGTGTCAGGTTTGTAGTTAAAGAAGAAGAATAAAATTACTTATATCTTAAAATGAAAAAGAATGCACTGTTTAGACCACTGCCACCAGCCTGGACTGGTGTATGGATTCATGCTGTTGGTGCTAAATTCTGATTGTACCATCTGTGTACCTCAGCAGAAATCGAGTTTCATCAGGCCAGGGTATATTTTTCCAGTCTTACATTGTTTAGTTTTGGTGAGCCTGTGCCTACTGCTGCCTGAGCTTTCTGTTTTTGGCTGACAGGAGTGGAACCTGACGTGGTTTTCTGCTGTTGTAAGCCATTTAATGAATTATTATTATTATTATTATTGTTATTATTATTATCCATCTCAAGTTTTGATGTGTTGTGCATTCTGAGCTGCTCTTCTGTTCAGCACAGTTGCACAGAGTGGTTGTCTTAGTTAATATAGCCTCTCTGTCAACTCACAACAGTCTGGTTATTCTCTTCTGATTACTCTTATCAACAAGGCATTTCCATCTAACAAACTGCTGCTTATTGGATGTTCTTTTGTTTTTTGCACCACAGTGAGGAAAATATAGAAACTGTTGTGTGTAAAAATCCCAGACAATCAGCAGTTACAGAAATACTCACACCAGCCAACAGTCATGCCACAGTCAAAATCACTGAGATCACGTTTTTTCCCCATTCTGGTGTTTGATGTGAACATTAACTGAAGTTTCTGCCCTGTCTCTGCATGAGTTTATGGATTGAACTGCTGCTACATGATTGGCTGATTAAACCATTGTCTGGATAAGCAGGTGTACAGGTGTTCCTAGTAGTTTGCTCAGTGAGTTTATATTATCATATATATGCATGCAGTGTATAGAAGTGGTTTTAAGGCCACTCTATCTGTCTCCATCACCTCCATTCTGAAAATTATTAATAGTGTAATTCCATTAGAAGGTGCCTACAAACAGGTCCATCATATGTAATGGTAGACCAAGTACCATCAATAACCCTGAGAAGTGAAAAAGAAAAGTGGAAAAGACAATAGTAAAGGTATAATAAAAGCAATCCCTATAATTAATTAAAAAGCAGTATAAAACATCAATATGAAATCAGTTCAGCAGCAGAACTAACAAGAAAATGCTATGCTAAATATTGAATCTTCAACTTTAATTTAAACACTGAGACCAAAGTGGTTTCTCATATGTAGGCAGAAATATTTTTCCAAGGTGTGGATGCCCCATAGCTAAGGGTCTTGCCTCTAATGATATATTTATTTTTCTTTGTAAGATTAAGGAATTCTGCATTTCGAGGCTGCACTGTACAGTATGTCCTGAAGTGTAGGCACTGGGATAGTAAACAATTTTTCACTTTATTTACAAGAAAGATAATTTGAATAATGTTTCTAAACTCAACTGGAAGCCACTAAAGTGATGCAAGAATTGGATTTCTATTTCTAAGTTCCAGCTAATGATACTTCCCGCCTTGTTTTGAATTAAATGTGATGTACTTGGCAAACAATTTGAAGAGCCGGAGTATAAAACATTACAATAGACAGTTCTGCCACAGGTGAGGCTTTCAAGACCCTGCAGTTTAAGAAACGGACTTTATTGTGTAGTATTTCTAAACTGGAGAAAGCATGGTTTAGAAAGTAAGCACATGAAAACTGAAGGTCAAATCCTTGTCAAACACACGTAAATAATTCAGAAAATAAGATTATAGTCTCAAAATTTGTAAGTGAAAAAGGAATTGGTTACATAAGTAAACCAAGATATTTTTGTTTTTAAATTTTCATAAATGTTTTATATGCACATTACACATTTCACATTAAGAATGTGAAAAATCATTTTGGTGCTTTAAAATTCAAGTACAGTAGCAACACCTAATTTTTAAAGCTGTTCAAGTAAGAGACCTCCTAATTCTACTACAATTGCTGCTACTACTATTAACATTTAAATTGATTGAGCTAAACTAAAATCTAGGCCTATTGAGTTATACAGGCAAATGCACATCTCTTACATTTCATTCAGTCAGTGTGCAAGTAGTTTCACAGGGCCAAACATGATACCTGAGACAAGAAAACACATCTATGGCCAACTCATTAAAAAGTTTACAGTGCATAGCAGTGAAATCCGACACCGACAGGCTCCACCCACCAGGTTTCTTCCTAAAAACCCACCCCCAATTTTCCTCCACCCCATGCTCAATTTTTCACATTTGTTCTCAGTAGCTGTATTAATTCTTCTCAGTACTTTTCAGGATTCTGTTGTCTCGTTGTAAGACTGCAGTTTTGCTGGTTATTGCCAACTTTTATTGTTATTAAGAAAATTTAAATTCCAGATTAAGCCATAATGACCTTGACAAATATGTTAAGTAAGATTTTAATTTAAAATATTTCCACTTAC
This sequence comes from Polypterus bichir lapradei, assembly GCA_026402145.1. NCBI lineage: Eukaryota > Metazoa > Chordata > Cladistia > Polypteriformes > Polypteridae > Polypterus > Polypterus bichir. The sequence continues at coordinate 108,754,808 of JANRMT010062856.1, forward strand.
AGTGAAATTTTTAAAATTTGTAGTCCTCCTAAGTTCCTGTAGTATTTCTGTTTTATTAATGCTGAAAATCTTTATATTATAGCCACCACTGACATGATTGGGATTAAACTATAGAACTCAACAGCTCTTTATCAAAAGCAGGATTACCGTATATACTTGCGGATAAATTCTCCTGCAGATAAGTCAGGACTTAATTTTAACGTATAATTTCTGGTATTTTATAATGTTGGTCGTATAAGTTGAATGTGGAAAACTATGATATGCTAATGCCCACCTGAGAGAGTAACCACAGAGCACACTGCCTTTCTTTTCTATGTATTGTGCCTACGTAACCACACGGTAATACCTGAAATATTCCGAAGCAATGTTTGCACTGATTTGTGTTTTTTGTATCTCACACCCTCATACACCTTTATCGTAAGAGCATCTCTTATCTACGATGGAGCTTTCGATCAGAAGAAAGCATGAAGCTGGTTTTAAATTAAACGTCGTTGAAGTAGCGAAAGAAATTGGTAACTGCACTGCTGCAACAAAATTCGATGCGTCTGCGAAACTGATGTGAGATTGAAGGAGGGAAGAAGATGTAAAAAAAAAAAAAAAAAAAGTTGCATTTTTGAACGTGCGTATAAGTCGGGGTCTGATTTTTATGATCGATTTTTTAGGTATCAAGACCCGACTTATAAATGAGTATAGACAGTATATAGGGTACAAACTATAGTCCATTGAAGAAACACTAGCTGACATTTCTGAGAAATTTAATTTGTTGTAACATGCTGGAGTATGGTATGAAATTTCAGAATAATCTTCAATTCCATCCATCCATTATCCAACCTGCTATATCCTAACTACAGGGTCAAGGGGGTCTGCTGGAGCCAATCCCAGCCAACACAGGGTGCAAGGCAGATAACGAGCCTTGGGCAGGGCACCAGCCCACCACAATAATCTTCAATTCAGACCTGAAAATTAAAGAAGTATGAAATTCCTCATGATGGACAATGAATGATATAATATTTAAAAAGCAATATTCCCGAGGAGACCATAAGAACATTGTGTATGTGATTCATATTTATGTAGAAATGTAAAAGAATTTTTATTAGTATCATTATTATTATTATTATTGTACATGACCATCCAATAATATTAGATGAACATAATAGCAAAAATCATTTTACAGATCAAGTGTGATGACTTACATAAAAATTATATCTGCTATTGCATTAAATAATGCCCATCTATGAGGAACGCACTGGTTATGTCTTGCTTGCGGTTTTATTCATTTTTAGTGTGATGCCCTTACAGGCCAGTGATTTGGGCACATCCTTGACCACATGGGTGTCCATTAAATGTTCTTGACCTCCTTTTCTGGATTTGCTCCCAGTTAATGAGCTGTCAGTTTTCATTTCCTCCCTGTGAGTTTTCTCAGATCTACCAGAGGCCTGCTTATTATCCTTGGTGTATCCTTTTTTAGGGGGGATGGCAAGATTGTTACATGCTCATCAATCACTTTTTGTACTTTTTATTTTGTCTGCATTTTATTTCAGTGTGCATTTCATTTGCTTTGATCTGACTTTGATTGATTTGCTTTTAAGGAGAAGCACTTAATTTAAAAAGCTTTTAGGCTATTTCAGATTTTTGTGTCATGTTAAAACATTTTACCATTTAATTGTTCAGTATGATAAGTAAATATTTTTTTATAAAAAGCATATGAAAAGCTGCAGACCTTTTTGTAAAATAATAATCAGCCGCACATAATAAACTTTCCCATCCATCAGTTACTACCTTTTTATCATAATTTTAAAGATCTGTACCATTTGCTTTACTTCTGCTATGGTACGTGATCTTCCTCTCAAACAGTGCCAGTTTCAAAACATTAGAATAATTTCAAATTCACCTTGAAAGTAATACTAAAAAGTTATATGGATCAAATTAAACCAAGAGGGTTTTGTGCTGTGTTTTATTTGTCTTAGCTAAATGTTTTACTTTTTCAAAGATTTTATCACAGGCTGAGTGAGAACCTTCACCTTACATTAAAGCAAAGTTTAAAAATCCACATATTAAACTAGCTTTCATGGAATTTTGGACTTTTCAGATATGTGTGTTTAATTTCATGATTATTTTATCGATGCATGTATAGCATGATGCATTTAACGTGATAAAGAAATTGGAACTATTATAACTATTATAAATATGTTGTATAATCAAGATAAATAAGTGAAATTGCACTGCAGTCTTTTATTGACTGGGGAGTGTTTAAAATGTTTTGCTTAATTGACCAAAATGAAATTTTCAATAAAGGTCAGGTTCCAAACCTGGGGTGCAATATGTTGCTTATTATAATGATTTTGTCTCTGTATCAGTTTAATGTGTTCAAGATCTGAACTCCATGCCAAACTAGAAGGAAGTAAAATAGCAAAATCTTTTTCTTTCAGTAGTAAATCTGTTTTATCCAGTAAAACATGCAAGCATAATGAACAGGCAACCATGAGTTCATTTGAAAATCATTATTAAACACTGGCAATTCTCACTTTCAGTCTCCAGTATGCAGGTAGTTACATTATTTTGTTGTAGACAACTCCTCTTGACACATACTGCATGCTCAACGGCCACTCAAAACATTTTTTAATGAACTGTCCTGTGGAAAAGCTCTTCAGCTTTACATTATAATTTTAATTTTTTGTAGAACCCTGAACCTTGGCCTTAAATACTTTGTTGCAGAGATCCACAGTCCTGCGATAATTCCACAGGACCTATTTAATTCTTTGTGGTGCAGGATGTAATTTTTGTGCTGTGGATGGGAGCAAGCAGCTTGTGAGTAACATGTGGGTCTAAAGTAATCCAGTTCTTTAAAATAAACACATTTGTAGCTTCTCCATAAATTATATTACACTCCTTTCAAGTGTTAAAGTGTAATTTATTCCCCTAATCTTTTCTGGCATCAACATATATAAAGATTTACTCCTTGTTTGTACTGTGGTTAGACTGGGAAGGTAGTGGGTTATGTATGTGAGATTTATTACTATTTTTTTCACTATATTATGTTAAAATGAGAAACCATTGAATACACATCATGAAAGAATAGAACAAAAAGCTTGTCTTGAGTGAAAGGAAAGAACAATAAAACAATTCAGTCCAATTTGTGTAGTAACAGAGCAGTCTCTCAGGACGGTGCCTCTCATGTAATTTGGTCAGGTCACTGATGACTCCAAGTCCGTGCCAACTTCAGCTTATAATGGTTGATCTGGAAGGGATGGAACCGAGGAATAGTCAGGTCATATCTTTCCAGCTGATGGCCTTATGGACATTGAGAGAAAGAGAAACAAGTAAGTGACTGCAATACACAGATATCCTTCCCTGGTCATTCCCCCGAAAAGAAGATGCTTACCCTGTGCAGCTGACAACAGATAGACACTTATCCAAAGCATTATATTAAACTGTACAGATAGACTAGAAATCTAATTGTGTTATTTGAGTAACAATATACAGTACACTTAGTCTATCTCCTGAATTAAAACTAAAAAAGGGTTTTAGGCCTATATAATAATCAATGCCAAGTCATATTGCTTTGCATCATAAAGATGATATACTATAAGCACTTAAAAGGTAAAATTGCACAGAAGTTGCATTATTAAAAAATAAAGCACATTTCAGGTTTCTCCTGTATAAACATGCCAACCTTTTATTAGATTAGATTAGATAAACTTTATTAATCCCAAGGGGAAATTCACATGCTTACAGAAGCAGAAACAGAAAAAAACAAGAACAGAGATAATAAGCCAGTCAATCAATCAGTCAATCACTAAATCTATACTAATAAAAGGCAAAGCCCTCACTGACTCACTCACTCACTCACTCACTCACTCACTGACTCATCACTAATTCTCCAACTTCCCGTGTGGGTGGAAGGCTGAAATTTGGCAGGTTCATTCCTTACAGCTTCCTTACAAAAGTTGGGCAGGTTTCATTTCGAAATTCTACGCGTAATGGTCATAAC
>JANRMT010062856.1:108778798-108798169 GCA_026402145.1 Polypterus bichir lapradei
TATATAGAGAGAGAGATATAGATATATATAGATATATATATAGATATATATATAGATAGATAGATATGACAACACTCATATCAATGACAAAACAATTACATTAACAATCATGTTACGTTATTTTTAAAATTTTTCCTTTTCCTTTTTTCATAACTTCTTTAACACACTACTTCTCTGCTGCGAAGCGCGGGTATTCTGCTAGTTGTTAATATTATACAGTACACACATACATTTGGTTTGCGTCTGTAACAGACCGTGTACATTTATAGTACTGTACTTATAAAAATGACCTTTTTTTTTTTCACTTCACTTCACAATCATGATACATACTACCGCCCTAGGGATCTGACGCTGTTAGTTTGTATTTGAAACTGGGAGTAACTGTAGATGTGAGTGGTGTTTTGAGGTAATGGAACTGGACATTCTCTGATCTGGAGGGATAAAAGCTGACACACAAACGCTGGTGAATCTGCCTTCTTCGTATCTCACAGTCACTTGATTTTTTTTTATTCAGTTTTATTGAGTGTTCCTGCTCACACAGAATTAGTATGCACCTTATGGTTTATGATGTCAAAAAAAAAAAAAAAAACAGACGTAGGTATATATGATATTTGGAATTATTCATTTTATGACCTTTTATGAGGTAATTTCAGTGCTATATGCAATCATCAAATTCAAATGTTAACAGTTTACACACACACAAGGACCGTCTTTCCTACATTTACGACATGTGTACCTGTTGCAATGCGCACACTTCTCTCTATGCTGTGGTTCCTATTACATTGAAAGGGCACTTGACACTGACTCAGTTTACTTTCCTGGGGAAGTGGCTGTCTTGGAACAAAAACTTGTCGATGTTGCATCCTTCTTTTCTTTTTCCATTGCATTTTCTAGTAAGATGCGACAACGAAGTTCCTCTGCAAGCTGAGCCATGAACACTCTTCTTTTCACAGTGGCCCCTGTGTATGCCTTGCACAGTACATGTGCGTTGATCCTGCTGCACTGAATAAGCTCACGCCTTCTGGTGCACGATGTCAACGCAGCACAGAGAAAAAAAAGAAAGAGACAAATATATGGGACATTGGGTATAAATTTATGGTACTTCTAAAAGTTACCTTTTTTCAGTTTTACATTTACTTTACAGAAAAGGTCACTGGGTAAAGAATGTGGTTTAGTGTGTTGAATATACTTTGAAGGTATTGTGTGCACTTAAAAGAAGGGAAGAAAAACCAGAATAATAATGACAAAGTGAATATAAATAAAAAGGTGTAGGCAAAAATTCATGGTTAGAAGGCAGGCAGAGGACAGCAGCAGGAAGCCATTGCAATGTTACTAATAAAAAGACGAGATCCAAAAATCAGTAGTCAAAAAAAGAGATGCCAAAAGTTCAGAACTGAACTAAAAATTGATGGGAAATTTCCCTCTTGGGACAAATACAGTAGTAACAATATTGCTATTATGGAATTTTTAGTTAATATGTAATAATATTTTACAATGTATTATATATATATATTATATACATATTTAGACAGAGTAAATTAGTAAACACAAGGAAAAGGACTGAATGTAACTCAAGAATAAACTAATTTTAACTTAAAGCTGAAAGCAAGGGAGGTCTCTGCCTTGTCTTAGAGAAGCTACCAATGTAATTTTCCAAGGTTAGAATGAGGTAAATAAGTAACAAACACCTCTCCATAAAGCGAGGATAAAATGGATGGGAAAGCCCATACATCCCACCTTTGAATCAGTACTAAGATCAGTAGGACAATCCACAGAACACCCTTCTTAATGAAGCGATGTTCAGAATAATGGGAGAATTGATGAGTCAGAAATTACTGGTTTAATTGATTGCTTACTCAATGGACTGAGATATTTGTGCATTAACTCTGTTCAAATAAAGAAACATTCTTCATTCTTATTTATGCTTCATGACCACCTTCATTGAAGATGGAGGACTGTTTTTTCCACAATACTAAGTCTCCAAGAAATTTTGGGACGCCAAACAGGTCATTCCTTTTATTTTAGGAAAAAGCAAAAAGAAAACAAAAAAGAAAACATTCTTACGAGTACAACTTGTGATGTGGAAAAACACAGGAAAATGATAAACAGAAATGAACAGGAGACACTATCTATCTATCTATCTATCTATCTATCTATCTATCTATCTATCTATCTATCTATCTATCTACACTATTGGTCAAAAGTTTTTATGTAGTTTAATGTCTTGATGTTTCATGAAATCAAGGCAAAAAACAAATAAACAATGGCAGATTTAAAAAAAAGTCAATGAATCATTAAGTGTACAAAATTTTATTCAAATTTGTAATTCATCAAATTAGCCACTTTTTGCTGATACAACATACTAACTGTGGTTACCCTTTTGATTTAGAATGCCGGCCACTCTCTGCATGTTACCAATTCTGCCTAAAGCAAAAGAACTCCAGACCATCACACTTCCTCCTGCATGTTTGACAGTTCATGTCACACACTGAGGAGCCATCCTTTCACCAACTCAATGGCATATGAACATAAGATGTTCCATAAAACGTTCATCCACTGTGCAGTAGTCCACAGCTGGTATTTCATGGTTCTATTTTGTTCTTTAAGGAATGGCTTTCTTACTGGCACTTACCCTGTCAAACCTGCAGCACAAAACCTCCTCTTCACAGTTGAAATTGAGACTTGCTTTTTTTGATCGCTGTTAAGCTGTGCTGTTCCAACTCTTCTTTAAGATAGATTCAGGGTTTTTAAGTAGTCAAAAGAAGTTGGGACACTTGTAGCTGTTGTACTGTGAAACACCTATCATGCAAGATGGTGAACCTCAGAAACTTGTCTTCTAATTGGGTTATGACTTTGTGTTTGTCAGATCACCTCTATTAGAGTTTCTTCCAGTTTCCAATTGGTTTTGGTTTGTGTAGGACACCACACTCACTGACTCTTGGATTTTTTTCTTTGCTATTTCTCTAAATGAAAGACCTGTGATTCTAAGGGTAATAATGCTCTGTCTCTTTTCATTTGTTAATTGCTGTTTTCTTGCCATTTTCACTGGAATATTGTCCAAGCAGTACTTCAGAGGGTGTAATAATTAGGTCTGTTCCAACTCTGCTTTAAGACAGACAGAGGGTTTTTAAGTAATCAACAAAAGTTGGGACACCTGTGCAACTTGCAAGGCATAATTTACTTTAATTGCTGTATAAAATATATAGGTTGTAACCTATTAGTAAATATCCAAAAACCTAAATGTTTTAAATTGTGCACAGTCATCTTAAATATGTTTGATGATGTCACATGTCATGTGATTTTTTTGTCAAGTTACAAACATGCAGCCTAGCAGCAATAAACAAATTGGCTGCAACCATATAAGGATTGACACAACATGCTGGTGACCATAAGAAAACCACAAACAAACTGACATTGTCAGAATAACAGTGAAAATACAGTAAATTTATAGTTGGACAAAACATTTATATCCAAAAATAGTAAGAAATTATCAGCAATGGAATAGGAATTATGACAAAGTGTTTAAAACAGTACTTACCATAGGTAAAGGCTCATCAAAACCTTGTTGTAACAGTTGGAAATGTATATGCTTAATAAATTGTGATTAAAAATGTGTAGAAAATCTCAGTAGTTTAAAGACTGACACAGAATAGATTAGTCATCTACAGTATGTTAAAGGAAATAAGCCAAAAAATAGGTCAGTAAAATGTAAGCAAGGTCCGCAAAATAAAGAGGAGAGACAGTCATCACATGCAAATCAGCTAAGCTAAAGTCAAATTCAAAATGAAACAGTCCTTCCTAATTAATTTTAACTGTTAAAAATAAGTCTTTTGCCAAGTAATTCCTTTAAGGTTTTGTTCAGGTGTTTCACTGTGCACATCTCTGACTAATTTAGTAAAGCTGTGCTAATGTTATTTGTAGACCTTACTCCTAACATGTTGCCCGGCAACTTGCAGCATCCAATGACACCAAATTGTCCAACACCACCAACATTGTCACTAAAAGAAGCAGCAGTGTTCAGCGCCTATCTCCTGGGGATTCTCTAGTGATATAGAAACAGCTGGAGGGAAATTCCTTTTAAAGAGGAACTCCTACTTGCCTGCTGTGGCCTCACTTCCTTGCTGCATCAAAAGTTAGACAGGCCTGGCACTATGCTGGGCTGCCTTCTTTCTAGCATCATGGAACAATATGATCTGTTTCCTGTCAAGTCACACATCTCTTTTCTGAAATTATACCATTCTTTTTTGCTCCACAGTGCTATTTTTTCACACAGTGCTAAGTTACATCATTATTGTTACCAAATTCTTACTTCATGCTCTTTAGGGTGATGCTTTCTCATTTCTAGGTTTCTATTGTGCTTGACAATAAAGTATGCTGGAGTAGTACAATGTAATAGTTCATATAATGTATGTCTTTGTTATTTGTTAGTATGCAAAATTATTTTCCTACATCAAATTTAGACTGAAAAGCAGGCGAAGTGCTTGAGCTTGTGAAATAGCTTGCGTGACCAGTGCCAGGCCGGCAAGTAAAGCTGACCGATACCAGGAGAACAACAGATGTTCCTCACTCTGATCCAGTATCTTTACATCGATATTCAGCCAGAATGTTCACTGACGTCAATGTGTCATCTTCTTTTAATGCCTGACTGTCTGCTACAGATGTGACAGGATGAAGAAAGATTATTTTCTTTTTTTCATTACTTGCACTGCTTCTCAAGGATTTCATGCTGAGAGTGCAGTCTATTTTATCTGGTTAGCAGTTGTAACTCATTTATGTTTGGACATCAACAGGAGAGATACAGTCCTGGTTATTTACTTTTTGAAGATATGCTCCCATATATAATAATCCGATTAAAATAAATTTAAAGAGTAGAGTCAATAGTTTTGATGTTTTTAACAATACTAGCTACTAAAACAGGGTTTTCTTGTTTCTATAAGATCATAGGAGAGTAAGATTTTTTCTTTAATCATGAGGAGTAATGGGAGCTGACCCATTTCTTGTATTCCCTGAAACTTAGCTTTTTGGTGGAGAAATTATTCTTTTTTCTTTTTACCACTGCAGTAAAACATTCATTTTATTTATGTGTCTGATTGTGTGTTCTATATTTCCATAGCTTAAAGAGGTGCTTCATTATTTCACTTTTTAAAAGCACATCTGCTTAGATCAGATGAATTTTGCATTTTGCTTTAAAAAAAGTTTGAATGTTTAACTTGGCTTTTGCTAGACTCAATATTGCACTCAACATTCAAAATGAACTTTCATATTACATAACTTGGTCAATTATTCTGGACTGCTCTTATTAGATACTCTTAACATTTCACTTTACCGTGTTGCCAGGATGAGATTAGGTTGGTATCACCATAAACCTCCAGGTCCTTTCAATAAAACCTTTTTCACCATTTTGTTCTTATAGTTCCTGTTTTTGCTACCTTAATATACTACTGTACTCGTATTGAAACTTTCAATTGTCTTATCACCTTATTTTTAATTCTTGCAGGTTACTATAATCACAAGCGAAGAGTCAAGAATAATCAATAATATATACTCTGCTCTGTGAGGCTAGTTGCCTTTTACACTTGCAGGTATCCTCTTTAATAAAACCCCTGTGTGTGTCCGTGTGTGTGTGTCTTCTGGTGAAGTGCGCATGCACGGGGCCACACCGCGCATCGCATCATGCCTCGCCCATGCGCACGGCACCATGGACGCACACACACTGGAAGCTGGGCACACAGTGAATGGCCTAGCCGCAGCCGCGCATGATAAGCAAATAAAGCACACACACTGGAAGCTGGGCACACAGTGAATGGCCTAGCCGTGGCCGCGCATGATAAGCAAATACAGGAAATCATTGCTGGGGAGAGTGCTGATTGGGTAGTCGCGACCGCACACATAAAATCCGTTGCTGGGGAGACGCCACACATACAATAATCAGTTGCATGCCACCACAGATTAAAATACTTGCTGGGGAGATACCACAGGCACGATTATCAGCTGCACGCCACACATTACATCAGTTGCTGGGGACACTCTGCTGATTGCCTACTGTTGTGACAGAAAATTAAAGTCATATTACGGAGATCAAAGCCAGTATTACTGTCAGAGAAAATTACAGGAATTTTACGGAAATACAAACCAGTATTACTGCAAGAGAAAATTAAAGGCAAACAATACAGTGACGCATATTACAGCCACATACAAGCCAGTATTACTGTAAGAGAAAATATTACAGATGTATCTACTAACAACATGCCACCCCAAAAAAAAGGACATGTCAAGTAGGACAAAAGAAACAGACAATCAAATCCTATATAAGCAACATCTTCTGGAAGAACAGTCAGCTCAACAAGTAAACATCAACAAAAAAAAGGCTGAAAGACAAAGAAAAGTACGAGCAAATAGATCGATTGATGAAAAAGAAAATGACCGTCAGAAAAACGCTAAAAGAGAAAGACTCAGAAGAGCAAACCTTAGAAAAAGTTGGCATTTACTTGCCAGAACCAGTATTCAGCCATGGTCAGTTATATATTGCATTATCAAGAGTTAGAAGTTTTCCAGATGTTGTTGTCAAGGTCGTAGATGGTCCTGAACAAGGCAAACTGTTGCCAAACTCCGACAGAATATTTACAAGAAATGTTGTCTATACTGTAATGAAATTTTATAGAAAAATTTCATGAGGTAAAAAAATAGAAAATTTTTCCTAAATATGTTCTTCAGATATTGTGTGTTACAGATTGTTACAAAGTTTTACACTAAGGCAATATTAATTATACTTACTGTATTGTCATATACATTTATATTTTATTTTTATTATTTTACTTTAGGCTTCTTGCAAAAATATTTTTGACCAAAAAAAAATTAAGACAACAAACAGAATGAGGTCAAGGTCCCTTGCCATTTAATATAGACTGTTACTACTAATGTTTATGCACTAGTGTTCTAGCGCCCGTTATTGTAATGGGCTTAATGTCTAGTAATTCATATTTACCTTGCTGTAACGAAAACACCAAAAGTTATGACATCTTAGTGGCCTAATTATTAGATGCTGTACAAGAGGTGAACAGGGGATGAATGGAGGCAAATACTTTCCAGCTAAAAGAAGAGACTGGAATGTTCAAGCAAGCTGCTAGTGAAGTTCACATAAACAACAGAATGGATAGCTCAAGGCCTACTTAGAGAGTAAGAGTAAAGAAAAATGTACACATTTAACACAGAAGTACCTAATTTCTTGTAAAATTCTTTTGCACTGAAGTCGTTTTTCTGTTTTGAGGCAAAAAATTGGAATGACATATGAACTTCATATGCAAAAAACAGAAGACATCTCTACCCCTGTAATTATTTTTTGGAGATACAGATTGAGCATTGTGAAGAGACAAAAACAATTATAAAGTTTTGGGGTATCCACCCCGTACATATATTATCACTAGAACAACAATTACAAATAGAGTAGTCATTAAAGACTGAGCCAAATGTGACTGATTTGGTGAGTGGAGTTCTTGGGTTTTACAGAACTCTGGCAGGAAGAGGCGGGACATGGGCAGAAGTGAGGTTGGCAGAAGGGCGTGGTCTGTTGTTGGAAGTAGGCAGAGCTTTAATTGTTCATTCCTTCTGGAGGTCTACAGAAGAGAGTGAAAAGGCATTAGCGTTTCTTCAAGCTCTGACTCTGTAGCTTACCCTCAGTTAAGCCCTTAGTCTGCCTCCCATGCATGCATGTGTGACAGCATATATTCTTCCACAAACACCATACCTGGGATAGCGTCTGCTGCTCCTATGAAGAAGACATATTCAAATGACAAAAGTAGAGACCTTGATGGTAGTTTAAGTCTACTTGCTTGTTCCTTCAGTTCTGTATTTATTTTTTTTGTCTGCTATGAGCATGAAGTGGGTGAGATGTCTATTAGTTTGAGTAGGGCTGCTTTATAAAAAAAAAGCACGTATCTCATGAAGCATCTATCCCCAGTTAATGCAATATGTCAATTTTCCAAGAATTGTTAGCTTCATGTGGTCAATATATTTTCAAAATACTGTAGCTTTTGCTATTTTCACTGCAAAACCAGCTTCTCATAAACACTCATTTATTTTTAATTCTTCTATTTGATGTTGGTGTTGCTCTTCTTCTTCTTAATTTTCTTCTTCCTCTTACCTTTGTGTCTCAGTTTTGTTTTTATTTATGAATCCTTGTTTTACTGAACTGAGGAACCACACAACTATGCACAACAATGTTTTGAGAGTAGTTAACTTGCACTTGTATGTACATGCCTGTGTACAGCTGTCCATGGTCCTTCTACTCTAGTATTCTAGTACTTCTGATGTACTGCTGGTGCTGTTCATAATATGTCTATCAAAGTCAATTAATTCAGAAGTAAGAATCAATTATTTGATTTGATTATTTTTCCTGTGGGCAATATCTCAGCAATGCAGATAGTGACATAACTGCATAAAGGCCAGTAGATGACTGTGCTTTATGGTTTAAAGACAAGTACAAGACAGGGAGTCTGCTGTATACTTCACATGCCTGTGCAATATGTGTTTAGAGCTACTTTTCCTTTTCCAACTCGACAAATGTTATAAATATACTGTAATGACCACAACAAAGATATGGCCGGGGAGAAGCTAAATTAGCTTTGAGAGGCACTAAATTATATTTTCTCATTACTGTTGTTATAAGCACACAATTGTGTTGCCCAGCTAATGTAGCATAAATAGTTTAAATGTGAGCAAGACACACAAACACACATACACACACACACACACACACTATACCACTGATCCTACAAAAACGATTCTGAGCCGGTCTTAATGTACTTAATATGGTTAGCATCAATGCCGCTGTGTATTTAGAGTCTCATGAACTGCAGCAGAGAGTACTACAGGGAAATGGCTCAAGAGTGGTTTTAATTAAATTGTGCTTTTTACTGCATTTACCAGGACTATTTTACACAGTTTATGGATGTTGCCAACTACTCATTTGTGTGCCCTATATATGTTTTGCTTTTTTCAGCATTTTATTTTGTAACTAATATAAAAAAGGCTTTAATGCACAAAGAATTGAAATAAGTTAGTTAACTTTTTTTTACATAGAGTATAGGTGGGAGAGCACTCTCTGGGGTCTCCCCACACTGGGAACAACACCAAGAAAAGTAAGGGTTTTTTTTAATAATAGGTGCATTCACTGTTGAAACACGTAGGAGTGGGATGACTATAGTAAGAATATAGCAGTATTAAGGGAAAATGTTAAAAATAAACGCTTTCCACTCAGCCTACCTGTTCAGATCTTTACCATTTCTATGCAGTGTGGTAACTTTATCACTTTCGTACCTACGTACCTACCCAAACAACAGTGAAACACTCTTTACTCACCTCACATTTCTTTATTTTGACCTTTCTTCATTCCTACAGGCAGCCTTCCCTGCTGGCTCAACTCCTTTCTGTAGACAGATTGAACATTCTTCTTGTAAGGAGTGGGCTTGTAAACTCCATCACAGGGGGTCTTCCAAGCCAAACCTAAGAATCACTCCTGTAGTCCCTGACAGCCTTTAACCCTAATGGTCTAGTAGCAGCTTCTATTGTCAAGAACATGTTAGGTAGTGTTCCGATTTTTTAAAGTTTTGTTATTGTTATTTTAGGTTTGTGACAATTTGTGGCCATCACCATCTTGTGGTTTGTTTTTCCCCGTGTACTGCTATATTATTTATAGCAATGGCTCCTGTTGCTAGTCACATGACACAGAAGGTCATGTGACTCATGATTTATTCAGCCAGCCATTATAAAAGGTTGCACCACCCACAACAAAGTTTATGAACTTTCCTTTTTGAGAAAAGCAAAGACCTTTTGTTATGTAGCGGAGGCAAGATAATCTTTAGTTCAAAACTTTTTCCAAGTTTGACTATTTCAATTCTTGCCTTCTATTTTTTTATTTTGATGCTTGGTTACCTTCTGACTCATGATAATGTGCCCTGTGTACCTAATAATTACTCTCTTAATTAGCCATCTTAAAATCTTCATTCATCCTTTGTTCTTTTTTCCTGCCAAATGTTGTTTTATAACACCTGGTGACCCTTCATTTTTGTACTCGGAGTGGTCCTTAAAACCAGTGGCATTCTCTTTTGACTCAATTGACATATGTGGTTGGTGTCTGTACTGTGCATTGGGAGGGGTTCTGAGTTTACATCCCAGAAGCCTGATAGTGACACTTTGTGAAGGAAGCACCATCCAAGTGAAAAGAAATGAGGTTACATTACATTCATGGCTTGTATTCTCAAAGGAGAGGCGGCAGGACAGGCACCCAGAGGGTGAGATTCTGTGAGGGAAGAGTGCAGTGAAGCTCAGAAGGAACAAGTCTGCTGCAGAGAAGAGATACAGTCAGATGTCTGATTAGTCTGTTGAGCTGATGGAGTTCTACTTTGGCTCACCTGGTAAAGATTAATGCTTTTCACACTCCATACAGGATGCAGACCTCAGTTTGCATGCCAGGATCGCAGCAGGATCTTGCTGTGAAGGTAGTACCAGTGAGAACAAGGCTACATATGTATATTTAAACCTTAAAAACTTCATATTCTTTGAGCAAATCACAGTGTTGATATTCATATCTGAAAGTATTCAGCCACTGCAGGGATTTCTCCTGCTTTGCGCCAGATAGGTTATGGCTTCTTATAACGCTAAATTAGATAGGTGGATTCAAGAGACAGATGGAGAAAGATCAGTATCAAGGGCTTCATTTTCTTTTTTTGTGTCAGTAATATGAACATTAACTTGTACAATTGGTGAACGTTTTTATATTTTCAATCCGTTAATTAATTAACCCTTATAGAATGTTTGCAAATTTCTATGTTTTGTGTCTATCGAGGTAACTAAGCATCTTAAAGTAGTAAATGTTTAAAAGTGCTTTACTTATTATTTTGTCATGCTATCTTATTAAGAAAATAGTTGCATTGTGTTATACTGTGTGACCCTTCAGCATGTGTAGCATCTACAAATTTCTATTGCTTTACTAAATAAAAAAACAAACTACAAGAAAAAATATTTTCAGGGTCACTACGTGGGCATTTTCTCAAAAGCTTGTGCTAATATCATTTGGTGCCTCTGTTCTTGGTACCCATAAGCTCTATTTTGCAACTCGTGGCTGAACGCTCTTTTACCGTTTTGGCTCTTACTCTGTGTCTTCCCTCTGCTTTGGTGCTTCTTTGAATCTCCTTTGTCCATAATACTCAAATCTTTGCTGTTGTTCATCTTTCTCACTTGCTTGAAATTTAGATGTGTGTTTGATCTTATGTGACTGATGGGGGGATTTTACCAACTATACTGCTGTTGATTCTGTTGTGTTCTTAATTCTTGCTGCCAATGAACTCCAGTTTATTCTGTTTGTATGTCAGGTAGTTGCAGGGCCTTTTCAGTGTTTAACTATTTGTTTGGGTCAAAGCTGTGACCATTAGGTTGAGTAGCAACTCTAAACTGACTCCGCATGAGTGAGTTAGCCTTGTGTTAGACTGGTATTTTTTGCAGAAGTTCTTTCTAACTTTTGCCCAGTCATACAGGGACAGGGTGTAGCAACTGGATAAGCAGTCTAGAAAATAGGTAGAGGGAATTAAACACTTATACTTCTTTGGAAAAAAATAGAAAACACAGCACCCTACGGGAATTTATTTCTAGAACTATCAACATTGTTTTGCACTTTTTTTTTTGTTATCATTAATATTTCAACAAGGCTAGGGGGTATACAGAAGGAGGCACATGAAACTGAACAGCTCCTCCATCAGTTGTTAACTAGGACGATGCTACCTGAGAAATTGGGTTTGGAAGCTTCTTGGGGAAATAATGAAGTATCAGTCTCCAGGCAGGAGCTGTTAAAGGTGATGACAGCGGTGGTGATAAACTAACAGTGTACAAACAATTGTTCTTATTTTAGAACACATTGCTTGTTTTTCTCATAATTTTAGTGAAACAGGTATAACTAAGTTTTCAATAAGAGCTACAGCTGTATCACAGCATTTAATGATGCAAGTTGTAAACTGGGTCCATTTATTACTACTATCTATGTATTTAGAGACAGCTTAACTCAAAGTAACTGACAAAAATCAATAAACATTCAAGAATGGGAGTTTTGTGGAGAAAGTTATGAGGGAACAGAGTACCACCTTTAAGGGGCACAAAACTAATTGCACTGCAGTTATCCTCTAGAATTATATGATGAAATACTGTAGTAATATAACAAAAGAACAGTCGGTCAATATTTAATGGACACATAAGCAGTCCCAAGTTGGTTTGTGAAATTTTTCAAGTGATGCTTGCACATTAGAAGAAAGGTAGAACCTACAAAAATTCCAAAGGCTGAGATCATGAAAGTAATGATAAGTAAAATCCTCTAAGCAAATGTAAGTCAAGGCTAGTGTCTCAATCGTGGCAGCATCAATAGATGCAGAGCACAAAGCAGAGGAGTAGTATAGATACAGAGGGGGACAGAATACACACACCAGTTTTCAAACACCAGACTATGGGCAGAAAGCAGATGCTGCAAGCCCTTCAATGATGAGTTGCAGTAATCGGAAAATGAGGAAGGTTCAGATTGTATTGGGAAAATGAAGAAATGTGTTCACTAAAGGAGAGGGAGTCATCCAAAGTATCACCAAGCTTCCTGGAAGTCCTCAGTGGTGAGAGTGTGACACTATCAAGTGCAGTAATAGAGTAACATCTGTGAATTGAGAAAGTAAAGTTTTAGTATAAGATGATGATGATCATTCATCCAAAAAGATGATGGTGGAGAAGCAGTTAGAGGCCTGGGCTGGAATTTGGGGAAGAAAATAAAAGAAACATCTGGGCATCCTTATCCTAGCACTGGTAACAGAAACTATAATAAGACATATTGGAGTGTATAGGGAGAAAATGTAGAGAAAGAAGAGAAGATTCAGTCCTTAAGGATATACTTGAAGAGACTGTCTGAGGAAATAACACAATTATACTATAACACAAAGAAGGAAAGTTCAAAAAGATATATCTAAAAGTAGTGAAGCACAGAATCTGTGATTTCAAGTTTATGGAGGGAAACATAAGCAGTACTCCTCCCTCATCTTACCATCTATTGTCCCTGTGCATGCGTATATCCATATTGTGTTGTCCTATGCAACCCACATTAGTTTACAGTGTGTGCCTCCAACAGGACACTTGTTAAGGTACCAGCATTTATGTTCTACATATTTATTGTTCTTGGTGTTGCAGGCTGATAGGATATTTTGGACTGTTGTGCATTATATGCCATGTCAGGAATCAATAGGCTTTACAAATAATAATAATAATAATAATAATACATTTTATTTATACAAGGCGCCTTTCAGAGAACTCAAGGACACCGAACAAACAATAAATAAATAAATAAAAGACACAATTATAAACAACTTAAAACATCAGAAAATCTAAAAATTAAAACCAAACAAAACCACTATAATCAGGAGGAAGAAGAAAAAGCCATTTTAAACAAATGTGTTTTAAGTTTGCATTTGAAAGATGAATATGATTTGATATTTCGGAGATCCGCAGGTAATGAGTTCCAGTGCTTGGGAGCAGAACGGCTGAAAGCTCTGCTCCCCATGGTGGTTAGACGGGCGGGAGGACCGGTCAGATGGGTAGAGGAAGAGGATCTAAGGCTACGGGATGGAATGGCAACATGTAGAAGGTCAGACAGATATGGAGGTGTGAGGTTATGGATGGCCTTAAATGTTAGTAGCAGAATCTTAAAATCAATACGAAACTTGATCGGGAGCCAATGAAGCTGCTGCAAGACCGGAGTAATATGGTGAAAAGATGGGATTCCAGTGATGATACATGCTGCAGAATTCTGGACTAACTGAAGCTTATGAAGAGATTTATTAGGGAGACCAAAGAGGAGTGAATTGCAGTAGTCCAGCCGAGAAGTGACAAGACTATGAACAAGAATGGCAGTGGTATGAGGAGTGAGGGAGGGGCGAATGCGATTAATATTATGTAAGTGGAAGTAAGCAGACCGGGTGATGTTATTAATGTGACATTGGAAGGATAGAGTACTGTCAAGGATGACACCCAGACTCTTGACCTGAGATGATGGGGAAACAACAGAGTTATCAATAATAAAAGAAAGATTATTGGTTTTGGATAATGATGATTTTGAACCAATGAGGAGAACCTCAGTTTTGTCACTGTTTAATTTAAGAAAATTTGAAGAGAACCAGGATTTAATTTCAGAAATGCAGTCAATAAGTGAGGGTGGTGGAAAAGAGGAGGTGGGTTTACCAGCCAGGTAGAGCTGGGTGTCATCAGCATAACAGTGAAAATTAATGTTATATTTGCGAAAAATATTGCCAAGGGGAAGAAGGTAAATTATAAAAAGAAGAGGCCCCAGGACAGAGCCTTGGGGCACACCAGAAGTAACAGCAGTGGGTTGGGATGTGAAGGTTTTAAGCTGTATGAACTGAGTGCGGCCTGTGAGGTTACTGTTAGCTAGAATTGGTACTGCAGTAAAATGATGTGATCATTACTTTGGTCATGAAAAAAGGAATGTATTAGCTTTTGAAAACACCCATCCAGCCATCCATGCATCCATTCTCATCCCAATCTATCCAGTTCAGGGTCATAGAATTTTGAAAAAAATGTTTTTAATTTTATAGTAATGCACTTTGATTGTATTCTGACTAGAGTAAAAGCTGTTGACTCAGAGCTTGACAGAAATCTATTGTTAAGTAAAAAACTATTTCAAGGATAAATGTCCTTGTCAGCATTTTCATATGGCGCAAATACAAGGACATGCAAGCTTTTTATCAAGGATATATATACTTATTGGCATTCTTCAGGCTACAATTTCAAAGACATGCTAGCTAATTAGCAAATTTGCACCCAGAATAAATCTTGCTCTCGGATGCTCTTTAAACTCTAGACTGCAAATTCCTTCACATGGCTGTGTGGGAACACTGAATATCATTGTAGGCTGTCATAAGTGTTTCTTTAATGTTAATTTATTCATTGCCTGTATTTTTTTTTAATTTATTACCTTATCTTTTTCTCCTGCAGGTCAGGGTATAATTACTAGAAGAACACAAACCCTCTATACTGTGTATAAGATTAAATTTGCAGAGGCAAATCTACTGAATATTTTATCAGTTGCAGTGTCACTTGGAATGTAATAGATATAGCTTGTTTAGTTAGATATGCATCCATTTTTATTTTAACACATAGTGTGCACAGATTATTTTTTGAAATTACTTTTTTTTTCCAAATGACGCATAACATTTCTTTTGTGTGCGTCCATTAAGGGATTTAGTGAAATACAAGATACCACTCTACAGGGCAACAAGTAGTCATTTACTTTATCAATGATTAATCAAATTATACAGCCTTCTTATTACTGGAAAGTTTATTGTATTTTTCTTTAGCTTTGCAGTGAGTCTGAGTTCAGAATTGCCCATTTAGAATATGATTAATTTAACATGTTGTTAATCATACATCTTGTATAGTGTGCCAGGTTTTATGGTTAATAGTGAATTTGAGATTATCACTCTGGCAGTAAAAAAACAGCATAACCACACCCTTTGACATTTTTACTACATATCGTACTGAATGTAGAAAAGATCTTTTCTTGAATTAAAAGACAACATGTATTTTGAGAGCGTTTACTCCTTGTGTTCTCATAATTTGGTCATTTGACAGGAGGAATACCACACATAATTCATATTTGCTTCTATTAATAAAATGCATCTATTTGTGCTAAGTAGTTGCCTTCGATGGCTCACACTTGTGTGATCCAATTCTGAGAAGACGTCTCATCTTTATACAATGCCACAAGGTAAGGAAAGTCAGGAGTCACTGGCAGTAGTGCTCGTAGTGAGTAAATGACGTTAAGGATGAAAAGGAAATGTATGAAAATACCCTCATTCTTATGGGGTCCAGCAAGAAAGGTTAGCTCCATAGATAGACCATGATCATTACTGGGAAATGCACCATGGAAAGTTAATTCGGCTTACAGTAACAACAAAACAATTAATTTACACTTAACTTGCATTAGAGAATCGTTGCGCATACACACCCAGAGTCAGGCTCTGCTTCGAGACTCCTTGTAACAGAACACAAAGGTGAAAACAGTAGTTAGCTGAGGTTCTTTCTCAATGCTTTTCAAACTCAAACAGGATCTGTAGAAGATGGCAGCCACAAGGTTGGAGGTGGACAGTCACAGTGGATGGCACTTCAAAAGTCCCATGGATGAGCAGGTCAGTGTCTATTGTACTCCAACATGTTCTGAGGTTTTGACAGAACAACTCAATTAGTGATAACTGTGATTAGGACCCAAAAATAGCACTTTCTCCCAGACTGATAAATCATAAGAGCAAAATCAAAAATCAACCATGTACAGTATAATAAAAAGAAACAGTAAGTAATACAGGGTGGTGCAGGGAACTGGAAATTTTCAATTGGCATTCAATGTATGAATAAACACATTACAAAATACATTTAATGATGAAATGTATTGTATAAGATATGCAATTAATGATGGTAATTCAATTCATTCAATATTAATTTTATGTTTTAAAGAACACATTGTGAAGGTGTTATCCATTTCTCCATACACATTCTGACAGCCTGTTGTTGAAATTCTGCATTACTCAACGCAACATGTCAAGAGGAATGCCAGCAATTTCTTCTTCAGTCCTCCTTTTTAGTTCAGCAATGGTTGCAGGACGTGTGTGGTACACTTGGCTTTTAAGATGTCCCCACAGTCAAAATCACAAACAGTGAGATCTGGGGATCTCGGAGGCCATGGAATGTCACCCTTGCATGAAATGATGCGCCTTCCAAACAATCGTCGAATAGCTGCCATTGATTGTCGGGCAGTATGCAGAAGTGGCTCCACACGGGGACTTCTTTTTTGAGGCAGAACCCGTTTCTTTGAAATTACGAACCCATGTTGTAATCGCATGAGCAGATGGGACACGATCATGACATCCTAACTGGTAATGACACCGAAATTCTGTTTGTGCAGCCGTCTCACTAGCACCATTCTTATAAAAGGCTTTCACACCAAACGCTCGTTGCGTACCACTCCACTGCTCCATTATAAATAATGACAAGGGATTCTGAACAAGGCCGCATTGGTCCCAAACAACTGCAGACGCCACAGCATTGCCAAAACTTAGTTCCAAAATTTCCCGTTTCCCTGCTCTACACTGTATAATAAAATGATAATGATAATAATAATAATAATAATAACAATGATAATAAGCACAAACAAAATGTGTTTTACATTAAAGAATAATATTCATTACAGAATTATAGGAGGGCAAATCATTTTGAATACACAAACCATAGTGACACACTGAGTGCTGCCTACAGTGGTATTCCCAAAAAAAGAAAGACAGTTGATCAATATAGTGATACAGCGGTTAGCACTGCTGCTTCTTCACTTCAGGAGATTGGGTTCAATCCTGTCTTTTTTATTGTCTTATGGGGTTTGTATGTTGTCTCTATGTCTATGTAGTTCTTCATCTAATACTTCACCACCAATCTTACCCAACTAATTTTGAGTGGTAACCATAAATGTGTGCCCAGTTTGTGCCAGTGACTAGACTGGTACTTCACTCATGATTTGTTACAGCCTTCTGCTTCATGATGCCAGGGCAGGTTCCAGCTCCTTCCGAGTCCAAATTAGATTTTGAACAAATTGCACCTTTAAATTTACAAAGCAACAAATGAACTGATCTGTATTTTACTTATTTATACCAGGAACTTTACTCTGTTTAACATTTTTCTTTGACTTTAAATGGCAGCAGAGCTTTCTACTCACTGTCTTCAAAGGCATGGTCTGATGGATTTTGTTAATCCTAGAGCTTTATGTTGTACATTTGATGAACTCTTGAAATTCTCTGCTATCCTGTTGATTTCATCCTAATTTAAAATCTTTAATACATTTAATATCTCCTTCCATAATTGAAATTCATCTTAAACATTTAACACCTTTAACATCCAGTAAGGCTGAGTGTTGCAGCTAGTCCTCGCTTTGATATGAACCCTGTTCTCAAGGTGACGCCAGTTTGTTTGTAGAGTCAAGTCCTCCAGCTAGTTATCCTTGACCCATAGTTAAAACATATTTGCCTGTTGTGTGCTCCTGCATAATGAATGGAATAAATTCTTCAATATGCGTTCAGACTTATTGGCAGTCTACACTGGCCTGGGGTGTGCCAGCTTTGGTAGTCTCTGTGAATTTGTCATGACCCTGACTGGCACCTCACCCACACTTTTCCATCTGATGCCGCAAGGATAGGCTTTTACCCTCCTTGACCCTGAGATAGAATAAGCGAGATGAGAAAATAAATCGACAGAAAGATGGAACTCTTCACTATGAACCTTGAATATACAGTTTCTGACAAAAAACATGCAGTGGACCTTTTCATGTAACTTAACATTGTAAATAACTAAAGCAATCAATCATAATAGCAGCCTTCATTAATCATATCTTATCGGTAGTACACCTTCCAGTAATGAGTTTTCTGTGCTGAAAACAATTTAATTGCCTCATTCGCTGTTGGGTAGAATATTGTGGAACAGCCTTAGTCTAACTGAATGCACATCGAGTGTAATCAGGCTGTCCTGGACTTTTATGTTAGACAGAAGAGAATTGATTCTGTTCTCCTCACTAGTCTGCTGCCTTTAGAAAAAAGTGTCATCCAGGTAATTTACAATCAGTAGCTTTAATAGTGGTGAGTTGATATCTTACCTGCTTTTCTCTTTAATTCAAAAATTTCTTCCAGTTGCCTAAATTTGAAGAGAATTAAATCAATTTATAAATTTCTTACTGTAGTTTTGTGATCTACAAATCACTGTAATCAATGCCATATTAATTAAAATACAAATTCTTTTCTCCTTGATTTTCATGGGCTAAGAAAGATTAACTGCCTCTATTTGGCAATGTCCACTTTATTTCACTTCAGCTATATACAGTAGATGCATTTCATGACATTTCTCTGCTATTCTTCTTCTTCTTCTTCTAGACTTCTTCTTCCTCCTCTTCATCTTTTCCCATTTCTCTAGAAATAAAAAGGCATGAATGGATCGATGAGAACTGAGTCACAATCACTCAGTTCTATACACCTCCAATCTTTCTCCAAAGTCGATTCAGTTAACATTCTGTGTGTGATCAGTCTGCTGTAGCTCCAAATAAGTAAGCAATGTGACAATTGTAATGTAACATAACAGTAGAATTTTTCAAATTCTTTTAACCCTATTCATGTGGGAAATACATTGTAGCAGCAACTGACACAAAGCAGGTACCCGCCCTTAAAAGGGGTACAGTCCATCTCACGACAAAAACTATACTAATAACATTTCTTTTAATCAGAAAATGGTAAATGTCCCTCTTGAAAT
>JANRMT010062856.1:108798569-108907756 GCA_026402145.1 Polypterus bichir lapradei
GAGGATTAATAAAGTTCATATCTATCTATACTGACAAAAAAGGACACCCTTGTGGTTGCTATGATCACCTGCAAGTCATAAGGGTACGTCTAATACCCTTAATTTACATCTATATTAGAAAACACTTCCTCGCGCAAAGAAATGTTGATGTATGAAACTTGGTGTTTTAATTCAGTGTTGATAAAAAAATAATAATAATTAAGTGTCTTTAAAAGAATAGGTGAATGACAGATGACTTGGTTAGCACAGTGCTTGATAAGCAGTGCCGTCTCATTTCCACCTGAATAAAGTTCCTCTCACACAAGTTAGATAACTGTTGAATATTCACCCCTTTTAAGTATGTACTGTATATGAGTGTGTTATTTATTCTTCATGGACTAATCAAAATACCTTTCATTTATATTTTTTATTTACGCAGTGTTTTCCTCATAGTTGCTTGAGATTAAGGTAAAAAGGTTGCTTTCCACATTGATGAGGATCTTACCAATGACCAATGAGAAGACGTTGCTTCAATTGTTTAAGGGAGCTTATTCATGTCAAAAGCTTGCCAGTCCTCCCTCTGCAACAGGAGGTGATATATTGGAGAATTTTGAAAACTCCCAACAAAGGAACTAAGAGCAGAGGTGGGTAGAGTAGCCAAAAATTTTACTCAAGTAAGAGTAGCGTTACTTCAAAATAATATTACTGAAGTAGAAGTAAAAAGTAGTCATCCAAAAAATTACTCAAGTAAGAGTAAAAAAGTATTTGGTGAAAAGACTATAAATAATAAACATAATAAATTATTTATTTTTTAGAAATGTTGTAATAAATAGATACATTTTTACAAAAAAAAAATAGGATTGAAAACAAATCGCCCCCTGAGAAAGAGAGCATGGCCAATGGAGTAAAACTTAAAGCTTGTAAACATACCTAAATTGATTGGTTTAATAGGGCAAAAAAAAGAAAAGAAATGTTGTAATAAAACAGACGATAATTTAAAATAATGTGCAAATTCTGCTATTTCCAAATAATAAAATAAAAAAATGAGTAAAAATAAATAACATCTTTACAAAATAAAGATGCACAAATAACACACAGTTCCAAATCTCAGTTTTTCACAACAAAGCTTTTGAAGCCAATACCTACAGTAGGTAACATGTATGTTTGAACAGTGCAAACTACTTACAGTGACAAGATATACTGTACACTGACAGTATAATACTGTATATTCACTTGCCCTCCAAATAGCACAGCTGATAGAAAATAACATTAGAACAAGGCAGCTTGTGCACGTACAAGAAATCTCACTTTACCTTAACTCTCTGTGTCTGTGCATGTTTGGTTAAAGTGTGCTTGTTCTTCACTCAGTGAAGTGATGGTTAAGCATTTTTCATGTATTCTTTCTTTCCCTGTCCACTTTCTGTGAGGAGTTTGTGCCACTATGGCGCCACAGTTTGTGTGTGGTCATGTGACTGCATGGCTACGTCTAATTTGTGAAACAGATCCATTTGATTATTGTTGCTACATCTGATTGGTGAAACGGAGGCTTGTGATTATTGTTGCTATGTCTGACTGGCGATACAGTCATGCAGTAGATCCACTGGCAGCTTCTCCCTGGCAAAAGTATAGCATATCTAATGAAAAAAAAAGTAACGAGTTGAGTGTTGCCCAATGTAGCGGAGTAAGAGTAGCGTTTCTTCTTCACAAATGTACTGAAGTAAAAGTAAAAAGTATGGTGCAGTAAAACTACTCTTAGAAGTGCATTTTGTTTTAAAAAAATGTAACGGAGTAAATGTAACTCGTTACTACCCACCTTTAACAAAGAGTGACTGCATAAGGAAATGATAAATGAAGTAGGAGTCCAGAATAAGGTCTGAGGAACAGGTGTAATTTATAAGGTGTTGTAAAATGTTTTCAAATGAAGTACTTCAATTTTAATAGGGCTTTTCAGTGTTGTCCAGCTCGCATAAATACATGCAATGGAAGGCCTATATTCTGCATACAGATGCAGCACTCGCATGCTCTCAGACAGTTAGCAGATCCAAGTTGTTGAGTCAGAAATTCCACTTAAACACTTCACCGACTTGGAAATTCAAGCCTGATGTTGCAATTGAGACAGTGAAGGTGTGTTTCTTTGTATACTTTTTTTTGCAGACCAAGTCACAATTCAATACCAACCTTGCATTTCTCCAAATAGTCCAATCAAAAACCCATGTGAAAACACTGAATTGGGAAAGTGAAGTGTCACAATTTTGAGCTGCAGATAGCCTAAGAGCAGGTGAACACACCAAGAAAAGCCACATGTTGCATTCCTGTTACCCAGTCCTGATTTCTTTTTAGGCTTTGATGTTATCTGCTGATGTTGTGACCGACGTACTACTAAAATCTGACTTTAGCATTTAAATTAGGATATTGCAGTAGCCATGAAACACTTATTAGGGTGGCCCAATGTTTTTAAAGGCTAGATACTTAACTTTTCGTTTGTTGCAATGTTGAAATTTTTGTGTGGGAGGAGATGTTTAGTTGAACCCTTGTCGTGCACGCAGCATGGTCCATGAACTTTGCTTTTCATCTACTGACAATATTTTGATAGATGTAGACAAATATAATATAGTAAAAGATTTTCCTCTGAATTATTTCCACTCATAACTTATGCTGTTACAATAAACATTCAGTACTATTTTTCCTGGTCACATTAAATCCACCGATCTGTGTGTTGCAATTAATCTGTTTAAAGCCAGGACCTGCAGATGCACTTAGCAAATTAATTACATTTCTAGTTACTGCTTGGTTTGTGACAGACGCTCATGTGGAAGAAGGAGGTTAATGGATAATGGGGGAGGGAGAGCTAGAACTAGGGAATGGTGAGACTTTTTCTTGTCGCTGTAACTCATTGCATAAAACTAGAAGCTTTAACTGGTGATCAAAATTATGTTTTTTTCTCAGAGATTGAAAGACTGTCAGCATATATTTCCACAGCGGCGGTCAACCCAAGGGTAGGCAATGGAAAAAAACATCCTAAGAATCCGCAGGTCTGATAATAATATCGGCCTCTTCCACTAAGCATATTAACATGTTGACGTACCTTGGGGGATTAAAGTGTAGGTACAGCTTTGACTTTTGTTTGTCTTATGTTGTTATCTATATCTAAAGAAGTCAGTGTTCTTATAGGAATTAAAAAAAACAAGCAAACCAGCCATGTCCCTTTGTTAAGGAGCTGAACACTAAGCAACATACTTTTGCTTGCCGTTTGGGACCCTGGTGTTGCTTACACCAAAATAAATAGACAGCTAGTCTCTGTTCTCCCTCAGGGAATCTTGAATTTATTGTGGTGCAGAGCCAGAGCCAGAGTGTCAAATCTACAGCATATGGATGCAGGCCCATGTCAACACCAGGGTTTATTGTTTTTTGCAGAAATATCAGTTTCATCTCAGATGCTTTGTCCAAATGTGAGCTAATACCTGGAGACGGGTGGCATTTACTACATTAAGATAACTCATTTTCATGTCCCAGCAGCCATTCCTTGGCTTTCCTTGTATTGTGGCCTGGAGTATTAAACTACAACAAAAGCCCTTTCACCCTAAAGGATAGCTTGGTGAGTAGCAATGTTTGAAAAGCTTCTGACATTTAAGCATTGCGCAGCTTCTAGCAAAAGGAAACCCACCTATACTGTGAAAAGACCTCCCAGGATTAACGCTATCTGCACCAACCTATATTTAGGTCCTCTTGCAGGATGGACTGGTGGTCTCACAGGGTATTTTTTCCATATTCTAGTCTTCCTATCAACTACAATTTAGGCTGACCAGAGCAGGTGATGTTTTCCGAATCCCTAATGTCTACTGATTGTATTTCTTAGGTGATTGAATCCTTAGGTTCCTGTTTTTCACTGACAGGAGTGAAACGTTGAAGGCAAACACACACAATCCATGTAAATATCTTTATAAGAGTATTCATATTTGATTTTGTCACTGATTGAGTAGTCAATTTTTTGGAAAAGGGCGGATTATACATAACAAAGTGGTTACTTGGTATACATTAAATGAGCGTGGCACAAATACTTTTGCACAGTTGAACATAAGGTACATTTTGTGTTATTATCTGAAGTTGATCTTGTAATATTATTAAATGAAGAGTGATGTTAGTAGATTATTTCCATTTTCCTGGTCATTGAGTTTTCATTAAACTCAGCTTCCACTTTTGATATACACATTTACATTTAATTGCAACAATAGCAATCAGTTTGTGTTATTCACATGTTTCAATACAAATGATTTGCATTTTCTAAAAGCACATCACCCAGAACTTTATTTATTTTCCGTACTGTATTCTCATTTGTGATGCACTATAAATCAAAAAAAAAAGAGGTGACATTGGAAAATAAAAATATTACATCAAAGAAAACGGTGTGTTGTTTAGAGAGTGTTAATTCTGTTTCATACTCTAGAAATGAACATTTATTTATTCAGGTCATTCGTCAACTGTCATTAATACGGAAGATAACAAGTGTTTCTTTCTTTTTTTTTTTGTACTTTGTAATAGGGTAGCATCCTGTCTAGGTATGCATCATTCCTGTTAGATAAACTTTAGCTATCTCCAGCACTAAAAAAAGATTAATCAAGCCCTGCCATTGAAAGAATTTTAAAACTTGTGTGTTTACACTAAAAATATTAGCAATGTAAAATGGCTACCACCAAGAATTATGTATAAAGGGAGAAAGCGTCAAAAGAGAAAAATACCTCATACATGAGTAAGAAGCAAGATCAAACTTGTTTAATGTTAATTCTGTTTATTTTTGATTTTTTGATTTGATATTCTTTGTTAATCCCCAAGGGGAAACTGTCTTTTTGCATGAACTTTGGGGGAGTCAGAATGCAGGGTCAGCCATTATACAGCACCCCTGGAGCAATTTTCAGGTTACGGGCCTTACTCAAGCGCCCAACGGAGTAGGATCCCTTCTGGCAGGAACGGTTTCAGCTTCTGTTAATCTTGAGAAAGTACATTTAGTAATAAGTTCATCAAGGACCAAAATGTACATCCCAATCTGATAGGCCAATAAAACTGAAAATCCTTATTCTTGAATAGAAAAGGCTTTATGAGGATGTAATGCAAATTTTCAAAATACTCAAAACTATAGATAAAGTGCATTCAAATTAATTATTTCAGTTAAATTGTAAATCATGTACTCAAGAACGCCTAGCAGGAATTAAGGGGAACTGACTCCCACTTTGCAATCTGTGCTACATGCCTGTATGACAAAAACGAACCAAGGAGACACTAGACGTCTGAAATAAAGAATCATGTCACATAGTTGAAGTTGGAACCCTGACAACTTTCAAAGAGTTTGTGGAAGAGAGGTATTGCTGCAACTTAAATTTTGTCTTTGAATGTTAAACATTGCCACATACCTGTATATGGTGTCTGTTTTCATTTAAGTGCTGATCAGAATCAGAATAAAAATATTATGTTTCAGCCAGCATTTTCCCCCTGGCCGGTGTTCACAGTTGTGTTTTATGTCTGTATTGTTTAATTTGGTATTGTTTATTTGTGTTAATGTTTCTTTTGTTTATAATGTACCATCTTCTCTGTATGTATGTGCATGTTGAGGAAGGTGCATGGCCTAAGTAATATTCCCTCATGTTTAGTGGGTGGCTCCCCAAGGGACAAAGCCACCTGCCAATCACCACCAGGGATAGCCCTCTACTGTATTTAAGGGAGAGCCGCTCATAGTTCCTCACAGTTCATTGAATGCGCTGGGAGTGGAGAATTTTCTTGTGTTTCTGTGCTTTTGCTATTGCTTGTGATTTTCTGGATTTTTGAACCCTTGCTCTGTTTTCGACCTTATTTCTGTATTTTGTATTGGGACTGTGTTTATTGATATTTTGAACATCTGCTCCATTGTATGACCACTATTTTTGGCTATTGTGTTGAGACTTTGTTTGCTAGGGATTGCTTGTCTATTCAGGCAAATCCTTGTGCTCAATGGAGCTTTGTGCATTTTCAGAGTCTTTTGAAAATAAGCCTTTTATTTTATAAAGATTTGTCTTGGCCCTTTGGGATTCTAGTTGGGGTTTTTAAGAGTATTTTCTCCCCCACTAATGGGCAACTTTTGACAGTGTTTTATACCTCAAGCATTTCACAACAGGAAAAATGTCTGATAGTGTAGCGTAGTTACAGAAGTGGACAAAGATTATTTTTACCTTTACATTATCCATCCATCCATACATTATCCAACCCACTATATCCTAACTACAGGGTCACGGGGGTCTGCTGGAGCCAATCCCAGCCAACACAGGGCGCAAGGCAGGAAACAAACCCTGGGCAGGGCGCCAGCCCACCGCAGGTGAGCACACACACACCAAGCACATACTAGGGACAATTTAGAATCGCCAATCCACCTAACCTACATGTCTTTGGACTGTGGGAGGAAACCAGAGAACCTGGAGGAAACCCACGCAGACACGGGGAGAACATGCAAACTCCACGCAGGGAGGACCCAGGAAGCGAACCCGGGTCTCCTAACTGTGAGGCAGCAGTGCTACCCACTGCGCCACCTTTTACATTATTTTCAAATAATACACCATTCTTCCTGAAAAGTGTTGAGAATTAAAGATCTTTTATCTAGCGTTTCTTTGGTTTGCAGTGGAACAAAACAAAACAGCAATGAAAAGAACATTCCAAAAGTGGCTGGGACAAAATTATTGACACCCTTTAGAAGATATAAGAAATGTCTTTCTTCTGATGTCTAAAGAGACGAATTTCTAATGTCTGAAATGCTAATGTCTTTTAATGATTATCACTGGAGTCTTCAATCTTGTAATCACCCATTCAGCCAATGCAGAAAAGAACTCACCCAACAGGTCTGCGTCACACGTAACATGGGAAAGCAAAGGAAAAAAAGAGATTTGTCTGAGGGACCAAGACAGACAGTAGCCTCATAGCATGGTCAACTTAAATACAACAGGACCATCTATTGTGATGTATGGCCAGCCGTTCATCCTGACCAATACCCTCACGCCGCCAGGTGGAGCCCTCCCTGCAGTATGGAGGTGCCCCGAAGACTAGCAGGGCATCATGGACATTGGAGTCTTTATGCACAGCCCTGCTGGATACCATGGGGGCCACTAGGAGACGCAGCAGGGAGGAACAACGAGTATTTGCCTTACGCCCTGGAAGTATGTCCGAGTCACATGGACAAGGGGAATGACGTGCTTCCGGGGTGAAGAAAAGGACTTTTGATCTGACCTGGAAGTGATAGGAGATCATATGGACTGGGGATTGGAACACTTCCGGGTCAGGGATAATAAAAGGACTCTGGGAACTCCCAGACGGCGAGCTGAGCTGGGTGGAAGGGTGGCAACACGTCTGGGAGTGGAGGATTGTTTATTGAGAATTATTGTATTGTTTAATGAGTATTGTGGAGAAGAGGGTGCTTTGTGCACTGTGCAGTAGTAATAAAGTCAACATTTGGACTTTTACCTCATGTCTGGCGTCTTAGACAGGGGTTCAAGGGAGCGATAGCAATAGCAATCTGTCACACTATCTATCTATCTGTATGATTTTATTAACAATAAGAAATACAGATCAGTATAAAGTAGGAGTTAGGGAATTTAGGCGATTAGGGTTGATGAGCTTTATTTCTCATTAAAACTGTTCTAATTTTCTGTTAGACATCTAAAAAGGTTGCTACGTTTTCTTTATAGGCCAAAATGTTAATGAATTTTCCATAATTTGCCAATTAGACTATTAAAATATAAAAGCTAAACTAACATACTTTCACTCCAAATATGCATTGTATATCCCCGATCTCTGACTAATTATTTTTAGTCTGTTTTTCATGAAGTGAAAATTAAAATTTTAAATTTTTCTTTTAATGAATTTTTATATTAATATACAGTTCATAATGTTTAATAATAAAAGAGATAATCAAAATGTGTGCAATTTGTTGACTTTGCTAAGTTTGCTCATGTTAATGAAAGGAAATGGTGTGCAGAATAACTCTTACAATAGCTAACTTTAGTGCAAAATGTGAAAATGTTAATAATATAAACAGTGATACAGTAAAATGTGGAAAACAGTCACAAGCAAACAATGTGGACCAATCAGTTGTCACTACACGTTTTTAACAGTAGATTCAAAAGACCATCCTAGAAAAGTAGTATTACTATATTCTCTAAATGTATTTTTTCTTGAATCAGTCATTACAAAATTTCTTGATGTCTACTTGAATTTATAGCTGCAGACCTCTAACAAAACTTAAATCTTTTTATGAAATGTATATTTTAAGTATAGAGTTTTTATGAAGGAGGAAAACACTGGACCATTTTTTTCACTTGAGTTGTTTTGGATTATCTTCTGCATTTATTTTATTAATGTGAAAACCAAAAACAACCATTTGAATAGTTGGCAGATATAATATTGACAAAATACTGGGCAGGTAGAAGAAATCTTTGTTCTCAATAAATCAGTTTCTGTGCATTGGCTGTTTTTCAGAAACAGATTCTGTCTACAGCAGTGTTTTAATCTAAATCTACATGATTTGAATCTGTTTTTTTTTTTTCTGTATCAGTATGCCACACTTACAACAGAGGCAAATTTATTGATTTACTTATTTAGATTAATAAAAATGAAATTCAGCATCAGGTTATGAGACTAATTTGAACCCAGGGTTTCAATATGCAACCAACAATCAAATCTATAGCAGTATTCAGTGAATTTGTGGGATTTATGCAAGTCAGTGCCACCAGGAAAAAAAGTCCCCAGTGATGTTAGATTAGCAATGGAATTGGTACTAAAATTACTGGTATCAGAACAGTTCCAAAACAAATAATGGATAATTCCAAAACACCCTTCCGTCTTACTCAAGCCTCCAAGGTGGGCTGCACTATGCACCACTTCCCTCTTGAAAGCATGAAGTTTGCCTTGAAGCTATAATTGGGGTTGGGGGGGGGGTCCCCCTTTAAGTTTCAATTGCCTTGAAGCCTTTGGTTTTGAGAAATCTCCAACACATCCAAGCTCATTTTTTCCTCATCTACTTTACCAATGCTGACGTTAGGGAGGGTGGATTGGAGTGCAAAGCTGGCATTTCCTTCCAGTACCAAAAATCCCCAAATGCTGGTACTGTACCATTTTAAAATTTGGGGTTTTCTGTACTTTTCCAGTAACAGTATACAGTCCAACCCCAGGTTATCAAAATTATTAGGTCAGATTATCAAAAACAAAAGAGTTTCTTAAATCAGACCCAGAAATCAAGAATGAAATAAGGGATCAAATACATAGAGAAGTAATACATAACTACACATCATAGTCCGCCTTGTATAAGTTTTGTTTTGTTAGTCACTTTCATTTTTTTCCTTCTCACTTTCTATTTTCTCTGTCTCTCTAGTCTTTCTGTCCCTGGCAACACTGTTATAATCTAAACTCCACTCCCTGCTACTGACTGGGTAAGGCCCTTTAAGCAGCACTGTTATTAACCGTAGAATGATTTCTGCAGCTGGTTGTAGTTTAGGACTATCAGGAGAGAATGCCGTGTGAATGCCTGCTCATACTACTAGTGCTTTGAGCCTTATGTAGAGGGAAAGGCATCCAGAACAACTTTCTGACAGTCAGCCCTTGTTTTTCTCAACAATAGCAGACCATCCAGCAGGATTTACCTGCTATCATCTAGCGCCCTAGCTAAATAATGCAAGCTTCCTTAAGTCCACTGTGGCATCCCAATAGCCATGCTTATCACTTTCCTTAATGGCCCGTGGTTACCCAATTGCCATTCCATCCTTCTAATACTGTGTTTGGGTCTTTCTCATTCTATGCCACTTCAAAGTCCTTTCTGCCTCAAAAATCCTTTGATAGCTGGGTAACCAGTACAATTTTGAGGTGTTAAAATAGGCCCATAATCTTTTTATAAGCATGTATTTCTAATAGGATTTTCAAGTCTTGAGTTAAGCTATGCTGTTCTGTTTATGACGCCCTTATTAAGCCATCTTCGTGCTGATGGATGTAAACTACATATTGACCAAGAAAATATGGTTGCCGGCAAAATTCTAGTTACTTAGAGATCAGTTCTAAGATTTGTGGTTTTAATTAGCTTACTTTAGCTACGTATTTTACATTATTTGTTGCACTGTGCAAGTGGAAACAGTAGATATTTAATGTGTTAATGTTTGAATCTTCATTTGAGAGAGATGTAATATAGCTAATGGGTTATATTTATAGTATGTGTAGTTTGCATATACCCAGAAGGGGTAGGAATTGAGCAGACAGACTGAACTGAAATGTTGACTTGTTAATGCTTAGAAGACAAATATAGCTTTTGATATAATGTTGTGACTTAACACTAGATTTAAACTTTGCAAAATGGTGTCAAAACACTAGGAAATAACAGTTTTTTTTCCAAATTCAGACAGTGAACTTAAAAAGTTTAATGTGCATCTGTTTATTTGTTTGGACAATTTTTAAGTATGTGTTGGATAATACCGTAGTACAGAAATTATGATCCATTTCTTCATGAGAGTCATAAGATTCCCGCCATAACTAATGCTAAACACTTTTCTTCTATTACTTCTAAAGTCTTTACCATTTTTGGGGTTCATTTTGACTCTTTATTTCTGACCCCCCAATTTGCCATAGCAATAGTGGTGTCACCTAGGCTCATGATGAAGTTATTGTCTTGGTGATTTTTTTGTACATTCTGTGGTTACAACACCACTTTTTCATATCTGACACCCTGTTCCTGTTTGCTACTCAGCCTCTTTATTGTAGTTGCATCAGTAAACTTGATAATCAGGTTGATTGTGCTGCCACGAGTAAAAAAAAAGTTAAGTGTCTGGGGAAGAAACAGAAACCTGGAGAGACTTATGTATTCAAAACAGGTATGCGTTATTTTATTTTAGTACCTTAACCACTTTACAATCTACCAATTAAGAAATCTAGCACCTACCCTAATATGTCGATGACGGCCAATGGGCCAAAACCTTTGAGTTTCAAGGCCAAATGGAGGGAATCATTGCATTAATGTCAGAGGTATAATTAATACATGTGTTTGGTCCACCAGGCAATAGCAAAATGAATGACATTATTTACTTATAGTTTCAAGAAGTGTTTGATGCAGTATAACACTGAAGATTCATTTTGAAACTGGAAGCTACTGTCATCAGAAGTGTTGTGGTTCCTGCCACAAAACAAATCTCAAAAATGGGTGCACACCTCAGAAACCAACACAAAAACAGACTTGCCCTAAATGCAGATCTGGGCCCATTGGATAGGCTTCACCCCAGTCAGACTAGCCCCTAACTCAAATTGCAGGCTTCCAGCCTACATATACCCAAAAAAGGGGTTACACTTTTAAACATCAATAAAGATTTAAAAAATGTCTATAAAAGGTGATGAAGCGCACTGAAATCTTTGGTTCCAAATACATAAACAAAAGTTCCTTATAAATAAACAAAAGTTCCTTTAATGATTAAGGATTTTTTTAATAATGCAAGAGAACAGTACAAAAAGGCATGGCAAGAGAAAAAGGTGAAAATAAGTTTTGAGCAGGGCAAATAAATTCAAAGAGTTGCAAATCAAAAACAGTACCTTACAGGTTAATCAGGGGCCAAAACCAGTAAATCCAACAAAGTAGGAATCCCAGAATC
Source organism: Polypterus bichir lapradei (assembly GCA_026402145.1). Classification (NCBI taxonomy): domain Eukaryota; kingdom Metazoa; phylum Chordata; class Cladistia; order Polypteriformes; family Polypteridae; genus Polypterus; species Polypterus bichir. The sequence goes on from JANRMT010062856.1 coordinate 108,810,182, forward strand.
AGGAGTTACAATTAGCAAATGCCTTTTACCTTAAATGCCTGCTGTATCCAGTACCTCAGTGCCATATTTAGGTGGCCTCTCCTCCTTGGAGTCAACTTAAAGGAGACAGGGCGGATAACACAATATGACTACATATAGTATATTGTGCAATTTTGTATTATATTAACATTAATGAATAAATACAATAAAATCATGGTATTAAATAAGTACAACACAGAAAATGAAAACAAAAATAGAATTCATATTATAACATACACAGTAATATATGAAAGATAACAAAATTGTTAAAGAAATAGCAGAAGAAGAACCCTGGCTGAAATGTAACAATAGGAAGCTTACAAAACTGGAGTATGAATAAGAAGCAGATGCTGGTCATGAGGACAGGTTGCCAGTGAAATCACGGGTCTGTTCTTGGACCTTGATCTTTGGATCATCGCACACTGAAGCAACATTACTCAATTCTAAGTACTGTCTCAGTGAACAGTAGAACAAGATCAGTCCCAAATTTAACTAATCCAAAGTGAATCTTATTTAGCCTTCATGTTTGCTGACCTGGCCACCTGACTACCAGTTAACGATGGCATACCAGCATTAACTTCTCACCCTATCTCAGTTAACAGTTTGACACTACACATTCCTCTCAGTTTAAAGGAACAGAACACAGGGAAAATATTCATTTTTCTGTAAACATATTAAAAATATAATTCCAATTGTTAAGCTACATTACATCAGTTTGTTATTATCGTAAAAGTTATTAACTTCAAGCATATGAAAAGGCCCAGAAATTCTTATACAGAAAGTAATAACAAGGTGTACACATTAGTAGAATCATATCTGAAGCATAACTGTCTGTGTGTAGCTCATGGGTGGATCTACTGTAGGGGTGACCTTGGTGGTACATGCCTTGGGTCACCAAGGGTCCTTGGCATCTGCGAGAAAAAAATAATGCTGTCATTTTTTTGTTTCTGTTTTTACCTTGCACTCTTCCATGCAACACACATATTTGGTTACTCGTACACTATGGTGCCCTCCCTTGATGTAATGTAAGAGTGACCATTTGTTTAAATCTCAGATGGGGACTATTCCCATCCCGCTCTGTATTTTGCGCAAGTAACACTGTACTCAAATCTCCAAGCGGGAAAGATGTAATGTATGAGTAACCACATGCTCAAATCACTGAGGAGGACAACCAAAACACCAGCTTGTTGTATTTTTGTATTTGATGTTCATAGAGTGTAAATACATGTGTGTGTCACCCACTGGCCTGTGGGTGTCTTAATCTGATTTTACTGTAACTCCTTTCCCAATTACAAAGATAATATGAAGAGTTGATACTTACCATTTGTTATGTGGCCAGTTTTTACTAATAACTGAATTAATCCTAAAGTAACCAAAGTATATAAAATACCTGCTCAGAATCAACTCTGGCTCCCCAAATGAAGGCAGGCATCTCCTTTTATGCCGCACCTGGGTGTGCTCCAGTTGGCACATTAGCGAGGTCCGGAAACACTCAAGTGTGGTGGAAACTTGAAAAAGTAGGGCTCTGCAGCTCCCCCTGATGACCCCCATGGAGCCTAACAGGCCTGTGCCAAACTCCAACTGCCATGGAGTCCTGTGGGAATCCGAGGCACCGCTACAACCTAGGGGGGCTGTCATCTCTGCTCCCCGATTCCTTCCATTAAGAAGATGTCTTGGTCAGGTAAGGGCCTCAGCCGTCAGTCAGTATACTGTATATACTGTGTGTGTGTGTGTGTGTGTATATATATATATATATATATATATATATATATATATATACAATTCAGTATCATGCTGTACTTCAGTCCAACTATAACTATCAAATATGGTTTCCATATTTTTAATAGCATATTTGCGCCTTTTCATATCCATAACAGACTGTCTGCTATGTGCAGAATTCATTTTGTAAAATCATTCAGTGCACTAAATCTGTTAAACCTTCTCATGAGGAGGTCTATGGTAGTGGGCAACTTTGTTCCACTTCTCCAACTCCAAGAAGCACAATGCAGCCACACTTAGTTGTGAGTCTACAGCACTGGGTCTCACTGCAACAGTGGCAAACCTAAAAGATTAAATCAGCATGGGATAATTCCCAGATGATCACACACTACAACTGACCCTCATTGACCTCGTTCATTGAGCATTTAGCACAGTGCTTCATGGTTTACATGGGGCCTTGATGGGAAACTGTGTTTTAAATCTCAAAATGTCTGTAAAAATGTTTAGATCTGATATAGCAATGATTTCCTTTGCAGCTTCCTTATGATGGTAATACCTTGAGGGGACCTGTTGCTTGTGCCAGTAATCACTTTCCTTAAAATGTATTTTATTGTTTCAGGAAGGCTTTCAACAAGAATTTAGAAATATAATTTTACAGATAGAGACCAACTAAGAGGACAACAATTTTTACATGAATACTTGTTAATACTTGGGATCTACTTGTCCTCTTGTTTGCCTTCTTTAAATTTTCATACTGCTTCAGAAAGGTACTTGAGATATCATCCAGTTATGCTTGACTGGGTGCTTTATTCTTGTCAGAGGGGCTTAGCTGGTGGTGGAACTAAACAATGGGAAACGTGTTCTATTTTTATTTTAGCTCTTGAATCCTGAAATATTAAATTCCAAAGGCATGTATAATTCAGACAGAGATAATGGAATTGTTTATGGTGGCACTCAAGAACTTTAATTGTCCACTTGAGGAATACTTTTTAAGGCAAGGCAGCCTTAACAGTTGTTGCTTGTGCCAAATGATTGCACAAAAGATGAAAAACATGATGTGACATCTAAGCTGTTAGCATTTACAAAGAAAAGCACTGTTGTTTTTAGCTTTTCCCTGTTTCTATTAAGACAGTCTTATGTCAAAAGTAAAAATCTATCCTTCCACTCCATTTCATAACAAGCCCATCAGATTTAAGGTAATGGGAAGCTGGTGCATATCCTAGTGGCTATCTCTCCTAGATTTTCCTTGCTTTGCGCGTATTGCTGCTGGCATAGTCTGTAGCCCTCCATGATCCTAAAGTGGATTAGTTTAGTTTGAGAATTTTTTGTCATGTTATATTAGTCCCGGTTACATGATCATAGTCCAGTAAATGATGAAATACCAACATTCCCAGGACCTATTCCCTCTATAGCCTACTGTGTTCTTCATTGTGGGCTTTTTCTGGAAGGCGTTACAGGGCCCTGAAATACTGTACCCCTCAGCTGTCCAAGAACTTAATTCTCAGCCCTCTATCCCATTGTCCCTACTTTCACTTTCACCATCTTAATAGCCTTGGACTTGGTTTCATGTGAGAAACTGTGTGCAATTACTGAAATGCACTTTTAATATTTTATGCACTTTAATTATAATTTTGTTAACATTATTTTACAATCCAATAAGTTTTTTATTTGTGTATTTGTGAGGATGTGTGTGTGAGTGATGAAAGTATCTTTGGGAGAGCTGTTTTAAATTTCGTTGTATTCTTCTCAATGCAATGACAGTAAAAAGATATTCTATTCTATTCTATTTTGTTCTGCTTCTTCTCCAACTGCACAGGTGATCTAGTAATCTTTTATGGCCAATCATCCATTTTATTTGATTTGAAGAATAAATATGAGTAGAATTTCAGCTCAGACCAGGATTTTGCTGAATTAGGGAAACGTGTAACGGTGATTAACGTAATCTTATGGCATATTTCTATTGTTTACTACATGAATTTCTGAGAACAGAGATCTGCCAATAATCATCCTGTTTTACTACATTTATTTAATTGTTTTGTCAGTACAACTAAAGACATAGACATTATGTGACTTTAAAGGGGGAAAATGCTGACCAATGTGTTTAAAGGTGCTTAGTTGGTGGTGCTTACTTGTTGGAAGCTAAAGAAATTTAACACATAATTAAATTTATGGCCTTTCTTGGCTCATGCATATTAGGAGGTAAAGTGGAAAATCAGCTAATTCCTGATCAAATACCTCTGAAACCCAGCAAATCACCACATTGTTAATTTGATAGCTGTCATCTGCATTGGACATTCTGCAGCAGTGATGATTGAAACAATTTGCATGAATTATATTTGCAATGAAACTTAAAGGGCTTTGCTTCTCAGAAAAGCCTGCAAAACAAATTGTGCTTCACCACATGCACATTTCACACCATTGGCACATATATTTTGATCTCATCTTCAGAATTTTTCTCCACATGCAAAAGCACTAAACCATTTGTTATGTTGCAGAGCGCTGAAGGTGGTGTGAAGAGGCCAGGGGTAAGCACTTTGAAACTGTTAAAATCCATTGGGCTAGGTGCGTGGCTGCTGTGTCAGGCGTCTGTAGTCCGAGAAATTTAGCACAGATGACGTTATCTGCCACTAGCTGAATGGTGTGAGACAGAATCGGTGGGCTGAACGTGCGGGCAGGCAGTGAGAATATTTTGTGTGGAGCCACATGGAAGGAATTGTCTAGATTTAGGGTGGCTCTGGAGTGTACTCAAGGAAACTAAGAGTGGATTTAGCTGTGGAATAACCCTTAGGGAGCAGAATATTTTACCTTCCACCCCAAAAAAACTTGAAAACCCATGAAATCTCATTTTAGTGCATTTTGTATTTTGCAAATCACATACAAACTGAATTTTTGGGGTAATTTCACAACACTGTACACAAAGCTAAACTCTGCATTTTTTTAATCACTTTTCTGCAGTAAATAATATTGGCAAAAGAGTCTACAGAAGAGGTGGGTTGATAAAAACCAAAACTATCATGCACTGTAAATGGTTACAGGTTATATTTTGTTAGTACTGCAGTTAAATATCTTCTTGGCAGTCAAATTTAGGAAATGCTTTTTTCCCCATCTACTTGAAGGTTTTAAATGGTGTTGAACCTAACCTAACCTAAGTAATCATTCTTTCTCAAAATGCGGACACCTTTTCAACACTTTGATGCATTAACTGATACCAACTTCAGACATAGCTTGTTGTTATTTTCTGTAATTCAGTATTATGAAAGTACAAAAGATGCATCTTAATTTAAATTACTTTGATAATAGCTTTGATGCTTGGTACAAAAAAAAACTGTGCTTTTAGATCAATCATGGTGAACTCTTAATGGACTTCATTTTAACTGCAGCTTGATGCCCCTGCACTAAAAAATTCTGAAAAAGGTTTTCTCCAAGAGGATGTGCTGAGAAATCAAGATGATCAGAATTCACTGATGTCTGAAAATATTGAGTGGAATTCTAACATCTAAGTAAAAAAAAAATGTACTCAAAAATTAAAAAGCCAGGCTTTTAACTAAACCTCAAATACAGGCTACTATGAATAGTAAGTTTTAAAAATACGTTTTTGTTAATTTTCTGATATCTGCCTAGTCTGTTTTATAATGAAAAAGCCGAATCTTGATTCTGCAGGGTTTATCTAATTATCACCCTATTTCTTAATCTAATTGTATCTGTGAAATGCTGGAGAAGGCTGTTGCTTTGCAGCTCCATTCCAATTTTGATTTGTTTGAGTTGTCTTTCAGTCTGGCTTTCAAGCTTTCCATGGTGTCAAGACCTCTTTGGCCAGGATAGTTAATGATCTTCATATGGAAGCAGGTACACAGTTGTGTAGTTTACTTGATGCTCCTGACCTGAACCGTTGACCATGGTGTTATACATTATTGCATTATTTCAGACACAACTAAATTCCCAGCACAGTATTAGAGTTGCACACTGAGTATTTAACTGGATGGAAGGACTATGCTGCTATCCAAAGATGCAAGCCCAGGCTTTTCATGTTGGTACTAATTTTTTTTGTATCTGTTTTCTAATTCTGGGTAAAATGTTATGTCTATGCAGTATGTCTTTTCACTGTGTTTTAGACGACAAGCACATTTATCTGTCTAGACTTCTCCCAGTGATTGTGTTGCATTAACTCTGGTCACACAATGCTTGTATGATCTCCAGAGCTTGTGGAAGGAAAACAGGAGTACTCAAAAGAAAAAGTCCAATGACAAGACACAACATTCAAGCTCTTTGAAATGGCAGTGATACCCAATGTGCCACTCAATATGGTTGTGAAAAATAACAATTATCATGGAATCAGTGACAGACAATACTGGCACTCTTCAGAAGAAAACCTGACTGAATCCAGAGCCTATACCACCCTGACATGTTGATCAGCCGTCTGCTTGAGTTCCTTTTGACACTGGCAATGAAGTGATGTCTTTTTCTGAAGCTTTTCTCGCAGTGGGAATTTAAGTCATTTTTGTTTTTTTTAAAGATTTAGACTTGAATGCTTGGGGTTACCAGCTTATTCCTAGATCTGGCTTGCTGAGTCATTTATTCAAACTGTGCTTTAATTAATAAAGTACATACATTCAGGAATACTACAGCTCTGTACTTTTAAAGTGCCTTAAGAAGTAAATCACTATAGAATGACACTATATAAAAGAAATGATCACAATGAAAGGACACTATATAAAATAAATGATCACTATAGAAAGACACTATATAAAATAAATGATCACTATAGAAGGACACTATATAAAATAAAGCTTCCTGATTATGCTTAACAAAGAATTCCATTTTTTCTATTTGTGTATTTTTGGAGCCACCAGTGCCATTGTGTTCATGTTTGTGGAGCCTACGTCCAGATGGCAAGGAAATACTGCAGAGGTAATGCTGTCTCACATTGTCCCCTCTTGACTACTTTTGGAAATTTTTGTTTTAATTTAATTTCTCCTTTTTTTTTGGACTCTGAGATCTGATAGTATGATACTGATGTGGATTCATCCCAAACAATGAACCTGTTTTCAAATATTATGCCTTCTATCAAAATAAAATTGCCATTGTTTGCCTGCAGAATGATTCATTTTGTAAACTGGAATAGCTGGACTTTGGGAAGTTGAATAATACAATTGATATGTCCCTCTCTCTGTTAATTCGCCTTAATAAAAGGACAAATGTGTGTGTGTGTGTGTGTGTGTGTGTGTGTGTGTGTAGGTATCGTTGTGTCCATCTGATTGTTACAGTTAGGAAAAAAAATTAAAAATAGCCAAACCATGTAAAGAAAATCAAAGGATAATAAAATTACTAAATAAAGGTCTAAAAATAAGAAAGTGATTTGCCTATTCTGTCTACCAGAGTGGTAGCGATTTTCTTGCCACGTTTTGGGCCACGTAAACGAGATTTATAGCTGTAATGCTAATGACTGACATTACATGGTGGGCAACAGATGAGCGAAAATAACAATACATTGACATGTGCTTTGGGAAACTAAAACCCAGACACGACTAGGCTAGAGTTTCTAAACCAGGCCACTGCAGCAGGGACCACCCAGTGAAGAGTGTTTAGGTCAACGAGCGACGCTATAAGGAAGTGGCAAACAGTCCGCTCTATTCTGAAAAGGAAAAGGCTGCTGTGAGGAAAAGTGAGCAGGTGTGTGCTATTATATTGGGACAAATGGACAACCCAAGTATCAAATAAAAACACGAGGTCTACATTGATTCCTTAGATTTCAACCTGTCTTAGATGGGTGGCACATCTACTTAGACATTAGATGTTTGGCACTAAATATGATTTACAACTTATTTTATTGCACATCCACTGTGGTTGGCTCTGTGGCATGAGAGCCTGCTTAAATACTGTTACCCAGTTTGCATTTTCTCTGAGCATCTATGTCAGTTTCTTAAGGTTCAAAGTTAATATTCAGTCAGTCCATGTTTTAAATACAACATTTTGGCACATTATTAACCAAGTTTATTTAATTCATTCACTATTGTTGAAAGCCAGAACCTGTCTCAGCTAAATCAAGCCTAAGCTAGGGGATAGGAACCGGAGCTCATTGAAACTAACAGTTATGCACCTACACGATAGATCAGTTTAGAGTGTTGAGTTACCCAAATACAGTGGTGTGAAAAACTATTTGCCCCCTTCCTGATTTCTTATTCTTTTGCATGTTTGTCACACAAAATGTTTCTGATCATCAAACACATGTAACCATTAGTCAGATATAACACATGTAAACACAAAATGCAGTTTTTAAATGATGGTTTTTATTATTTAGGGAGAAAAAAAATCCAAACCTACATGGCCCTGTGTGAAAAAGTAATTGCCCCCTTGTTAAAAAAATAACCTAACTGTGGTGTATCACACCTGAGTTCAATTTCCATAGCCACCCCCAGGCCTGATTACTGCCACACCTGTTTCAGTCAAGAAATCACTTAAATAGGAGCTGCCTGACACAGAGAATTAGACCAAAAGCACCTCAAAAGCTAGACATCATGCCAAGATCCAAAGAAATTCAGGAACAAATGAGAACAGAAGTAATTGAGATCTATCAGTCTGGTAAAGGTTATAAAGCCATTTCTAAAGCTTTGGGACTCCAGCGAACCACAGTGAGAGCCATTATCCACAAATGGCAAAATCATGGAACAGTGGTGAACCTTCCCAGGGGTGGCCGGCCGACCAAAATTACCCCAAGAGCGCAGAGACGACTCATCCGAGAGGTCACAAAAGACGCCAGGACAATGTCTAAAGAACTGCAGGCCTCACTTGCCTCAATTAAGGTCAGTGTTTCCGACTCCACCATAAGAAAAAGACTGGGCAAAAACAGCCTGCATGACAGATTTCCAAGACGCAAACCACTGTTAAGCAAAAAGAACATTAGGGCTCGTCTCAATTTTGCTAAGAAACATCTCAATGATTGCCAAGACTTTTGGGAAAATACCTTGTGGACTGATGAGACAAAAACTTGTGTTATATTTGACTAATGGTTAAATGTGTTTGATGATCAGAAACATTTTGTGTGACAAACATGCAAAAGAATAAGAAATCAGGAAGGGGGCAAATAGTTTTTCACACCACTGTACATATGTCTTTGGAGTGTGGAAGATACTACATGGAGAAGAGTTTAAGTAGACCCAAGACAAATTTTCAGACTTCGCACAGGCACTGCAGAGTCTTCAGGTTACCCCAGAGATGCCCCATAAACTGAACTGTATGACACAGTATGAGTTGTTCAATTTTAGTCCAATGTTTTACCATTTTTACTCCCCTTATGCTTAATATGACGAGAGATTACGAGGTTTATTATTGATTAAGTTTGACATAGGAATGTCCAAAGTCAATTGCCATTAAACCAATTCTTTTCTGCATCCACTTTTCCATTACTATGCCATGAAGAGCTACAGCTTATGACTGGAGCATCTGGCAGACTGAAACTAATGTTGATAGTCAAAAATGTTTATTTTGGATGTAGAATCCTTTGAAGATTTCAGCAAATTGCCTTATGGGTACTCAGGTTGGGAGCATGTGCTGGTAGCGCACCACACCATGAACCACCTGGATTGGGACCTGAGTGCAGGAGGTGACACTTCAACACCAGACTAAATGTTTAGTGTCATGCTTAAGGTTTTACAGAGATTAAACCATCAACCGTATGGTTCAAAATCTAGTATCTTCAGTTTTTGGCCATATGAGCCCAGACTGGGGTACCTCACCTCTATTAGGAACACTCAGGCATACACCTATATTTTCTGAGGTGACACTAAGGTAATTGAAAGCTAACTTTCTTGTCTATGGAACGTAAAAGTGACAAAGCAAATGCAGACACTAGGAAGTCATGTGTCCACCGCAATAAGAGTGACTAGACTGAAAATTTAACTTAGGTTAATCTGTGAGGCTGAAGTGCCAGCAAATTTGTAAACCTTGGATTTCAAATAACTAGCAAATTGACAAAATATACTATATGATTATCTTCTGATGAAATAAAAATATGCCTGCATCTTAAGTTAGTTACTGCTTTGACCCTCCTGCTGCCGTGGTGGGTTTCAGGCCCCACTGAATTGGACTCAACACATTAGATCATGGATGGATGGATAAAATATATCTGTTTGACTGCTAACATTTACATGTTATATGTCTGTATCATTCAGGTTGGAACATGGCTGTGAAATATTTTATGCCATCAATTACCATTTCATGTGCTTGCCTTATTATCTTGTACTTACAACCTGCTACTTTGTGGCCATGAGATATTTACACTGCATAGAGAAAATATTCTATCATGAGAACAAGACAACTGTGGAACTCAGCAGGGATCAGTGGCTCCCATGACATAAATAGCTCATCATGTTATTATCTTTCATGCTTGACTTACTGACTCAATTCATGGCCGCAAAATTCATATATAGTCCAAACAAATATTGAATACCCGGAGATGGATTCATTTATGTCATTTCTTTTACCTCCACTAACATGTTATCATAAGAAACAAGTATGGTTTGTTTTATAGATTTGGTCATATTAATGATATTATATGAATACTTTTTAAATCCTAAATTTTCTATTTCAGAAATAATTGATATATAACATTCTGCAATTTTAATGTGGACATAATAATAAACTATTATTGGTGTTTATTGTTTGTTCTTTCAGCTGGTTCATTTTCCATATTTTAAGAATGCAGCATGCAGCCTTTTTTTGTTAAGTACTTTCATAATGAAGGCCCTTTGGCTTTTGTTCATCAGCGAGCAGACGGTTGCTTTCAAAGCACAGCAGTAATCAGTGGCACAATTCAGTTGTACATGCACCATTACTTTAAGAAAGTGGTTTTTTAGAAACATTCATTACTTGCTATGATCGAAATGCATGTATTCTTTGGTTTATTTGTTTACTGCAATGGTGGGTGCATTTATCCAACCTCATTTTAAAATGAACAGCTAATTTTATTTAGAAAATACGATTAAGGAGATTGAGACTATTATATTGTTATGACGGTCTATCGATTTTTTTTTTTTTCCTTTTTAGTAGTTGAACTTCCAAGTATTCGTCTTTTTTTTCTATCGATCGCTGTGTTCTAACTTGGCATGGAAAACCGTTCAAGAGTGCCTAAGTTTCATATGGATGGGATCCAAATTTGTGTCACATCAAATAGACTTTGCATTGTCTAGCTGAAGATATCGAGGATCACCCAAAGGGCTCTAAGCTACAATGCTACCAGTCAAGATTTCCATGTCCTGCTCCTTGTCTGGTGCACCAAGATGATGTCCTTAGCTGAGCTTCAGACACTGAGTGACTATGATAAATGAAATCCAAAGACGTCCATTATTTACACCAACTGGTGGAGGCTTACTATGTCTGCTTAGCCTTAAGAGAACAGGTCTTGTCATCACTTAGGTACATCTATAGTAGCAAGTAAACATTTCAATCACACCAATGAGCACAATGACACCCCCCATTACATAACATCCAAAGAGCAAAAAATAGTTAATCATTAAAAATCTTGTCCAAAGTTTTAGGTTAAAGAATAAGACTTCTTATATGTAAACTGTTTTTACAGAACAAAGCACAAACTTAACTATGATCTCATTTCCTAATATAGTGTGCTAGTACAAATGAAGTCAGGTTGTCATAGTTTAATAGGCAGACAGTTTCAAGCACCATTTTTTCCTTACAAATTGGAGCATTCATGAGAAGGCACTTCTTCACACAGTATTGGGGAAAATTGACAAGAGATGCTGAGACTATGAGCATGCAGATTATCAAGTCTGAGCAAAGATCAATTCAGGCAGCTCCATAATAAACACCAATGCTGCAGAATCAGAATCGCATTTGTGGGCCAAGTATGCATGCATAAAATGAATCTGACTTTTTTGATCCAAGTATAGTTATATGAAAGATATGCACAAAACTGATCAGTACACACCTAAAATAAATACAAGAAAAGTAAAATAAAAGAACAAGTAAAATAAATATTGATTTACACATTAGTTGTATGTATGAATATTGCAAGATAAAGGGGGCGGGGTGCCCAGATTTAGCCTATGGAAAGAAACTGTTCTTATATCTGCTTGTTAAAAAACAGTGGATTTTAATAAATGTTTTTCAACAAAAAAACAAGTTTCTAATTACTTTCACTCACTCAAAAGCACCACTCTTTTCTCTTATTATCATATTCTAAAAAACAGAATCTCCATTAGCTATAGAAAAAAAATCACTCTTCATTCTGTTAAATCATGGCTTGGCTCCATCATTTAATTTAAGTTTTTTTTTTTTCCTTTTTTATTTCCTCTTTGTTCCTTTTTAACTTCAAAAAGTGCTTAACTCTGATTGTTGATTGGAATTGTGAACTTACTAATGATATGCAAATTTTAAAAACATAAGGCTATACACTGATAAAAATGTACTATAATAAGTTTTTCTCAGATTTATTGTCGTATGTGACACACCCCATTTGCCATAACATTCAACAAGGCTGCACAATATTTTTCCCCACTACTAACTGCTCTAATTTCACCAATGGTTTTCCTTTCCCCCATTCTTTAAATCACACTAAATTCTTAAAGGGGGAACCCCCCCCCCCCCACCTTCAGATGCTGAGTATGTATTTTTAAGGAACTGAAAAAGGTAAAAGTATACTCTAAAGCCACAAAGGTTGAGATACACTGCTTTAAGATAAACACTGTAATCAGAGAGACAATGAAATTGTTCTTGCAAAGTATTTGAGGAAAAAAGAAACACAGAAATTGTTACCTTTGATAAACATGCTGTATTTGTCGATGCTCCTATTTAAACTATATGAGTGCTGATGAGATTGTCTGGAGCAGCACACTGGCTGATGGGAATTATAGTGCTCCCTTCAGCAAATGCATAAGGTTGCAGATGAGATTAAGGGGGTGTGGGGGTTAATACATATTAAATACTTTTTTGACTTGAACAACATTGACTACGCTCATAGCCTACAAACATGGCAAGCACTTGCTAAACGTGTCTTATTTGTGCTTTACCGAATTTTGCTCCTTTCATTTTGCATCTGCAGATGGCTTTCATTTGCATAAACCGGCACACTGTCAGTGGCGTCACTGTCAGCGGCATCACCGCTAGTGTTGTGACAAGATAGGGGAAGCGGTGCATTAGAATGTCCCACTCTCTAGAGCATTGTTAATGACAAATATCAGTAAATTAAAAACACAAGTTAGCTAATTTTGTTTTTTCCATGTCACCAATTTCAATCAAATCAGTGTAGTCATTTTTGAGATATCGGGCTATTTATTTTTTCTTTTGCGGGGGTTTCTTGCCCCTAAGTATTGCTATATTGAAATGTTCTTTCTTAGTGGATACCTGCTACCCTAGATGTACCATCCTTTTTAGCTAAATGGAAAATAGTGTTTTTGTTGATGAGCGAGTGAATGAGTGAGTGAGTCACCTTTACATTATATATGTATACTAGCCAACCCGCGGCGTACCATACGCCGCATAATCAGGTTGGTTTTTTAATGATTTTTATGCACAGGGAGAAAATTAACATTTGAAAAATCGGTAATGTAATAAATCAGCAAGAAAAGCAACATTGTAACAATGCACGGAACGAACCAAAACACAGTCCATGACTGAAAACTGGCGGACCTCCATCGCGCCTCAGTTTGCTATGGTGCACGCGGTTGTGTGTCGTAACCGAAAACGCAGTTTTTAAAGACTGCATACTTCACTGTGTTTTAACCTCAGTTGTAAAGGATCGTTTTAAGGATCCCATGGGATACCCCTCGCAAACCGTTTTACACGCTGCATATGGCGATTCACCTCCACGAGAAACATGCCTCTATGAACAGTCAACGTGGGTCGGAGGTGCATGTGGCCTCTACGACAGACGAATATAAATGACACCGGTTTTTCTGTGTCGTTGCATCCAAGTTGGTGGGAGTGGCTCTGCAAGTTGTTGTTGTATCCAATGGTCTTGGAGTTGGTGGGCATGGCTCCTTCCTGCCTGCGCCATAGGTGTCTTACTTGTCGGCGACTTAGTGAATCCACACCCTTTCCAGCGTGCTTTCCATGGGTGTCTTGCCTTAGTGAATTATATATATAGATAGTTGCCTCCGTCATGTTTGGGACAAAGACACATTTTTCCTTGATTTACCCCTCTGCTCCACAGTTTAAAATTACAAATCAAATAATTTAATGACCTCTGGCACATTTCAGATGTTAATTTAAGGGTATTTACATGCATTTCATTCACAGCATGTAGAAATGACAACACTTTTTTTACAAGCCCCCCCCCCATTTCAGGGCACCTTAATGTTTGGGACAATTGGTGCCACAGGTGTTTGTGATTACTCAGGTGTGCTTCATTGCTTAGTTAGTGCAGGCATAAGACACACAGGCTTGCTTCTACCCTGTGGAGTCTGTAGTTGTCGTTGTTCAACATTGAGGACAAGAGCTCTTCCAGTGAAAGTCAAAGATGCCATTATGAAGCTGAAAAACAAGTATAAAATAATGAGAGACATCAATAAAACTTTAGGATTACCTAAACCATCTGTCTGGAATATCATTAAGAAGAAAGAACACACTGGTGAGCTCAATAATAACACAGGGTCTGGTAGGCCAAAGAAGACCTCCCACTGCTGATCACAAAAGAATCCTCACTATGGTAAGAAAATAACCCCAAATGCCTGTCTGACAGATTAAAAACAGTCTTCAGATGTTTATGTGTCAGAGATGACTATCCATATAATATTTCATGTACAGAAATACAGAGGCCACAGCGCAAGATTTAAACCACTAGTTAGCTACAAAAACAGGATAGCCAGATTACAGTTTGTAAAAAAGTAATTTAAAAAGCCTGTAGAATTCTAGAAAAAGTTGTTGTGGGCAGATGAGACAACGATAAACCTGTATCAGAGTGATGGCAAAAGCAAAGTGTGAAGATACCCAAGGCCCAAAGAGTACCACTTCATCTGTTAAACATGGGTTTATGGCTTAGGCATGTATGGCTGCCACAGGTACTGGCACACTTATCGTAATTGATGATGGAACTGGTGACAGCAGTGGCACAATGAATTCTGAGGTGTATAGAAGCCTTTTTCTCCTCAAGCTCCAATAAATGCCACCTAACTCATTGGACTGTGCTTCATCCTGCAACAAGGTAATGATACCAGACATACTGCTAAGGCAATGCAGGAGTTTTTCAAGGCTAAAAAATGGAAAATTCTTGAATGGTCAAACCAGTCACTCAATTTAAATCTAATTGAGCATGACTTGCGTATGCTGCAGAGAAAACTAAAGGGGGCAAGCCCCTAAAAGATGGCTGCATTTGAGACTTGACACATCATCACCAGAGATGATACTCAGCACCTGGTGATTTCTTTGAATCACAGACTTCAAGCAGCCATTGAATTCAAGGGATATGCAGCAAATTACTAAATATGGCTGCTTTAATATAATAACCATTGCTGTGTCACAAACATTATAGTGCTGTGAAATAGCGGGACTGTGTAGAAAAAGTGTTGGAATTTCTACATGCTGTGACAGAAATCAGTGCCAATACCCTAAAATGATAGTCTGCAATATACACTTTATTCACAACTGAATTGTTTGATTTATAATTTTAAAACAAGGAAAAATGTGTCTTTCTCCCAAACATTGCGGAGGGCACTGTATATATATATATATATATATATATATATATATATATATATATATATACTATACTGCGGTGGGCTGTGTGTGCCCTGCAGCTCCAGCAGACCCCTGTGACCCTGTAGTTAGGATATAGCGGGTTGGATAATGGATGGATGGATATATATACTCAGCAAAAAAAGAAACGTCCCTTTTTCAGGACTGTGTATTTCAACAATAATGTTTTAAAAATCCAAATAACTTTACAGATCTTCATTGTGAATTGTTTAAACAATGTTTTCCATGCATGTTCAATTAACCATAATCAATTAATTAACATGCACCTGTGGAATGGTTGTTAAGACCTTAACAGCTTACAGAAAGTAGGCATTTAAGGTCACAGTTCTAAAAACGCAGGACACTAAAGAGACTTGTCTACCGACTGTGAAAAACACCCAAAGAAAGATGCCCAGGGTCCCTGCTCATCTGCGTGAACGTGCATTAGGCATGCTGCAGGGAGGCATGAGGACTGCTGATGTGGCTAGGGCAATAAATTGCCATGTCCACACTGTGAGACGCCTAAGACAGCGCTACAGGGAGACAGGAAGGACAGCTGATCATCCTTCCAGTGGAAGACCACGTGTAACAACACCTGCACAGGATCGGTACATCCGAATATCACACCTGCGTGACAGGTACAGGATGGCCACAACAACTGCCCGAGTCACACCAGGAAGACACAATCCCTCCATCAGTGCTCAGACTGTCCGCAATAGGCTGAGAGAGGCTGGACTGAGGGCTTGCAGGCCTGTTGTAAGGCAGGTCCTTACCAGACATCACCAGCAACAACGCCACCTATGGGCACAAACCCACCTTCGCTGGACCAGACAGGAGTGGCAAAAAGTGCTTTCTGCATGACAGCAATGTCCGTGTTCTGCCATGGCCAGCGAAGAGCCCAGATCTCAATCCCATTGAGCACGTCTGGGACCTGTTGGATCACAGGGTGAGGGCTAGGGCCATTCCCCCCAGAAATGTCCAGGAACTTGCAGGTGCCTTGGTGGAAGAGTGGGGTAACATCTCACAGCAAGAACTGACAAATCTGGTCCAGTCCATGAGGAGGAGATGTACTTCAAGCAGCTGGTGGCCACACCAGATACTGACTGGTACTTTTGATTTTGAGCCTCCCTTCATTCAGGGACACATTGTGAAACATTTTTAGTTTATGTCTTATGGTGTTGACTCTTTTAGTGTTCATACAAATATTTACACATTAAGTCTACTGAAAGTAAAAACAGTTGAAAGTCAGGGGACGTTTCTTTTTTTGCTGAGTGTATATACACATTATGGAGGGCAACTTGCTAGTACCTGGTTGGACTCCCTTTTGCCTTCAGAACTGCCATAATGCTTCATGGCATGGAATCTACAAGGTGCTGGAAACATTCCTCATGGATTTTGGACCATATTGACAAGATAGCATCACGCACTTGCTGCAGATTTGTTGGTTGCATATCTATGATGCGAATCTCCTATTCCACATCCCAAAGGTGCTCTATTGGATTGAGATCTGGTGACAGTGGAGGCCATTTGAGTATAGTGAACTCATTTTCATGTTTAAGATGATTTCAGCTTTGTGACATGGCGCATTATCCTGCTGGAAGTTGACATCACAAGATGGGTACACTGCGGTCATAAAGTGTGGATGTGGTCATCAATAATTACTCGGGTATTCTGTGACATTACACCCCCACCACTAACCTGAACTATTGATACAAGGCAGGATGAATCCATCCTTTCATGTTGGTAACACCAAATTATGACACTGCCCTCCAAATGTTGCAGTAGAAATCTAGACTCATCAGACCAGACAGCGTTTTTCCAATTTTTTATTGTCCAATTTTGTTGAGCCGGTGCGAACTGAAGTTTCACTTGCCTGTTGACAGGAGTGGCATCCAATGTGATCTGCTGCTGTAGTCAATCTGCCTCAAGGTTCAACATGTTGTGCATTCAGAGATGCTCTTCTGCATACCTCTGTTGTAATGAGTGGTTATTTGAGTTACAGTTGCCTTTCTACCAGCTCAAACCAGTCTGATCATTCTCTTTTGACCTCTGGAATGAGTGAGGCACTTTTGTCCAGAGAGCTGCTACTCAACGGATGTTTTTCCTTTTTTGAACCATTCTCTGTAAACCATAGAGATGGTTATGTGTGAAAATCCCAGTAGATCAGCAGTTTCTGAAACACTCGGACCAGCCCCTCTGGCAAAAAAACTTCCATGCCATGTTCAAAGTCATTTAAATCCACTTTCTTCCCCATTCTGATGCTCAGTTTGAAGTTCAACAGGTCATCTTGACAATATCTACATGCCTAAATGCATTAAACTGCTGCCATGTGATTGTGTTGCATTAACAAGCATTTGAAAGGCGTACCTAATAAAGTGGCAGGTGATTGTATATATACAGTATATATAAATGAACTCAAGTCAATTTAATAAAAGCACAATATTAAGTCACTTATTTCTTAAATAAAATTATTCACATTGAGCATTTTCTGAAACTGTGTTTAATGTCCAGGGGGCTGCTCTTTATTTCTTCAGAATTAAATAAGCAATGTGAATTAATGTCTAGATTGAAGTGAAACTGCACTAATAATATATTAGAATAGGGAAAGATTACTAAATTTATAATAAATGCCTGCCCAACTTTGTCATAAAATTCAGCAGTCTTCTTAATTTTCTTACACAGGATTTTGCCAGAAGCCTTTTTCTAGGGTTGAAACAATTTTATTCTAAAGATGAGAGAAAGAAGAAGATAGTTTGCTAATAAAGACAAGCATTAGCAGACTTATTATAGGTAAAAAAAAAACAGATAAGAAGAATATCATGATACAGAAAAAGACATGGCTGTGCTGGCTTTAATTGTACTGTACAGGACATTGTGCCAGTCTGGGATCTTAATCATGGCATCTAAAGATCCAGGGTAACTAGGCCTTGCTTTAAGTGAGGATATGAAAGTTTCAGGCATTATAGATATTAAACCTGGTCAAGGATTACTTTCTTCTTTTTAGTTTCTTCAGTTATTTTCCAATATAACTTTTCCAATTGTTTTTTTTAATGGATGAACAGTTAAATGTGCCTGAGTTTCTAGTTAACAATACTTTAATTAATTCTTAATTTCCTTTTACTGCATAAAGAATGTGACTCATCAAATACACACACTATGTGATTGGGAAAGTACAAGTAAGAAAGCTGGATTTTTGTCTTTGTATGCCTTTATAATGAGGTCTTGTGATAACAAACCGACTGAGTGGATGATTGAAGGGGAGGATTGCAAACTGTCAAGGAAACTAAATGATGATGCATTTGACAGCACAACTCTAGGCACAGATGTGTCTGCTAACTATTAAACACAACGGCTTTGTAGTCAGAAAGATAATACAGACATGAAGCACAATGAAGGCTGTCTGTTTATGGGTTTTTGAAGCAACAAAAAAATCAAGTCTTCTGCATAGTGATTGACAAAATAGGTAAATAGCAAGAGAATAAAATATATCTTAGTGCAGTAACCTGAAATATATATTTGTATTCATATACAAATATGTATAGAAAGGAGCCCTATAAAGGACTGGTACTGTACCTTGTTTAGAGTTAGTTTCCTGTGGCCTTGAACTAATTAAAATAATTTAAAAAAAATGTACAGTATATATATGAGGACATCTATCTATCTATCTATCTATCTATCTATCTATCTATCTATCTATATATCTATCTATCTATCTATCTATCTATCCAATGCTCCTTTTAGACATTATAAGCTATACAATAACATCGTCCACCAGAAGGAAACAGAGATGACAGAATAATTACTTCAAGATTTCTGTCTGCAGATAATTAGAGTAATAATCTGTGAATATCCTAAATTGTGATTAAAGCCCTTTTTGGATTAGTTTTACACCAGGAGGTTGGATAAATTAATCAGAGGACCTGCATAATTTTAGAGCCGTCCAAATCAGTCATGTCAGTTACTTTTTTTTGAAGACTGAACGTTCTTGTGTTGGAAAAGACTATGGACCCTTGTACTTTCTATAAAAAGTCAGTAAAAAATAATTCCATGTAAAACAATTCCTGTTCAAACTAATGTATCAGTAAAACCATCATCTGAGTGATTCGGCTGCAAGCAAAATTACAGAGGACTCTACTTTATCCTTGAAGTGGAAAAAAGAACTGTACTGGAACTTCTTGTTGTGCATGAAGAATAATGGAGGGATTGGGTATCCCCTCGGAGGTCCAAAGGCATGCTAATATGCACAATTTATATCAAATCACTTGAGGGGTTTGGGTGTGCCGCCCCTTGGAGATGTGAATGGACATATTGTTGTTTTAAATAAAGGCTGCTAATGTGGTCTGAAGTGAGGGTACAGACCAGCACACATACATTAACTACTGGTACTCATAAGGCAAGAATGGGGAAATGCCACTACAGAGTACTGTTACATACTGTATATACCCGTCCACTTCAAGCACTGACTTTATCCTACTTCTGGGTGTAAAACTAATTCTGTAGGTCTTAAGTCACTGTATCTTTATATTTGCACGCATTTCCTTAGTTCAGATATTATTCCATCATGTGCTAAAAATATGAAGCATGGGAAGGCAAATACTGTATTTTTCATTTCCTAAACCAGTGTTTCCCAACCTTTGTGCTGTTACAACCCAGGTTTTCACATGCCATTGTTTGTGACCACCTGCGGGTTCCCCCTCTGTGAATTTAGAACAATCATCCCAGCAGGGGGAGTGGAGTGGTCCCTTTCAGTGAATCATGTGCGATCATCAAAGCAAGGGGATTGGTCTTGCATGCGATCCACAGAGTGTCAGAGTGTTAGATGAATCAACTGTGATTTTTGATGCTTTTCCTCCTTGGTGAATCGAGTACCGTCATTAGGGCGAGGGTTGGAGAGGTCATCCACCTGTGATTCTTTGCACTGTGAATCAAGTGCGATCATTAGACTGGTGGATAGGTTTCATTCAGGGTCAGCCGCAATCTACTTGCCGCTGTAAATCTAGCGTGATCCTTAGAGCGGTAAGGGTCCACAGGTTGGGAAACGCTGCCCTAAACCAAGCACAAGAGTAGGACCAAAATAAATCAACTGATTGAATGGAATTAGGACATACTTGTTTTAGTATATTTGATGAAAATCCAAGAAAACACAGGAAAAGTACTACAACTCTCTTTCCTTCATTTCAGAGCCAAAACCTTAGAAGTTGTTAGGCAGCAACGCTAATATCCACTGTTCGTCTTTTCACCTATGATTGTAAATTCACAATTTCTCTAATTCTCATTTTGGCTTGAGTGCCGCAGTTTGCTGATCACTGAATTGGATGCCCACTGTTGTGCTTATGCAAACATTGAAAATGTCTTTAAAACTGTTATTCAAAGGAACAGTAGGATCAGCGTGGTCAGTAATCAATAAAGTGATGATGAACAAACCAGAAAGCAGAAATCGTGCTTAAGCAGACAAGATCAAAATGAAAAGAAAATATGAAAACAAATGTATATGCTAAAAAAGATAAACTTTGTGTGCTCATTAGTCATATTCTTTAAAAAAACAAGCAATCATAAAATGAACCACAGCGATTAGTCTTTTCAAAATGGTTGCTGAGACATACAGCCACAAATATACCTTAACAAGATAATAACAGAGGCAGAAATGGTGCTAGTGGAGATGTCTCCACAGAAATGCCTAAAAAAGCACAAAATCAGCAAAAACAAAGTAGCATAAGTTGTTATGTGCTTCTGCTTTTACCTTTTGCTAGAAACAGTACATTTTATTTTAGTACAGACTGGCATTCCTTTGTATGAGATGTGTAACAAAAATAGTATTGTTAAAATTATTATCTAGTATTTTGAAATTTTTATCAGCTAGCCATTGTTGTATGCTTATGTTTCTGCACATTGAATGCTGTTTGAAATGTAACAGCCTTCTGCTGTCAATTGCTAACTTCTTACGAGTGCTTTTGATGTCTGTTAGTTCACACGCTTCTTATTCTTATTAATAAAAGCTGAACCAAATTGTCCTTTTCAAATGATCACATAAGTAGGACCAAACACATTTTTCCATTACAATTTTTAGAGTGGACTAAACCTTTTTTTCCCCCATAGTGTCATAGTTTCTGGAATTTGTTAATTTGTAGTTAGCCATTGTGATATTGTTAGAAATCCGTATTTTAGAAAATTCCTGTGTCTGTAATGTGCACAACTCCGGTGTTCTTACAGACTTTTTCTACTTAAGCAATCTGTTTTTGAAGTCTTTTTTTTTAATTAAGCTTACTTTAATTGTTGTAATATATATTGGGATGTTGCATGCACCACCATTTTGTGTCTTCCATCCTTCAGACAGTGACATGTTTTGTTAGAGGCGTGTCCTCAGAGGTCACAACCTCCTGGTAACAATGCACTGGATTAAAAGGTCATCTTTCAGAGCATCTCTTTATCTGAATTTGCGGATAACAAAACCCTTTTTCAAATGCCCTTTTGACCGTGACATTAGTGTTTTCTGGCTTTGACCTGTGTATAGTTTTTGACTATGATTTTTGTTTCTCATTTTGGCTATGCGTACAGTGTTGATTGACGTCCCAGTTTCATCTTCTCTTCCAGCTTTTGACTACATCTTTTTTCCCAGTCACCATCATAAAATACTCCTTGTTAGCGTGCCAAGAATATCAGGTGTAACTTGGATTTTTTTAGCAAGTCTGTATGAATGGGATTGGTTTACCTGTAAATTTAGATTAATTAACCCTAAATTTGGGTTAATCTAGTTCAGCAAATACGTATTGTAAGAGAACACCATGGGGAACATACAAACTCCACTTCACACCAAGTTGGGACATGGATACAGATCATTGAAGCTTTGAGGCACTGTGCTGCCTCATGCAGAATACCAATGCTTTATTTCAAAAACCTGCTCTATAAAATAACAGACAGGGAGAAGCAGCACAGAGAACAAATGCAGTGACATCTTTATTTGTTTGTCTTAGGGGAACATTTCAGTCCCATTTTTGCGACAATAGATTTTGTTGTTTGAATTTACTGTATACAGATGCCTCAAATAAGCACCTTAGTTTGTTTGGAGGGAGTAATTTTGCCGACATTCACTTAATGTTTGTATAGGTACAAAGCTACTTAGGAAATTGAAAAAGGAGCCATCCACTTACTTCCTAATACGTTTTTGTCAGATTTCTTCAATCAAAAGTAGATACTGTACAAGAAGAATAGCAACATTTACTTTTTACTTGTACAAACTTGTCAAGAAAAAATATCAGCACTTTTTCTCTGCCTTTTTTTAAGGTCCTTCAAACCAATGCAGCATATAAAAGACTCAAAGACTATTTCTTCTGTTTACAATGACTGGGGTCCAGAGAGGACCTGAGTGCAGTCTGGGGGGCAGCCTGCAGTTCTGTTTCTTACATGCACTTCTAATCTTGGTTCATGGGGGAGCTGATAGTGTCAGTCACTGAAAATTTGTAATCCAGCTCTGTACTGTGTACCCAATAATCATCAGGGGAATCTGAGGCAAAGTGCATTTAAGTTTAGGAGCAGAACTTCCCACAGAGGATGTTTGAGAGCCCAGAGCAATTAGCTCAGTCGCATTGTTGTGACCAGCATCCTGCCATCTTCAAAAACTGACTGGATGAGATATTGCGATCAATCAAACTAGAAAGCTCATTGGACAGAGTTCCAAAC
This sequence comes from Polypterus bichir lapradei, assembly GCA_026402145.1. Lineage (NCBI taxonomy): Eukaryota > Metazoa > Chordata > Cladistia > Polypteriformes > Polypteridae > Polypterus > Polypterus bichir. The sequence continues at coordinate 108,833,279 of JANRMT010062856.1, forward strand.
TATACACTAATTACTTCCTTCTCAGTCTGTGCTTTGTTGCCACAGTTATAAAGTGGTGCAGAGCGAGTGATACTTTATGAAAGAGATATTTCTGAAGTCTTGTTGCTCTGAGGGACAAGTAATATTTTTCTCTTATTCTAATATTTTAACTAGTGCACTGTATTTGCTGATATAAACTTTGAATGTAGTACTAATGTTCAAGAGGCACTTTAAAAATGAATAATGGCAGTTTATTTTAATACTAGACAAATAACAAATCACATCTTTATTGTTGTTACCTTAATCCAATGCCTTGGAAACTGACTAGTTTAAAAAGTTAAACACCAGCCTGACGCAGAGCTTTCTGTGACTAGAGATCATTGTGAGTTATGAGCATCCTTGGAAAATGGAGAGCTTCATTGTTGTACTTTCTGTATATAACTGTGCCCGAGTTAGAATTCACGATCAACTCCTCGTGGAGTCAAACATCTCATTGTGAGTCTTGTGGTAGATGTCACACAGTCAAAAGATTTCTGAATAAGGAGTTGGTGGGAGGTAGTATAGCAAATTGTTTTCCATCACGCTGTTAGTTCTAATGGTAAGATTTTTGAAGTGCTTTGGGTAGGTACACATGGCATTCAAACAAATAAAAAAAGAACTGCTCTGTACTAATATTTATATTTTTATATTGTACTTGCAGGAGTACCCGGCGTTGCCCGGGAATGTATAATGAATTTCCCAAATGAAAGAAACATAATATAGAAATAGAACAAACATTTTTCTGATTCACATTTTATTGTAATAGGTAATACAAGTGGTTATTCCAGAGCCTTTGGATACACTATTTGTTTTTTCCCTTGTGGTGTGAAAATGAACAAATTCTGAGGATTGCCCACTCTAGAACATGCTACGTAGAGTTGTCCGTGTGAAAAGCATGGATTTTCTAAATTGATGCCTGCAACTTGCAGTGATTGCCCTTGAGCCTTATTAATTGACATAGCAAAAGGAAAACAAACAGGAAATCGTAGCCATTTGAAATCAAAGGGTAAATCATTTGGAATCAGCGGTTTTCTTGGTATGAAAACATTTTCACGTTTTGCGCAACCTTTTTTGATAGTTACTTCAATAATACAGTATGTACTGATGGAAAAGTTGCCTGCATTTCAAGATGTGATTCTCGTATTTGTTTAGTTGCACCAAAAGAAGTCATTTGAAAACAGGAATTGTACTTCCTGATGTTGGTCAAGAAATGCTTTGAAATTGGTGTTGACATCAAAGAGTGTAGAGGTTCAGGTGGACGAAGTAGAGATGGCAGTTTCACCTTCCCATTTGAGCAACACAATCCCAATTTCCATTTTAGAGCTCCACAATGAACACAGATATGATCTATTTGGCCAATAACAGTGACAGGATGTTCATGATATGCAACCTATCGGTTATATGCGAAAGCCATATTTTTTAAATCGTGCAGCATTTGTCCACGTGTTGCATCAGCAGCCCCTTTGCCTGTTGGCAGACAGCTTGGTTTCCCTTTCTTGAGATGTTTCATCCGCTCTTGCATCAGACATTTTTCCCAACCAAACATACCCCATTAACTCTTCCTGGTCACAAAGGAGCCCCATGCCCAGTTAGGTGGAGATTGGACGCCCGGTGCAGATTTGTATGGCGGACAAACAAACATACATTGACTCTGCTTTATATATTAGATTGAGGATTACTTGTGTTTTGTTCTGTGTATTTTATTGTATTGACCCGCTTCTTTTTGACACTTACTGCATGAGCAACCTACCTGGAAAGGGGTTTCTCTTTGAATTGCCTTTTCCAAGGTTTCTTCCATTTTTTCCCTACAAGGGTTTTTTTGGGAGTTTTTTTCTTGTCTTCTTATAGAGTCAAGGCTGGGGTGCTGTCAAGAGGCAGGGCCTGTTAAAGCCCATTGCAGCACTTCTTGTGTGATTTTAGGCTACATAAAAATAAATTGTATTGTATTGTAACAACTGGTTAGTCCATCTGAGGTGCTTAGTTAAAATTATTTGCATTGAGGTTTAGTTATTAGTTTTGCTGCCTCATCCTACTATCATCCATCAGGTCCAGATCTTTATGGATTTGGCCTGTTTCCCTACATCTACATTGGTTTCTCTAGGTGCCCCTGTTTACACCCCAGATCCCAAAATGGAGTATGTCGGTCAATCAGTGATTTTAAATTGGCTGCGGTAGAGCGTGGACTGGTGTCCCATCTAGGGTTTGTTCCTGCCAGTACACATTGCTGCTGGTGTAGGTTTGTTCGCTCTGCAGCAATGAATTGAATTAGTTGGTTAGAATTATTGATCAATCACTAACAAATTGCTGGCGTCCATGGATTTAAAATACAAGATTCATGGTTGCAAAGAAGAAGTTAGAATGACCCTCACAACTACACTCGTTACCCATTGTTCTTGCAGAATGTTGACAGCAAACCAACACTGATCCACATTTTCTGTCACATTATGTCATTTGAAATGCATGTCAGACAGGGAGTTAGTAAATATTGCTACTAGTTTTTTATTTTTGAAATTGAAGGAAAGATCCCTAGCTTCCTAAAATGATCATTTATTTGATTGACCCTTACCATCATATAGTGTCCCTTCTCGAAATGGTGATACCTAAAATTAATAAGATAAACTAATGCTTAATTTGTTAGATTATTACTTTTGGACAGTGTCAACAAATTGATTTCTAAAATCTTATTCCTTGTATCAATTTAGATTTCTACCATTTTAATCTTGCATTTTTACAAGTCTGTTGATGTTGAAAAATGACACATAAGTTAATCTACAGTTAGCAAAAGATTGTTCACAACAGAGCAGAGATGGGTACATAATAGTATTGAATAATGCTCATTTGAAAACATTATTTATGTCACTGTCAAAAAATGATATTCAGTCACTTGAAACAATACTTCCTTCTGAGTACATGACAACAGAGAGATGAAACCATGAAGACTGTAATGAATCCATGCTTTGCCTTCCTGCGAAAACAGCCGAGATATTAAAAAAAAAAAAAAAAAAAAGTCAGAAGCAGCGTTCACATTCCATAGCTCAGAGCTTGTTTTTGCTCTGAAAAGCCAAATGGGTAATACCTTTAAAATTTTCTGACCCCCAGTCAGCAGCAAAAGTGCCAATGCAAGTGCTTGCTTATGTTATAATAATAAAATGCACTAACCTAATCATACAAACTTTCTTCTTTTGTATTTTGTCATAAAAACAATATAATAAGCACATATACATTCCATAATTTTGTAAAAAAAAGGCTTGCTTCCTTATATCCAAAATATCCTTTACTGTAAATGTTTTATCTGTGACTTTTTTAACACATTTTCTTCAGACTTTATTTCCCATTATTTCCAAAGTGTAGCAGAAGCCCTTCTGGAAGTGAGAGTTAAACTCCTTTTCCATGGATACATTCCTGAAGATCTCTCCTACCCATTTGCCTCTTACGAGTCTGCCCGGCCAACATCATAGCCCACTGACCCAACTCTCGGCCAAGTAAAGATCAGCTGAGGGCTCATCACATCTCAGTATGGAGATGTGAATGTAAATGTACAGAGTATAAGGTTTCAGAGCAAATGTCACAACAACTCCGAATTTGATTAGTGATCATTGAATGAAAGATGCTCTGTTACCAGTTACTCTTTTAACTTACCTTGTGTTCATAATGTACCAATTGGATTCAGATCAGATTCTCCAAATCACGTCTCTCTATGTGATTTTTTCCAATGCCCTTTTGATTATCCCATCCATTTTCAAGTCTGGGTATCATGAATGCATGTAGTAGTTGTAGTAATATTGTCACATGGAGTATATAGATATATAGTATATGTGAACAACATGCAGCATGTTGCCAGTCTCTGGCACATAAAAAATAAGAATGTATTACAATAAAAATTCTTAGCTAAAATGCTATGTGTGGACACAACATTAGATCATTTTTTCTCCAGACTCATCTTTTACAAAAATGTAAGGAAATTCTTTTAAGGATTTAAGAAATATGTAGCTATTATTGGTTGAGGATTTCCAAAGCAGTTCAAAATGCAGCTACTAGAATTTAGTATGACTCGTGTACAAAACAATTCCACAGTCCACGCTGTAATAAAGTCCAACATAGAACTGATTTGAGATTGTCAAGATGGCGGTTTTAAAGGCAAGCAGAGGAAGTGACATCATCAATGGGGCTGGAACCAAAACTGGTGTCAACAGGGCCGGGACCAGAAATGATGTCATCAATGGGCCCGAAAACGGTAATGGTGTCATCTATGTGGGCAGAAACTGAAGTGATGTCATAAGGGCCAAATGGAATTTCCCATAACTGGTCTGCAGAGAAGTGAGATAAAGAGTCAATGTGCTCCGCCACCTCCAGGTCTGGCGAGGAATTATTCTGATTCAGGCCTTTTAGCTGCCACCCATGCGCACGTGTGAGATACTTGATAACATCTCTTAATGTTGCTACATGTTATCACATACACTAAGACCTAGATTTGACGTGCTTTCATATATACATACATACAGTCAGAAAACTATATGCCTTTATATGTTCCTAAACATTTCATGTTTCTATGTAGCTATCTCTCTGAGGTCATTCTATTGTGTAAATACAGTATAAGAAGAAAGCAGAACACTAAGAATATTCCATTAACATGATAGCTTATAGGGAGTAAAACATACTATTCCTTTATGTATGTAACTATATGAAACTTACATTCTAGTCAGATTAAGCACACACTTGCATGAATTTACCAATAACATTAACTTAATATATCTGGTGCAGTGGAGTGGTTCTATTGTGATGCTGAGGTGCCACCTGCTGCACTTGATTCCCAATCCAGTTGGTTCATTGTGTGGTGGGTGCAGCAATGCGCTATCAGCATACGCTCCCAATCTTAAAGAGTATAAGGATCCTTTGGACACACACATGTACATCCACCAAACTGTGATCACAGTTTTAGATATGGTTTGGCCTCACCTGTCACGCTTATTTACCTGAATGACTTCAGAAAAATGCATTAAAAGTGGTGTTGCTAAGCACCAGTAGATGGCTAATACAGACAGGGTTAAAGAAATGAGCAAACAGCAGTTGTAAGTCATTTATAGGCTTATTTATTTGTAGGATCATTACTGTGACATGTGCAGAGTACAGTGAAATTCCTAGGTCATCACTCTCTAGCACCATGAAAGTGAGTAAAACTACCTTACGTTGAGACTTCTGTCTTCCATTCCTAAAGCAACTACTGTAAATTAATGAGGCAACAAGCCATTAAGGTTTGGGGAACATAGGTAAACCCCATATAATTGAGAGTTGATGAATTTTAAAAGATGCACGCAAGTATTTGCAGTGATACTGCCTCCAAGATTGCCATAGAGCCGTTTTTCTGGAAGATGATGTGGAAGGGGTGGGTTCAGGGGGCCTGAAGATGGAAGTGACATTATAGGTGGATTGTCCGTCAATCATCTATTCTTAAATGGTTGGAAAATAAAAGGAGTTAAGCAACAGTGCCACCCCCTGGCTTGGAGTGTAATTACCAGTAGATGATCCCTGAAGTTGTCCCCGATACACACATGTGACACTGCCTAATCTCAAAAAGTATACCTTACCCGAAAAGTTTGTCTGAAAGGAGATCATTTGTTGCTAGCATTTTATCTTAAAGTGATTAAGTCATTGTCACATTGTCCATGCAATATAGTTAGCTCCATCTCAAACAGTCAATCTTCCATTTATTGATTCTTCTGGTTCCATTTCAGAATCATGAAGGACAGGAGTCTTGCCTTTTCCTGTCACATGGGAGCCATTCCATTGCAGGTTTAACTGATTCACACGCCCTCTCCTAAAATCACATTCACAGATGGCCTATTTAGAATCTACCATTAAAATAATAATCACATTTACTGGGATGTGGGAGTAAGTGCTGATTGCGCAGGGCAAAACCCATGAAGACATAGAGAGAATGTGCAAACTATGCATAGATGCTTACCGAACATGGGATTTGAACCCACTAAACTGGATTCATGAGGCAGTAGTGTTAACCAGGGTGCCACTACATCACTCAATATGTTCTCATTACTGCTTTTGTTCTTCATTTGTGCAGTAGGTGAAGTTTTTTTTTTTTTTTATTATTTGTGTTACTAATGGGCAAGGTCTCATTTTATAGTTGCTTGCAATGTTTAGAAAGTGAAAACTAGATGAATATCACAGTGTATTCATTGATTTTCAGCACGGTGCTGAAAAGATGACTTTATGGGTTACATTAGTCAGAAAGCTGTTTAGCTGTAATTTTGTTTTAGTTAAAGAAAATAATACACATATGAATTATCTCCTTATTTTGCAATTAAGGCCATTTACTCGAATTCATTTAAAACCTGTTGCTTGAACAACCTCTTTATGTATTATGTGGGCCATCTATTAATAAAGATACAGAATGTACGTATATTCTCTTTGTTGGTTATGGGCGACTAACCTCGATAATCAAGCCTTTTTTTTACAGTGCGCTTCACAAGCTTTCCCCTGATCAAATACTGTACACATTACTGCAAGAAGCTTTTGCTGTTGTAAACTTTCACAGTTCGATGTGCACATAAATTCTAGAAAGCTCAGGGCTGTTTTGAAAATGTTTTGAATGGCAGAGCCTTCCTTATCTCAACAAAAGTATTGCATGAAATAAAAAGAAAAAATGGCTTATGTTTTTGCAGGCTGTCCATGTCCAGCTAGTCGCAGCCAGAGAAAAATCACTATAATGAAAGTAAACTGGCAATGCATCCCCAGTGGAACAGCCAGCACTGCTTGAATCTCCTCTCCCCCGCTGCCCTCAGCACCATACCGGCAGCTCATTTCTCATAACAGCTGCTAATATCTGCTCCACCATATGTTGTCAATGTTTGTGCATCTTGCTTCATCTAGGTTTACTTTCTGCTTTTTTTTCTGATCAATTGTATACACATATATATTTGATGAGGTGCACCAATTACTGTTTTACAAACCAACAATGTAGTCTGTGTCACCCATTTTACTGAAAGATTTCTTTTTTCAGTTTTTATTTCTCATTTTTTAAATTTTCTTGCTCTTATGATATCGATTGTAAAAGGCTGAGCAAACCAAATCAGACTATCCTATCTCCAGGTTGTCTACTTTGAACTAATCAGCTCTAAATTTAGGGTAATTCTTCTCTCCCAAACAAAGAATGTTCATCAAGGGCTTCATTGTATCAGACAATGGTAAAGCAATACAGATTACACTTTCCGATAAAGATCTCAGTTTACAGAACAAAACTAGAGCCACTTTACTTCACAGATATAGGCGAGGTATTCCAATCAGTTCCAAAATCTCGTATTTTTAGTGAATGCCCATATAATACTCCAGCTATGTGGTTTTAATCTATCAGGGCAGTTCACTTGAGATACATGTGCATTATCTGAAATTCCTTCTTGCAATATTTGGCTATTGGCCGGAGTATCATTTCTAGCTTCACAGCATTGGCCTTGAACGGGTTGATTTCTTATGATTAGAATATAAACTTCCATCCCTCTTTTTTAAGAATAAAACTGTGTCTCATAAAACAACACTCATGATGTTACAATATTTTCCAGCAAATGCAACATTCCAATCTGAATCTCATTCACCTCCATTGCTTTGTCATAATCTGAGTTTTTCAGTCGTCACAGTGACATCAGCCATACAAATGCTCATCTGATAGATTTGCCAATCTTTCTTCTGATGAGGGCACATCCTCTGAGTTCAGAAGAACTCCAAAATGCTTGTTTCACCACTAGATATCCTTGGTTGCGTTTAAAGTTAAAATTGATTCAGCAATGTTCTGTTTTTCCACCAGAAGATTATTCCTAATAGCCTCATCTAACTCCTTCTGTACCTAGATATTCATATTGATTACTGTCAAAGCTTATTTTGGTCTTTTTTTTTTTGCCCGCTGAAATGTTTCAGCCAAATCAGAGGGCCACACCATTAATAAAAGGTCACCTTTTTAATGTACTGCTAATGAGTTTTGTTTTTTTTTTTTTTTCTAATTAATACTGCAGACATTTGATTATATGGTACCATAATAGAGATGTTTCCCTTGTCATGAATCACATGTTGCACAGAAACACTACATCTCACTGGAGATAAGACAGTTTACCTTGAAGACAGGCAAAAGGATGAGAAAAGAGTATAGAATTGAGAAGGAAAAAGGAAAGAATTTTTGTTGTTGGCTAACCAAAACCATAGGTGGTAACAGCCATTGAAGTGTCAGAATTATGTTTTAATAGATTGCATTTTTTTATAATCATGTCATTACAAGTTTGTTTAACCTACATCATCTCCATTTTTGTACTCAAAAAAACCTTTGCTTTGGATTGATGAACTTTGTTAAACACCGACTGGCATCAGGTATTGTATCCGATCTGGAGTAGTTTATTTCTCTTAGTTTTAGGATCCTCTATTAGCTAAAGCAGTCCCACTGATGTATTTTTAGACTTAACATCAACTACTATCTATTAGTTGGAAAGCTTGAATGGATTTTTTATCCCCTCATAATAACACTTACACAAAGCAACTATCCTGCCAGCCGGTTCTTTAACATCTAATGAGGTTATTCAGAACGCAGTAGGGGCTCTGCTGCCTATATGAAAGCAGACTGCAGTTAGTCTTCCGTTCACAGGCTTAGGGCCTAATTATGCTGAAAGATGATGATACAGCCTGTGCAAACAGACAAAGCAAATAGAAAAGAGTGGGTGGTTGACTGTTTTCATTCCTTTCTTAAGAAGAGCTGCAGTTGGATTACCCTGTGTATCCTCATTTCCTTGCTTTCCTCATAGGAGTGCATGCTCCTTTGCGCCGAAAAAAAATATTAATATTCCCGTTGTCTGCAGCCTTGAAGCAGCAGAGGGATGTTGTCATGTCCAGCAGTACATTCATTCTGAAATTGCATGCAGCGGATGGGTAACTCTGAGGCGTTTAATCTTTGCTTTGTAGTGCCTGAACTTAATTTAGCAATTTTTCAATGAATTATTTATTCTTTGAGTAAAGTTTGATGTTCTTTTGACCATTTCTGTTTAACGTTGGTAAACGAATTTGATCCAAGTATGTCTGCAAAAAATTCTAGTTCCAGTATGTTGCTAGAATGTTTTTAAGCTCTCTGTGATGAATGACTGATAGTTGTTAACTAAGTGTAAATCAACTGGTTATCCATCCACCTTTTCAATCCTGCCTAATCATGATTGGGGAGCTTTGGACACAAAATTGGAACCAATCCTGGACGAGGTGCCAGTCAGTAAGTCATTTTTATTTTTATATTGCCAGTAACAGCAAACACCATCGCAAAATTACACCAAATATAACGATAATGATTTCAATTGAATCAAAAGAGCAAAACGTAAACTATAAATGAAAAATGTTGCACTTGCAGTCACCGGAAGGAGCTGGGACATAAACATGACCAATTTCAGCTATAGAAGGATCAAAAAGAAACACGTAGAGCTCACTTCACATTCCAAGTGCATTGTTATAGGAAACTAGGGAGGTAACCCCTGCTCGCTTCGCTCACCAACCCCCAATGCGCGATGCGCCAGCCACTTTGCATCTTTGCCGCTCACGTTGTATAGAAGGGGGCTGAATGCACCCCAAGGAGATGCAGTCGCTCCTCTGAAACCCCCTCTTACATGGTGATACATTGGGAAACAAATACAGTTTGTTTTTGTTTTTTTTTTACCTCCTCTTTGCTCGATCAGCTTCTGACTTGCTGCTGCTGCTGCCGTGCCGCATGATCTGCATCTCGTGTAGCGCTTCAAACATTTAAAAGCCTGTACAGCAGCTGTCCTCCTCTATGTCTTTTATTTCCGGCCCCAAGTGTGGTTAAATCTGTTGGCACAAAGTCTTCTCTCGCGGGACATGAGTTCTTGATATGTTTTAGTTTATAATATTAAAAAAAGAATAAAAATCTGAAAATCTAACAACATCACATTAAAGTTCGATAAATTCTGAAAAGAATGATACCAAACATATATATGTAGGTTTTAAAATTAGCCTGAAAAAGCATTTGAGAGATACTTATCTTACTGAGAGGTGTTTTGTGGGTTCTACCACACTTCTCCTTGAAAGTCAGCTGATACAATGAAATGGCCTGGTCTGTGTGCTCCTTTTGTTGACTCTTTCTTTGTCTCATTGTCTGGAATAATGTATCTGTCTGTTTTCCTATGATGACAATAAAGAGTTCAGGAGTGTCCTTTATGAGTTGTACTTGGCATAGGTTAGTCCTGCAAGGTTGGGTTTCCATTGGAGGGTGTAGAATATCAGGTGAGCGGCTTAACATTTTAATGGCCTGTCTTTAAATAAAGAAATAATTGAAAGGCTGTCTCAGTCTGTGTGCGTGCTTGCACAGCTGTGGGGGGTTAGTGAGGTAAATGAAGCAAAATGCACCTGCACATGAGGGCACAGTCTGTCTCAATTGCTTTATCGGCTTTCGTCGGTGCACGTTTGTGGTGCAGGTTCCACAGAGGCATATAAGGGAGAGCAGGTACAAAGAAAAGGGGATCAAAAAGCAGAATGGAAAAGTAAAAGAGAAATATTGGAAGTTAATGGACAGAGAGAAAGAGGGCAGGAGTGAGCGAGCAAGTCGGTGATAGAGGAAAGGAAGCATGTAGATGGGGATGGAGCCCTGGGAGAGAAGCATTTGGCTGATACTTGAGGGGAATGCGGGCTGCTGCTGCTGCTGACTTACTCCAGAGGGCTTGCCGTTTAAATCTGGGAAGGCAACAATATTCATGGAGCACCATGGGATTGGCGGTAGGAGCACAAGCATTACAAAGGAGTGTCTGCAATTGTTGGTTTGACATCTCTCCGAGCTGCAACATCCAAGCTGGGTAAGCCGGGGAGACGTCCATTTTAAAGGGAAAGCACTGGGGAGTTGATTTGCTTATGAGATTTGAACCTTGTTTTAATGGATTATTTATTTGTTTTTAACCTCCACCTTCACTTCCTTTTATTGGATTATTTATTATGCAACACTTGCACTACACTGTTGGACGCTTTCTTTGGGTTGTTTTAATAAAAGCACCAGGGTGCCTACCCCTTGCTATGTCTGTGAGTTGTGTCCTCATCTGCTGGCTCATCACTCGGGTATATTATTGGCGATAGTGGGTTCAAGAGGCTCCCCGGAAGGTAACCACCCTCACCATCACAGAGGGAGAGAAAGACGAGAGTGAAAAGACATGGCAGTAGTATTTCTGGCAGGTGACTCTTCTCACTTTCATGTCTTAGCTACATGTGCCCCCATACCAAACCCATATGAGCACAAGCACTTGGTTCATTGTACATGAGCTATTTGAATCCTTGATAACCGACTTTCACATTTCTCTTGTATCAACTCTCTCCAGCTGTTTGCCTGTCCAGTTACATTATCACATCCTTATTGACTCCGTCTTCCCACTTCATAAATCATTTGCAAGTTTTTCTGTTTCCTTCGGCAGTTCCTCACAGTATTTAAATGCTGCTACATGTCCAGTTGTCAGGTACGCAGTGCCCAATCACACCATTAGATGTGGGTTCCCCATTAACATGTCCCTTCTCCTTCAGTCTCCTAGATGAAGAAGTGACAGTGTGAGGACAGTGAGAAAGGTGCCACCTTGTCAAGCTGGCAACCTTTAAGTGCAGACCTGTTTTGAAAGGAGCCATAATGAATTAGTAAAACAAAGCTTCAACATTTTTAAGCATTAAGCATTTTTAAAAAAAAATGATTTTTCGCATCCACAGTGAAGCAACTGAAAAAGCATACAATGTAAATATTTGCCTACACTGGACATGTGTGCATCTGCAGAAAAATCCCTTAATGGGGTGGTAGCGCAACCTGTAAGGGGTTTATCACAAAACTGTAGCAACTGGCAAATTATTTGGTTTTTGTGCATGTATGCAGCATTTCAAACTATACGATACGTAATTTGGATGCATACAGGTAATAAACACATCAGGCGCCAAGGAAAGCAAATTTTCCATGTTTTCTATGGGAGAATGTGATTTTTTTCTGTGAAGAGTGACCAATCAGGGAATGAGACAGAATCCTGCAAAATAAGCACAAGCAAATCAGAGCACAATTGATGTATATAGGGCTCTGGAAAACGTTTTTAAAAGTCTCGTTTTCAGAGGTTAAAAATGTGTGGACGAAAGGTGACAACAGAGACCAATGTACTGTTGTGGACATAGCCTAACGCATTTCGAAGACATGCATGCTAGGATAATATGTGGCACTGTTTAACTGAGTGTGGGCGTGAGTTCTTTAATGGACTTAAAGAATCCTGTGCTGCAAACCTGAATTGCACTAAGGAAGTTTAGGAATTTTAGTATCTAGCTGCAGATTAATTTATAAAAGACCCAGGTTTAAAAGCTATATGATATCACTCTGATTCCTGTAAATCAAAACGTGAAATACTTGTACAAGCATTCCATAAAGAAACCTGTATTGCGTAGTGTTACAAAATATTCAGTATTAGTGACGCCACCCTTTCAGCGTGTTGCAAAATAATGAATCTGTAAGGCAGATCTGTAAGCACTGCTTCTTCATAGCCTCAGAATCTTTGGTTTGAATCCCATCCTGGTCCTTATCTTTGTGGAGTTTAGATGTTCTTCCAGTATCTTTATGGATTTTTTGCCAGGCACACTGGCTTTCCTGAATTTTAAACAATTGGGTGTTAGGTTGGCAAGTCTCCGTTGGCCTAGTATAAGTGACTTTGATTGTGCACGTTGAGTGTTATTGTGATGGACTGGCACCCCTTCAAGAGCTGGAGCCCAGTTTTTCTGGGATAAGCACCAGTTTTCTGCCACCCATAACTGGATAAGCGAGTTTGAAAGTAAGTAGAAGGATTGTAAAACGCAAACCTTTAGTCCAAAGATGTAAAAGTTTGAAATGCGTCAAATATCAGAAATGATTTTCTACTTCTGTAACTCTAAAAATGGTAAACAAAAATTAAACAACCCTTTCAGAGTGAAAGGTTTCTGCTATTTTCTCTTTTCAACCAACTGGCATGGACTCAGTAGCCTTCTTTAAATGTTCATATCTAATTTCTAATCTTTTCAGAGTTATTTCAAAATTCAGGGACCATTCAGCTTTAATGAACATCTCTTCTGATGGAGGGGAAAAAAGCTATTTCAGATATTTCTTCCCATATTACTGTATCATTTTCTTGATAACACAGCCTATTAAAGCTGCTAAGAGCCAAATTTATTTCAGCTGAAAAATTCCTGCTTTATATAAGAAGCCAGAGAAAGAAGGCTCGTTTACCATCTTATTACTTTATTGCAATGATAAAATATTCTGATCTAACTATGAAGAAGAGCTGAAAATAGGCTGAGCAATGCATGATAGAGTTGTTACCAAGTCAATTATTTATGTTTAATAAGGAAATTAAATACATTAAGATTAGATATACAGAAAGTTTGCATGCCTTCCAGAATGGGGAGTCATCGCACCAGTTTTTTGATACCATGCATTTCAGTAATATAATGGAAAAAGTCACTGCATTAATTGAGCACTTACATACAATTTAGTTGTTCCCTCTTTACTATATTGAGAGTATGTGAGGGAAGTTTATTTTGTTATAAATGTCTTTTCTTTCTTTATTGACTTTGATAATGAAATGCATTGTAAATTTGCATTGCAGGAAGACTATATTTAAATAAAGCATAATCAACACGTAACAGCAAACAAATTCTGTTGTTAAATTATATTTTATCTGAGATGCTGCTGTATTCATTTGAACATAAATATTTCTTATTTAAAGTGAATATAACTTATTTGGTGCAGTAAATTGCAAAAATGGAGACGGAAATGTTGGTCGGACACGCAAATAAGAATTTCACTCTACTCTGTACATGTAACACTTCTACTGCCATTGCTACTAAATACACAGATTAAAAAAAGTGTTGCATTTTTAAATATATGTAAATATATTCAAATGTGATCATGACTTGAGTACATAGTTGAATATAACCTAATCTAAACTCAGAGTTATGCAGGTGGATAAGCCCATGGTGTCCTCGATGATGGACAATCTGTCGGGCAGACTGTAGTTTGTGAGACTCAAGAACGGCATTTCAGATATGGATGAGTAACACTGGAGCACCACAATAAACAGTCCTGTCACCTTTTCTCTTCACTCTGTACACCTCTGACTGTAAATAAAACACCAGGGGCCTCAAGCATAACGCCGTGCGTAGAATTCACACTAAAACATGGCGTATGGACAAAAGCAGAAATGTGCGCACACACAAAAAAATCCAGATGCATAAATCTGTGCTTTCGTCAACTTCCACGTTCTTCCGCTCCATAAATCCTGGTCAGAGTGAAAAGTAAAGCACGTGCACGCGCCTGCTGCCACTCCCAAACTCTTCCCAGAATTACGCCTCTTTGAATTTGCAAATCAATATAAATAGCCCTTAAGCTCAGCATTCTGTGAAAAGGCAATGGCAAAAGCACGGGGGGGGAAACAGAAGAATTTCAGCGAATACCAAGTGGAGGCAAGGAAAAACGTGTTGGTTTAAACAGTGATAAAAATAACAAAAGGAAACTGATCAAGTGACATAGAGTGTCGGAGAAACTTGAAAGCTCAAGTTCACAAAGTCACACAGTGCCCGAAATAAAAAAGAAGTCAGATATAAAAGTTGCCTTGAATAGGTGAGTTGTAGCCCACCGTCTGAGTGTCATATGAAAGCTGAAATGAAAAAAAATAGGGACACAGTGGGAAAAAGCTCGAAATTCCAACTATGATCTCGAAATTTTCACTTTAATCAAGTAGTTTATTTTATCATTAAAGTAGAACATCATAAACTTCATCTTAAAATTGTTAATTTACTAGTTTCTTAAATCCCATTGTAACTAAAGTAGCACGTTAAATGCTTTGTTTTGTATTTGATCTTTTGCTCTATGTGTGTGGATCACTACGTGCTTCCGGGTTTTCTCTTCCTCCGACAGGACACAAAATGCATTACATTCATGATATTACGGCTCTCTGAATAATTTAAATACTGAGATGTATACTTGATATAATTTTCATGATAATAGGAATTAAAGCATGTATTAAACATGGAAACACGGTGGCACAGTGATAGTGACGAGCTGGCGCCTGGTCCAGAGATTGTTCCTGCAGCACGAAAGATGCTTGCTGTGCCATGCGTGACTTTCGATGAAATAATTTATTGTAGCAGTACTGTCTCTTTCAAATGTACTAACCCCCAATTCTTGTCCTTCCTTTTCTTTTTCCAAATACGCAATCGCCACACAATCAGCTCTGTAATAGACGTTAAGCCATCTGTAAGCTGAGAATGGCAATTCTTCAAAACTTTTAAGGAACATTGAAATATCTTTGTAGTACATGTTTAATTATTCTATCCATCTATCCTTCCAGTGTCGTGCCAGCCCCAGCAAGAATACAGCGCGAGGCAGGAACAATCCCTGAACGGAGCGCCTACTCCTTGCTATCGCTGCAACACCGTGTCCTCACATGTATAATTATTAACAATATAGATTATTTAAATGAAGTTAAAGTTTTATCTGTATAATATAATAAACATACAGTATTTTGCTGCATTTCATCTTAAAAATGATATTGTCATCTTATGTAAATACGTGTTTTATAAGGTGGCTCAGGTTGTACAATATTATAACTGTATCGCAAGTTTACAGTGAGGTAATTGTACTTATAAATACAAACAGTTATACAAAGAGCACTTAATGGACTAATTGATTGCGTTTATAGTTCTTGGGATGAAACTGTTTCTGAACTGCGAAATCAGTACAGGAATGGCTCTGAAGCGTTTGCCGTATGAGAGCAGTTCAATAGACAGCATGGCTGAGGCAGCGTGTGCTTGATGCTGTATGCTGATAATTCTCTTTCTGATCAGCGGCCGTAGAGCTGTGATTCCCCACTCAGATACAGTGATATAAATGCTCTGAGTAGTGCAGTGAGAGTAATATGGAAAAAGATGATCTGCGGTGGCAACCCCTAACGGGAGCAGTTGAAAGAAGAAGAAGAAGAAGAAGAAGGTGCAGTGAAAGTAACAACGCTAAAGCAGCTATGGTATTTGGAATAGTCTGGCTATTCCATGGACCATTATATTGTTACAGGTTAATTTCAATGATGCCTTAAACTAGGCGGCACGGTGGCGCAGTGGTAGCACTGTTGCTTCGCAGTAAGGAGACCCTGGTTCGCTTCCCGGGTCCTCCCTGCATGGAGTTTGCATGTTCTCCCCGTGTCTGCATGGGTTTCCTCCAGGTGCTCTGGTTTCCTCCCACAGTCCAAAGACATGCAGGTTAGGTGCATTGGTAGTTCTAAATTGTCCCTAGTGGGTGTGTGTGCCCTGCGGTGGGTTGGCACCCTGCCCGGGGTTTGTTTCCTGCCTTGCGCCCTGTGTTGGCTGGAATTGGCTCCAGCAGACCACCGTGACCCTGTGTTAGGATATAGCAGGTTGGACAATTAATGACTGTCTGATTGCCTTAAACTAATAAACAATTTCCGGTTAATTTCAGTGTATATGATAAAGTCACGTCAGGGATGTGGATCTAAAAAAGAAAGGGAAACCACACTGGAACAAAAGCATTGCTTTGACTCTGGGTGCTGCCAGTTTACAAAACCGAGCGGAGAACTTGCGTACACCAGGGTTTGATTTACCGTGAAATTATGTGTGGCTTTACGCCAAGTTTAGGTTTTATACATCACGATTTGAGCGTGGAAACGGGAGTATGCAACATTTTTGCGAGTATGCACCGTTTATACATGAGGCCCCGGGTTATGTCACTTGCAGAAATCCTCATATGATTCTGCACTTAAGGGGTGTATTGATAAGGAGAATTATACAGAGTGTAGGAGTCAGGTGGAGAAGTGTGTTTCTTGGTGCAAAGAGAATTGTGTGCATCTTAACGTCAGGAAAATCAAGGAAATGCTTATTGACTTTCATTGCACCAAACAGCCTCTATGTACAGTCACAATTCAAGGAGTGTATGTAGAGCTGGTCAACTCCTATAAGTACCTGAGCATCCACATTAATGACAGGTTGGTCTCAGACCATAAAGGAACTGTATAAGAAAGGGCAGAGCAGGATCTTTTCATTAGAGGACTGTGTTCCTTTAATGTTGGTAGTGAAATCCTTCACATATACTACAACTCAGTGAAGGCAAGTGCAGTTTTCTGCAATGTGGTATGCTGGGCTGGTAGCATCACAACAAGCTAATATAAATGGCAAGCTCAGTTATAGGACCCCCTGGAGGTAATAGAGAGGGAGAGAATTAAAACAAAACTGAGGGCCATTATGAACAATGCTGCACATTCTCTCTCTGACACACTGACACTGAGGACTTTAGCCAATGAATTATTCAGAAAAACTTTGTCAAGAAACACTACATTTATACCAAGAGCAATACATCTACATAATGCCTGACTGTGGCAGCCAAGTTTTCTTTCTTTTTAATTTTCTTACTTTACAGGGTGTTGGTGGCAGGATTGGCACTCCGGCTACTGTAAAAACCTCACACTGTTCTAGTGTGGTGCTGAGTTGTCACTCGCTGCACTCGGGTCCCAATCTGGGTGGTTCATCATGTGTTGGGTGCAGCAATGTACTGTAATCAGCATATGCTTCCAATCTCATCATAGTCATTTTGGTGTTTGTCAAGACCAAAGTGTGTGTGTGTATATTTATTTATTTACCTGTCTATTTATGCATTTATTTATTGAGACAGCTTCTGTAAATAAAGATCAAGACAAATAAAGTTCTGTCTATCTATGTAACAAGTAACACTTTAAAAAATGACACAAGTACTGGTTCAACAGAAATATAGGTGCCCTGAGCTAAAACAAGCCTACCCTTGTCGGCCATACCTGATGTTGTCACCTTAAGTAGAACTAACTTCATTTAGGCATTTCTATTAACTGTCTGCCTTTTAAATTGACACTCAGAATTTTTTTCCACTTTACCAAACAGAACTTCTTCTGTGTGATTTTCACTGCATTCAAATCCCATTTTGAGTCACCCCAGTGCATTTCTATGGAATTTAGATGTGGACTTTGACCCAGTGATTCTAAAACACTCCATTTCTTCTTTCTTGAAGATTTCTACCACTGATTTCATGTCTTGTTGTGTTGTAAAGCCTATTTGCAGTTTGGATAACACAGTGCGAAAACAGTGGGCTGCTGAAATAAAGCTGTTGGCTTACAGACATAGTGTCCTGAGTTCAGATCCTACACTTGGAAGTTGTTTCTGTGGACATTCTCCCCATGTCTGTGTCGATTACCTCTTGATACTCCAGATTTCCACTCTAACACCTTTAACACAACAAAAATATATTTTCTCAAGCAGTAGAGATGTCAAAGACCTTTCGTTTCGAAACTGGCAAAATATTCAAAAATATCTTTTCCCATCATTGTTACACTGTAATTGTTCTTTATCTTTCTCCGCTTATGGGGCAAGTCCAAGCTTTTAGTGAGAAATGAAACATCATTCAAAAACAGAAATTCTTTATTTATCAGTTTATTTTTTTGATGTCTCACACATAAATCTACTAGTTTAATTGAAGTTCAGGCACTTTGTAAGGTGTGCCACCATCCTTAATAGTGCAGTTATGCTGATGTTACATGCCACATGCGTGCATATCATATGCTGGCCTCATGTTGAGTCCATGGCCACAAAATGGTGGCACTCCTGGTATTTACCATAGAAAAAACACACAGCCATAGGAAATCCCAGACACAAAATGTCAATACTGTGACATCAGCAGGGAATACAAAACAATCAAAACAATAAGTAAAAAATAACGGATCAAAAAAAAAAAGCTCTTTAAATCAAATTGTATGCATTTCTAATACGTCTAGATTCTCAAAGATGTTCAGGTCAAGGTAATTACTAAATTGGCTGTGGATTGGGGATTCTCCTTTTTTATGCTCTGCCTCCCAATGACCCTAAATTACATTAAGCAGGTTTGAGAATATCGTGTAAAAAAACCTTTTTTGACAATGACTTCCCATTCTTTTCAAGTACTAACTAGTGCATTTCAAATTTTATTTTTTGAGTCATTGGCAACAAGCTATCCAAACCCTGATGCTTCAAATTATGGGGTGTAGTTTATAGTAAAATGCGTTTTCATTGCAACTAGTTTAGCCTTTTGGAGGATGCCTCTTTCTTCTTTTTTGTATATTTTTTCCATTAATTGTTAAAATTAAATCAATCCATGATATTAATGTTAAAATTTCAGCATAAATGGTAAATGTCAGGTGCTACAGAAACATTATATGTGTAAGCAATAAAAAATGTAATTTCTAAATTATAAGATATATAAATATCATGTCTAAATGACATATATCTAGTGTAATTAGCAGATATTAAGGTTATATACTAATTAACCATTTATACTGAAATTTTCACATTAATATTATATTAATATTAACATTTTAAGGATGTTTATACTCCATATGTTTCGAGAAGGTATGCCATCTTTCCTGAATTACATATGAGATACTGGTAAGTTAATTGAAAGTACTGAATGTTTAGTTATAGTATTGACACACGTGGAGAGTACAGTGAAATCTTACTGTATTTGTGTGTACTACCAAATGCAACATGCTGCCACTCTCAGACACCATACTAAACAACTCATTTTACAGTATTTCAATGAAAACATGAATCACCTGTTCTGATGCTCATTTATGAGAGCAGTTCCTAGCGTAAACTCTGATTTATTGACAAAGAAGGAAAAACACATGGAATCACTGCTCAGGAAGTGTGATCTTCAATTAATGACACCCATATTTGGACCCCTTGAGCCATTCTGTAGCATTAGATACAAGGCAGAAAACAACGCTGTTTGGAGCACTAAAAGCTCTGTAGTTTCTACGTACTGAATTTGGTACACACGAATCCCTCATACCAAGCTGATTTAGAGCCACACCTGCCTTTTCAGTATAGGAAGAGCGAGTGTTGTAGACAGCTGCAAGATGTTCTGCAGGTGATGAATAAAATTACAAAGACAAATAGAAAGGAGTTCATCCTGAGTCAGTAAGCACTGACTTTATTAGTGAGATATCCAGTTTTGCCATGAAGGTAAATATAGTTTAACATTGGATTCCTTTAACATATTACACAGTCATGTTCTCTTCATGTTGCTTTCATTTTAAATTTTTTTTTATCTTTTCCCTTTTTTTAGTTTCAGGATTTCAATAAATGTATTTTAGAGTGTTTTCCTTTAAAAACAGTGTGCTTCATGTATATGATGTGTCTATCCACATCAATTTCTTGAACAGAAAATAATCCAAAAGGAAAATTCTAATATTCGGTGTATAAACACACACACACACAGGGAGCTAATTTCAAATTTTTCTTTGAAAAATACTTGTTTCCATTGTGTTAATCATAACATTTTGAAATTAATTTCTATAAATAGATGGCAACTAGTACTTGATCTTCAGAGTGCAAAGAACTGATGGTGTTTTGTCTCTTAGTTTATGTAAAGGTAGATTGCCCTGGAAAGCTGTAGGTTAATTTTAATTGCTCTCAGCTTGCTTTGATGAGTACAGGATAAAGGCAAGTCAGATAAGTAACTGTCCAAGCCATTTCAGGGCACACACATTTTCATTTATTTAAATTTCTCACTTTTAAACAACACTTTTAAAGATATCGCCTCACCTCTCAGCCTCTCAGTTTGGGTTTATTTTCTGTCGTTCCTTTCTTTCTAATGTCATCATTTATAGCTGGGTGTACAAAACACACCTTAGGCTAAGGAACTGAGAAAGAAAGAAAGAAAGAAAGAAAGAAAGAGAAAGAAAGAAAGAAAGAGAAAGAAAGAAAGGTACAGCTTTTGGTTTGCTTTTCCTTGAAAAATGTGCATCTTGTTGTAAAAACAAAAGTAAACTTGTGTTTTAAGGATGGTCCTCAAGTGCACATGACATTTTCTTTAAGATATTTATTAAAAATCATATTTTGTAAACTAAGTTAATGTTAAGACTGCTGCACAGTTCATTTTTTTTCAGTGTGCTCTGTGCTAATTAATGAAGTGAGCGCCCTATGATTTTATCATGGTATGCCAATTGGTTATGAAGGTGCAGATTAGAAATAAACAAGAAGTACTAAAGCAATATGTAAAAGTTTACACTGCTGATTTTGCCCGCCCATAGAGAATCAGTGGTGAGGTGAGTGACTAAAAGGATTTCTATTCATTTTCATCTATGTGTGCAACACACGGCTAATGTACAGCTTTCCTGCTGGTACTGAAATAAAGTTAGTCTGGAGCCATCTGACTATTTATCTGAAGAAATCTGTAATTGTCGTTGCCACTCCATTTATGTCTCCACATGGGACATGTCCTCATTCGTTCCAGAACTCCTGCTACTTTTAATGGTAGAAGGTTATCTTGCACTATAATTTAGACAATTGGAATACAAATTGTATGCTTTCTGTTCACAATCTAAATATCCTCTTTTGGCATTAGGCATTTTACGGTTTAGCATTGCAGCATTTGATTTCATTAAATAAAAGACAGAAGGGACCACAAACTGCCATCATATATTTCTTCTTTACTCTGAAGATAAAGCTGACTTTAGACTGTTTGTATATTAGCCTAAAAATGGAAATGTTTTTCTGTTTCTTTTTCAAATATTATAGTTAATAAAAAACAGATTATTATATACTGTATCTGCATAATTGTTGCCATCCTGTGCACAGAAGTGCTGCTATTGAAACAAAGTATCTTAGGTGTGACATTCTTAAAGGAGCATTCATTTGAAAAAAAACCAGTTTGTACAATGTACATATATCTTAATGTTTGCAGGTGGATTTTTTTTATTTTTAAACGTTGCTGAGTCTAAAAGGGACTGACAGTTGGCTACATTGTTGTTTTCTTTGAATTATACAAAATAATTTAAATACTATACATATTATAATCACCTTAGAATTTTCAGAAAGTATGGATTGGCATGACACCTGGGTGTGACTTCTGACTTCTTCCTTATCTCTCTCTTTCTCTCTCTCTCTCTCTCTCTCTCTCTCTCTCTCTCTCTCTATATATATATATATATATATATATATATATATATATATATTTTTTATTCACCACAAGAATAAAAATGCAGGTCCCTTCCTTGCAGATGGCCAGGTATCCTGCCAACTACGCCAATTGTGGTCTGCAGAGAGTGCACCGCTGCCCCAACCCGACATAGACAGACATGGGACACAAGTTCAAGGCACATACATTTTTTTTATTTTTATTTTTCCTCGTGGGAAACACCTTCCCCCGTTTCCCACAAGTACAACATAGTCACAGCACAAAGCACAATACCAATCTCTTCTACTGTTTCTCTTTTTCCTACTCCACTCCTCCAGACAAGCTTTGTTTTCTCCCACCCAACTCTGGCTCCTGGAGTAGTGGCTGCTGGCTCCTTTAAGACACCCGGATGAGGCAGAAGAGCACCCCCTGGCAGTACCCACTGATCCCAACAGGGCTGTATCCAACTCCAAGTCCCGTGGAGCCCTACAGGAGTCCGAGGCACTGCTGCAACCCAGGAGGGCTGCCTCCTAGCACTCCGGGGGGAGTTGATGCTCTGAATGTGCCTCCTCCCCCGGTTCGTTCAGCGTGGAGGCGTCTCAGCCGGGCAAGGGCCCTGGCCGTCCACCACAATATGTATAAATATATATATATACATATGTATATATATGTATTTTTTTTTAAGTATGAAATTGTCGTCTTAAATGAGCTTTAAATTATGTAGCCTTCTGCCATTCAATACAGTGTAGTTAAGAAAAGAAAAAATGCAGAGAGTTAATATAGAAGCTAGCTATGGCCTGGAGACAGATGAAATGAGACAGAGAAAGAGATAGACAGAGCTTGAGATCTACAAAAAAGAGAAAAACAGCAAAAATTGAAAGAGCAGAGATGGAATTTCAGTCCTCTTTTGCCACCTACACAGCTTTCTGTAGTTTTGCCAATGCCAGCATTTTCACAAAATGTGAAATGAGCCTGACTTACTTTTTGTTGTGTAATCTACCATTATGTACTTAAAGTGCATTTGCCTCTTACACTTCACTCTGTCAAAATCTACTTTACTTTGCTTTCAGTGTGATAGGTGCTATATATATTTTGGGAAGATAAAAGTTAGCAATAATACTTTTCAAATTGTCTAATTTACAACGTAGACCAAGTTGCTCATGCCCAACTAATACTTTTAATTGTTGTCTGTCAGAATATGTTAATTACTAAACATCTGTAAATTCAGCAACAGGCATAAATGGTACAGAAAGCAAGAGGCCCAATGTTTACTTTCAGAAGTGCCGTATGTTTTTATTAGCCTTGTTGTCAGTGTGGCTAGAAATAGACCACACTGTCATGGAATTGAGAAGGATGTCAGCTGATGTCAGTTTTGGATATGAGATGAAAGTGTAATATGATGTGTTGCAAACCTTGTCATCCCAGTGGCAACATTACTTGAATGCCTTGAGGAGAAATGTTCTGCGCTTCAGTGAATGCCTTAGATTCTTTCAGTAAGGCAGCTCAGTATTTATTTCTGCATTTACTGTATGGCCACCTTAACTGACCTACATTCACTATCTTTACCCTCATATGCCTTAAATTTCAACATACTCTGTTTTTAACTCCTAATGTTTTTGTCTGTACTGTATTTGAGTCCATCAGTTCAATCCTTTATTTTAGAGCTCAAATTGCAAAAATTCAAAGAAGAAGGTACAAAAGACAGTATTCTCAACTTTTCAGTTTTTAAATTCTGGTTTTTATTTAGAATTGTATAATTTACTCTTATAAGTGACACATCAAAAAGAGAACTTAAAGAAAGAATAGCTGGTCACTCTTACCATAAAGGATAAAAGCAAAACGTTTAAATTCAGTGACAGCAACAAAATGCCACCTGTGTAATATATTTCGGTAAAATTTTAATTTAGGTGTTGCAAAAATGCATCATTACCATTTTACTATTATGGAACAAGACCTTAACAAACACTTCTTTTGATCCTCATAACACTTGCAAAGTATCAGTAAAGAATCTGTCCATCTCTGCAATGTGACCTACAAACAAAAACTTCACTTTGGAGTGGTCTAAGGTGGTTTACTTTAGACACATTTCTCTTAATGTTGCGTATTTACTGTATATACTAACATATAAGTCGGGTCTTGAAACCTGAAAAATCGATCATAAAATCAGACCCTGACTTATATGCCTGTTCAATAATGCAAGGATTAATTTTTTTTTACTTCTTCTTGCCTCCTCCAGTCTTGCATCAATTTCTCAGATATATCGAATTTTGTTGCAGCAGCATAGTTACCAATTACTTCAACGACATTTACAAGAAGTTTCATATTTTCTTCTGATCTAACGCTCTATTGTAGATAAGGGATGCTCTTATGATAAAGGTGTATGAGGGTGTGAGATACAAAATAGAAATCAGAGCAAACATTGCTTCGGAATAGTTCAGGTATTATCGTGTGATCACATAAACACAATACATAAAAAAAAGGCAGTGTGCTCTGTGGTTACTCTCTCAGGTGGGCATTAGCATATCATAATACCAGAACAGTTAGGAATTGGGAACTCCATATACTCAGTGCCCACAGTTCTACAGTATACATGCATTTGCCAGTGTCTACCCATACAGCATTGGGTGCCAAGTAGGCAGAGGGACAGT
Organism: Polypterus bichir lapradei; assembly: GCA_026402145.1. Classification (NCBI taxonomy): domain Eukaryota; kingdom Metazoa; phylum Chordata; class Cladistia; order Polypteriformes; family Polypteridae; genus Polypterus; species Polypterus bichir. Next base: position 108,857,933 of record JANRMT010062856.1, read on the forward strand.
CTTTTGGAGGGCACATTAACACCTGAACTCATGCATAATGCGTGAATTTAGATTTATCAGTTCCAGCATGCCTTTAAATGTGTTCATTTGATCTGTTTTGTTTAGAGTGTTTGTTAGATGAGTAAATCAAATTGAGTAAGTACATTTGTGTGTCTTGTGATAGTGTCCCATCCCGGTTTGGAATCAGCCTAACTTCCTGTGACCCTCTGTGACAAGTAGGCACCCCGAAACCCCAGACACCACCACACAGACACAGGTCTCAGGTGCAAATACCAGGTTTACTGCAACCAAATAAGTTACAAAAGGCTTCTTTCCCCACAGTTGAAAAACACAATTCTTAATTCTTTCTCTCTCTCTTTCTGTCTCTCTCCTTCTTCTTCCTCCTCCTTCCAGGCGAGCTTTGTCCATCTCCCACTCCCAACTCTAACTTGCCTGGATGAGGCAGAGCGGCTCCTTTTATCTAAGAACCAGGAGTTATTCTGATGCTAGGATATTGTCTGTAGGAAGCACTTCCAGGTCATGTAGGATTCCCACAAAGTAAGAAATGCTAATCCCTACAGCACCCATGGAACCCAGCAGGGCTGCACCATGGAACTACAGTTCCCACCTTGTCTGTTGTTATCCATACAGGTACCAAGGACCAGGAATGCTGCCATCTTGCATCTTGGGGGAGTATTAGGTACAGATAGGTTTTCTCTCCAGTTTCTTCATTATACTGGTTTCCTGACTGGGTAAGGATCTATTCCCATTGAGACACCAGTGCACCAGTTTTATATTGGAATCCGCTGCCAACTTCTGGATAGGGCATGGAACATCCTGCCTTTCTTCCTGCCCTTTCATTACTATGTCCTTCATGGCCAGGAAATGGACTGGAACCCATACCAACATGGACGCCAATTCAAGTGTGCCGTCGATCACACCTGCTATAGAAAACACATGAATAGAAGAAGGCCAAAATAAAAAAAAAAAAACAGAATGATTGTGAAATGGTTAGCACTGCTTCTCCACAGCATCATAAGGCTAGATTTAATCCCTGGTCTGGTTGCTCTCGGCATTGGTTTTACACAGTCTCACCGTGTTCACATTGCATTCCATGGGCACTCTTGATCCTCACAGATCTCATAGTCCTGCATGTTTGATTAAATAAGAATACTAAATTGGAGTGGAACTGAGTGTGTGTGTGTGTGTGTGTGTGTGTGTGCGCGCTCCCTGAGGGGTCTGATATTCCACCCATGGTTTGTCCCTTCCAACAGCTTAATGCTGCTGAGATAGGCGGTCTTAAAGATATTGTTTTGTGGTCAATATGCCAAGAAGCCTCAGAAAACACTGTTATTTTCTCAACTCATTTTTAAGTTAATAATATTATAATTATGTTATTAAACTTTATTGGCAAAGTTGTGAAAGTTGTTTTTTTTTCCAAATTGATAATGTCATGTGGCCAGGTATTGAAAGGTTGAGAAGTTTGTGTTAAATGAGAAAAAGCAGCATTTTAAGTAATTTTACGAATAGTCATTCCACACTGAACACCCTTCCATGTTTTTGCAGAGATTTTTATTTTAAACGTGGAGGGTCAGGGACGAAGAACAAAACATTAAAACTACTTTTAAATAAATTTAAATTCAAGGGTAAAGAAGCAGGATGAAAAGCAGATAACCATGTTAAATCTGACATTTGCAATTTTTACAAATTCAAAAATTCACTTTTTTTACTGAATAGCATTGTATATCAGTGTTAATTTATTCCTTTTCTTCTTTATAACTCTTGTTGTGAGCTTAAATTAAATCCTAGCAATTAACTAAAAAATATAACTTTTACACTTAAATACAGTACTGGGTCATATTTCCTCACATCAACATTTTCATTAATTAGAAATTTCTCTTGATTTAAGAATGAAACTTTTGGAGAAAAAACTAATATGGAAAATGCCAATATTCAATTAAAAATATCATTAATTATACTTAAGAGTTAGAATAACTGTAAATTCTCTAGAATCAGCTTTTGTGTCTATTCAAAGTCTTATGCATCCAGTAACACAATTTGAGTGAATGGGTTCATTTGAGTGTTGCTTGATGCCAAATAGTACTTTCTTGGTTTTATAAAGCTTTGCATGCCTTTGTGTGTGTTCCATGGACAGCTCGGCGGAAAGTGTGCACGATCTTTGTTCAGCAGCAGTGATCATATTTTTTACATTTTAAAAACTAGACATTGAAATTATATTCTATGTAGTTTATACGTCAGTGGGCTGTTCTACTTGGTTGGTATTTAAACTGCTTATCACATAATGACCTGTCCAAGTAGTGGGGTCTGATTAACTATGAGGTTAAAATAAAATGGGGTCAGACATCAAGTCAGAAATGGGATACACTGTCAGTACCCCAGTATCCGGCCTAAGGAATCAGTGGTATTAAGAGTAATAATGGGTTCTGGAAATTGAAGACTGAAGGGAATTTGAAGTTACAGGATTCAGAATTGCACTAATCCATCTACTGCTTTTGACTATCAGGTAACCATCATCTTTGTCTTCACTGTGCACATCAAGACAGCTGATTGTTTTTTTCTGGCCTACTGGCCATGTGGGGTAATGAAGTGATGTAGGGCACTTGAATTGTTATGTTTTTGGGCTTAGACTGGTGGGAATGTCGTAATTGTACTTGAATGGCACATGACAAAGTAGTTACCACTGCTGCCCAATACTCTTTCTTATCGTCGCAAGACTGGTCTGAATTGTGAGCTGGGCACTGGCCTTTGTAGAGTTGACACAGTCTTCCCATGTCTGTATTGGTTTTTCTACATACACTTTGATTTTCCTTTCAATTTCCAGTGATGTGCATGTTAGGTTAAGTTAAATTTGCCTGATGTGAACAAGTGTGGGTGTCTGAATGTACCCTCTAATGGTTTCTTTTCCTGTCTCAATAGTTTCTTGAGTCCATTTTTGCTGGAAAAGATTTTATTCCCCAACAAACATAAGTGGAAGCAGGTTTTAAAACAGATGGATAGCTCTGTCCTATCACACTTGGCAGAAGATGCCTGATATCATAGAACTGAACTTTACTAAAGCACTCCCTGCTATTAAGATCCTTAAGTCAAATAACTTCTTTTTTTTCTTTTTTAGCATGGGGAAGACACATTTAATCGAGCTAAACTTTTGAATATTGGATACAAAGAAGCACTGAAAGATGCAGAGTATGACTGTTTCATATTCAGCGATGTGGATCTGATTCCTATGGATGACAGAAACCTGTATCACTGCTACGACCAGCCAAGGCATTTTGCCATCGCGATGGATAAATTTGGTTTCAGGTAGGCACCTTCTTGTAGAATGTTCTAGGAGAGTTGAATTTTTATTTGGTATATGTGTAATGTTAACAATTATCCAAGAAGGTTTTTCTGAAAATAAAAACTTTGAGAATATTCTGGAATGGGTATCCATTGTGAAGGTTGGAAAAGCAATGCTGTGGTAAACATTTTAAATAAAGTAGTAGGTGTATCCTATTGATGATTTCACTCATTATGGTTATTCTTGATTTAGCAGACCTCCCAAAATGTATTGATGTGCTTTTTGTATTTGATAATATTTATGAAACTTTAACTTTTTTAGACATATAAAATAGTTGAGGTGGGAGTAGGTCAGCCTGTGATTTTTTGAAATGTGGATTAGTGGTTAAGAAGATACACTGTAAAATGATAAATTATTGATTTCAGCTATCACTACTGGCAGTACTCTAAAAATATATAACTAATTTTAGCTTTGGCATTTGTCAGTCTATTGATTGAAATGTCAGTTAAAATTTAAAATGTTCTAAACATTAAAAGAGCTGAAATCCTGCATGTGAGCTTTGACATGTCTTGCTCTTGGTTACATGATGATTGTGCCCACAAGTGTAGAAAGTCTTTGACAAGTGCTGTTGCACCTGCATAGGCAGTGAAGTGGAATGATGAAGGCGCTCCATCCCTTTTTTCCAGGCATGATCACAGAGTAGCAGTTAAGACTGTGGCTACTTGTTCAGCTTCTGAACTCCCCCAGTAGAACCATCACTAACATTTTAAATTCGCCCCTAAAATCATAAAGAAGGGACTCAATGCTTGACAACAGAAAGCCAACAATATCAGACTGATTGAGAAGTCCCTGTCATTCAAGGACAAAAGGACCAGTAGATTCAGGAATATTTTATTTTCCTAAAGCAACAGTAATCCTAAATGCTCCTAAACTTTCTGATTATACAGTATATACTGAATCCTAGCACGCTATCCGTATTATTTATAGTGTCTTTGTTTTATAGTATGCGTATGTTCCAATAAGGATGTATGAGTGGTATAATTAGGTGTGAGATGTCTTTAGGTTAGTATGGGTCTATGAGTGGGTTTGATGGGTGGGTGTGTTTGCATTGTATGATGTGCGAAGTGTGGTTTTATTAAACTATATTGTTTTTCAATGTGGCACCATACTGAAGAAGCTTTGTATTTGAATACAGTTAGAATAAAGGCATTCTTGTTCTTCTTATTATTATTCTATCAAGACACCATATAGCCTATATTCTAAGCTGGACAGTACCTCCAATTCTCATTAAAAGATGTATTCCTGTTTCTGAGTGATGCCGGAATGAGTATACTGTAAGTACCATAGAGGACAAACGGGCATCCAGACTAGGATCGAGGGTGTTGTCTTGCCTGGCTGGGAGGCCGTAACAGAAGGACTGTGAAGTTGGATACACAACCAGGCCAGGACACCTAAGTAATCCTCATCATAGTAGGGATAATAGAACAATGAACTTTACTTGATAAAGCTAGAAACCAGAAGTGGTTCATCCCCTCTACGACAGGTGGCAGTGTACCTTTTAAGTCATCCCAGTTTGGACACCTGCAGGGCTTCAGAAGCAGAAGCGCAGTCCTATAGGGGTTCTTAGTTGATACTAGAGGGTGCTGTCATGGGAGGATCTCGCTAGTTTCCACAAGACTTTCAAGTATTCCCAGCAGACCATGCTATAATTCCTGGGTCCAACTTAAAAGGTGTTCACCACCTCACCCCAGAGAGTCAGAGTCAGGAGTGCAGGCGACACTCACCAGGAGGTGCAGAAGGCATTCACTTAAGAGGTAGATATGTTAATATTGGCTGTGGTCATTTGGGAGGGTGCTGGTGACAAATGAAAATCCTTAATTTGGGCATGTGCTGGGTGAAACTGTGTCTGAGGTTCAGGGCTCAGTGTCACCCCCTTGTGGTTACAATACAAAGATATGACAAACAGATGCTGTATCAGCTGCATTTATTTAGATGTAGCCACATTTCCTAGAATTGCACAGGTATTGCTTCAAAAGTCCACATTTGATTGAGATCATAACTACTGGTTATCAGGCTATAGCTTTGGCTATGACAGAGAAGGAGTGCCAAGTTGTGTTGGTGGTGTAATAGTAAGAGATTGTCCTTATAATTGTAAATTAAAATAAATACCTTTGGAGACCACATGGCCTAAGCCAGGGAAACCTGCAGCCTTGACAACAAAAGTGAGGGAAATGCCTGATTAAAGAAAAAGTATAGTGTAATGGGTGGAAATCAAACTCTGATTATTTATTGAAATACACATTACAATTGCAACCTGCATGGCTTTGTTTTTCTATTGATGGGTCACACTATAGTATTTCATGCCACTTTGTTCCACCTGCGAGTTGCCCTCACTGTCCCTCATAAGGCAAGGCCAAGATTATTTTTCAAAGACTTCACTGACACTACTTTGGGAAGTACCTGTGTGCCAAACTTCAAGTGTGTGGGTTGAAAATCAAGGCTGTTCATTATGAACAAACAAACAGAAATTGTGCATTACAGATAGACAGTTTGTAGTGATTTCTGGAAAAATATCTATTAAGGGTAATACAAGCAATCCCTAACTTTCTTCTAGGATTTAATAAATTCTACTCAGTCTTGGTAGTTTGTTGGATTTCAACCTTTTTAATCCTAGTAGTATTTCCTTCCAAATCATTGAGTACCTCCTTAACACTAGAATTCCTGAAGCCTATGAAAAAACTCGTAATCCCGGTCCACCTTAAATCCCTTTGCACCTTTCCGTCAGCGTCTTTTGTATTGTAAATGCGTCCATCAGCACAAGCAGCAAGCAGCAAGCAGCCTGCTGTCCCATCCCCCTGCCCACCACCGCAACTCAATTCACAAAGAAGGTTTTTAGTGCTCAGTGTTTGTCTTGGAGTGAAATGCTAGGAGTTGTAGAGTGTAAATAATATATTGTAATTTGGAACACATGCATTTCATGTGTGTTCCGTATCTACAACAATCTATGTAAACGCATTGTTCAAACAGAAACAGTTTTCATGTTCTAGTAATAAATGACAAAATGTAGACATGAAGTGTATAATGTATGAAGCCTAAAGTCCAAATTTCAAATAAACACTTTCACAAAAGGTACAAGGACTAGTAGTCCCCGAGTTACAGACATCTGAGATACGACTTATGAACAGGGCTGCAGCTGCTCCTTCATCTGTCTGGGGGATGGGACGCAGGCTCCTCAGTAACTGCTGCTCTGTCATCTCCGGCCTGGGGACGTTGCAAGCGGTGGCTGGAGGGGGGGCGGTTTCGCTGATCCCACTGTGTAGTGTCCCTCGGGCAGCTCTGGTTGATGAATGAGGCGGTGGGGGCCGCACTCCATTCATTCTCAATGGGCGGCTAGGTGCGTGGCAAGCGTTCGTTTGCAAGACAGAGGCTTGATGGGGCGAAGGGGGGTGGTTTGCTGCCCGCCCACCACGCAACCGTAGGTACTGCTCCTGACTGCATGGAGGCTGGATGGGGCAGAGGGGACGTTTCACTGTCCACCCACCACACAGCCTTGCAGTGTCTAATGAACGCCAGCCCCGTTCATTCTCGGTGGACAGCTGGTGATCCTGCAAGCGGTGACCCGGTTGTGGCTGAATGGAGGCCATTGAGGGTGAATGGGGCAGCAGGGGGCAGCATTGTAGTGTGCCTCGGGTGGCTGCCTGTTGAATGGGGGCGGTGGTGGGCTACCAGCCTTTGGCCAACCCTGTTTGCTATCGGTGGGCTGACGCTGCAGGCAGCATACTGTATGCAAGTGAAGATGACTGTGTGGTGGGCAGGTGGTAAACCGCTCCTCGCTGCCCCCATTTATTCTCAATTTCAAGCCTGCTTGTACTGTTACATACATAGCAGGAAGTTGTCTGTCGTCAGTACACCAGATGTGCTGACGAGGGGTGCCTTCCTGCTGTGATAGCATGTACAGTGCTGTGCAGAAGACCTCATCTTAACCTTTTGTCTTCCCCCTTCAACAATGTCTCTGAAACACAAATCTGATGCAAGTGCTCGTGATACAGTAAAGAAGAGAAAAACCATCACCATAGAAAATAAAGCAGAAATAATAAAAAGGTCAGAGAGAGGTGAAACTCCATCATTCATTGGCAGAGCACTTGGTTACAGTCAGTCAACAATAGCATTTATTAAAATAATGTACCTGTTCCAACATACATACAAATTCAACTTAATAACAAACCTACAGTCCCTATCTTGTACGTAACCCGGGAACTGACTGTATATCAAAACAAGTATCTGTTGCTACTTAGAGGTTATTAACTTCATCAGATTTGAAACATTTAGAAAAATATCAGTTTAGAGTATTTACAGTTTCTGTTTCTGTGTATTTTGTTTCAATCTTATTGTTCGTAATACGCTTGATCTCCTCCTTGACAATTTGTTTAATGCTAAATTATTGAAAATCCTTTGTTGGGTCAGCTTTTTCATTTTCTGCAGTATTTCTCTGTAACAACCATTAGTATTCCTAACAAATTTTTCACCACTGCCCTCATATCCTCAAACACCTTACAGTTAATGCTACAGTTAATTACCTTGTACAGCTGCTTTTTCCTTTGCAGTTTGTTTCTTGGTTCTTTACTTATCCATTGTGGATTTTTTTTTTTAAATTTTGAAACATTTTCTAAATATGTGTCTCGACTACTTCCATATTTTAACGTTTGTTCTGTTACCTATGTTAGAGTTAGACATATTTGCCGGAAAATGGCCTTACTAAAATGAAAGCTTTGTTTTTACTATACATGCTCGGCAGAAACACTGTGATACTTTCATATTATTGTCATTGAATCCTAATACTTAACTTACCTGTACTCCCCAAATTCTATCCTTATTTACAGAGTAATAAAACCGGACAGGTTTCTCCTCTCATTGGTATTTTAACATACAGAGTTAAAACAGTGATTATATGTGAATTCCAGACTCCCCTTTTAGTAAAGTGTTTTCAATTAATATCTTGGTAAAAAAAAAAAAAAAAAAAACCTCATGTCTATAAGCCTGCTTTTTTAAGAATACAAAACTGATACCTTTTTTGAGGAGTGTATAACACACTCTTCATTGTCATGCGTTTAGCCTTGCTGCTTTCTAACTGAATCCACATGACTTGGCTCATCTCCTGTTTGAAACGTTCACCTGTTCATGTTATAATCATCACCATCTTTAGTATTTAGTTCCATGTTTATGAGCAGTAACATATAAGTTAACTCTAAATGATTTAGTTTATTGAAAATACTTTTGACATTAAAACAAGCATAGATTTTTAAAAATTCAGAGTTACTTCTTATATATTTTTGTTTATTCACACAGGGCCTGACCTAAACTAATCCATTACCAATCTTAAATAGTTATCTTATGCCCTCCAAGTATATCATTGCCCCTCTGGTTTAAGTGTAGTTCCAGAAAAGAGCCTCAATGCCCCAAACACCCTGCTATTCTACACCATTATCGTAATCTTAACTGGACTGTGTTGAATGGCATTGGTAGAATTATTATTATTCAGTTTACCACCTAGCTCTTCGAATTTGTCTTACAGAATTGGCAGACTATCCTTAATTAGTGTAGTGACTTGATTTGTGAGAGAACAAGCAGATGAGACTCCACTCGAACAGGTGAGACACTGCAGGGGTGACGGCAGAGCTGTGCTGGCTGAAGGAGCTTAAAAGAAGGTGCGATGAACACCACAGCAGGTCAGACCTGGCAAAAGAAAGAATACGACCCATGTGGCATGAAGGCAGCGATCCTCCCTGAAGAGGAAGAGAAGAGTCTCCCATAGCTAACAACATTAAAGAGAGAAGAAATGGTCCTTTCAATAACCATTAGACAGCTACTTGTGTCCTTCCTCCAGCACACCTCAGGTTGTTACACTGGACGCAGATGTTTGGAGAAGAACCAAATAACGACCACAAGACAGAGGACTAATTTAGCACTAGCACTGGTGGACCTCTCCATCATACTCATGCTTCAGTTAGAGTAGACCAGATAACCTCACATCCTTCGAATGTCATGGTAGATGGAGTATGTGTTATCCTCGAGGATGAGGGTTCTGAGAAGAAAGCAATGTAGCATCTCTGGCTCCAGACCTGAGTGGGACATGCTCCTCTGATCGCCGAGACCTGACCAAATGGGCGGGACTACTTGTCATAAAAGCAGCACCACTAGTGGAGTTTGAGGGGTGGGGCATCTCCCAAATGCTAAAGCTCATTGGCCCAGATGCATGGCCACCAATGTGTGGACCAAGGCCTTGGACTGTCTCACTGAGCCAGGGGATAGTATGGCATATAGCTTGCCTCTGACCCCAGATAAGCAGAATGGCTTTTAGGACCAAATGCTGCAAATACCATAAAACTTTCACACATATTACAAGAAGCAGAAGCATACTTAATCACCAGTAGAAGGATGGCTATACATATGCATATTTTGTAAAATAAAAATAGGTTCCAGTTAGGCAAAATACAGTAGATGGCAACAGATCATAAAACAAGATGAACTTGTGTGTGAGCTACACTAGTGTGCCTCAGCCACTCTCTGGTGCAGCTAGTCAGTATTTTGGCTTTTCTTCTAGAGACAGGAAGGAGTGGAATTTCAGAAAAGTCAGAGGCAGGTTCAGAGGTATTTCTTTGAGTTTGTTCAGAATTGAGAGACCTTGTGAGACATTTTTTGTTGCTTTACATACATTTTTTCTTTTCATTTCTTATGGATAGTTTGAAAAAAATCAATACATAAAGAAATATATAAATATTTTTTGTCCAAATTTAAGTACATCACACCTTCATTTTGTAGGTTGCTGCCTCCCAGGAAGCACTACATGACATGTCACAAAGGCTCCACTATAAAACCCAGTGCATCGCTCAATCTCTTTGTCCGAGATTATGGATTGAATTATTGAACAACTTTAGTCTTGTGCTGTTATTGTCTGGGTTTCTGGTTATAGATTCATTGCATTCCATTCTCAAAATTTTTCTGTGTTAATGTTATGACTGTGGTGTTAATCTTGTTCTTTTGTTAACAGCTCCTGGCAATTCTTGCATAGAATTCTTTCATGGGTTTACCCTCAGCCTATGATAATTGTGTTTCTTAACTTTCAGATACTGATTCTCATTGCAGTTTGTCAAAAATATGTATCTCCCAGTCCTGTTAACACACCCGTGTGATTGTTCACATTTGCCAGCAGGCAATTCAGAGAGGTCAGCTAGGATTAAAAAAAGCAGATGGTCCTAGTCTATGATGTGGTCCAGCTAAGCCATTTTGGATGCTTGCAGCTGGCATAACAGGGTCGGAGTTCTGCCTGGTGTAGAGGAAGAGTTGCAACTTTCAGTCTTCTTTCTTATCTCCCTTTATATCAGCCACCGTAAACATCAGCAATATGCTAATACTTTTGTCAGTATATATACTGTACATTACTGTGGAGGTCTGAGACCACTCAAGCATATAATTTTTAAAGCTGGTTACCTGGGCAGTAGTTAATATTGTATCAATGTTCATTTCTATTTATTCTGATGTCTTATAGCTTTTTCTGTAGCAAATAAACACAAAATGACTCAGTGTATATGGGTACATGCGATCATTACTGCAATATATACCATGCCGATAAGGTCAAGAAGTTTAGGTCTTGTTTGACCAAACATTACAATGTAAAAGGTATGTGCATCTAAGTGCCTTTGACTATGGTATTGCTGCTCATGTCAGATATTGTGGTTCCAGCATCTCAGAGGCAGCTGAATGCATCATGCAGAGTTTACAGAGAAATGGTAAAGCAAACAAAATACATTTTTTGAGCTGCCATTCTCTGGGTGTAATGAGAGAACATTACTAAGACAGATTGGAGGATGACCAGATTCTTTCAGGCTAAATGAAAGGCCACACATAATCATATAACAGCTGTTTATCACAGTGGTTTGGAGAAGGGTATTCCTAACTGCACAAATTATTGGAAAAATGGAAAATGAGGCTACAGTGCATGAATCAAGATGGGAAAAATGTCACCTGGTCTAATGAATCTCCGTTTTTGGTATGAAATGCAGTTGGTAGGATTGGAATTTGGCATAGAAAGTTTGAATTAATGGATTCATCCTGTCCTTCTGCCAACGGTACAGTCTGGTTACAGTAGTGTAAAGATATGGAGAATGTTTTCTTGATATTCATGAGGCCTATTTAAACAACATACCTTATATACTCGCGGATAAGTTCTTGGTTTTATCGTATAATTTCTGGTATTTTATAATGTCGGTCGTATAAGTCTAATGCGGAAAACTCACGCTATTGGTCCAAGAGATTATGATATGCCCACCTGAGAGAGTAACCAAGGAGCACCTTGCCTTTTTTTCTATGTGGGTACAGCAATGTGCTGTATCAGCGCATGCTCCTAACCTCTCTCTCTCTATTGTGCCTACGTGACCACACTGTAATACACAAAATATTCCGAAGCAACGTTTGCACCGATTTGTGTTTTTTGTATCTCACACCCTCATACACCTTTATCGTAAGAGCATCCCTTATCTACGATAGAGCATTCGATCAGAATAACATATGAAGCTGGTTTTAAATTAAACGTCATTGAAGTAGCGAAATAAATTGGTAGCTACACTGCTGCAACAAAATTCGTTGTGTCTGAGAAACTGATGTGAGATTGGAGGAGGCAAGAAGATGTTAAAAAAAAAAAAAATGAAGTGATGCATTTTTGAACAGGCATATAAGTCTGTGTCTGATTCTATGATTGATTTTTCAAGTTTCAACTATCAGACTTATACGTGAGTATATTCCGTAAGCATCATTTGAATGCCATGGCATACCTAAGCATTTAGAGCTATTTATGTGTATCCCTTTGTGGCCACACAGTCTATCCTTTTTGAAATCGATACTTCCAGCATGGCAAAGCCCCATAACACAAAGCATGCATTATCTCAGGCTGGGTTGCAGCATTAAGACAGTGACTTCAGTTTACTCCAGTGGCCTGCACATCCCCTAGATTGCAATCCAGAATATCAGCTAATTTGAAATGGAAAGTCTGCAACAAGTGCTTAGCTGTAAAATGTGCAGGAGAAATGCTTCCAGCATCTCGGTGAATTCATGTGGAATCCAGGAAGATATGGAGACAAAGTAAGATTTCTACCCATAACTGACTGCATGTGCTCATTGGCCACTTTATTAGGCGTGCCCATCCAGGTGTTGGTCCATGGGCCATTATTAGAATGATACCGTTCTTGAGCATGCCTGCTTGGCATATGTTTGAAGTTGAAGCTGCATGATTGCCTCTTTGGAGGAGCAGGCTATTTGCATTTCCAAACAATCTATACTGTATATGCAATGAATTATACAGTACACACTGTTGCGTAAGTGCACCATCTTTACTTGTATTGTTTTTTTAACAGCTTGTAGATTTCTAATCTTCTTGTGGTAACTAGTCTGGTGACTAGTCTCTTTTGTTGAACTCAAACTTAGTTACATTTCTAGTTTTTTCTTTAATACACTGTTTGTATAGAAGATAAACTCTATTTATTACACAGAAAAAGAGTTCATTATTTTGCTTGTCATCCATGTGAGTGTGCTCCCATTTATTCTTGCTCCTAATTATTTTGCTAAAATTTCTTGTTAATGGCTGGCAATTACCAATGAAAAGGTTCAGGTGTACACAACAGTGTATTAGCGGCTCCTCCACAGGACATGCATTGTTGTATTCACTTGTGCTTATTCATCATGGCTAGCCACCATTTAAGAGCCACTAAGCAAACAGACTGTGGTGTTAAAAGCTAAAAATCTCTTTAACACTGCTCAGGTTATATGCAATTCTCTGCAGCGCACAAAGCACAGTAGGGTCATTTTAAATTCTCACAGGGAGTGCAGAAACAGGAAAATGAGAAGTGTAATTAAGCAAGAAGTTCAATAAAAGGCAGGAATTGAACTGTAATTGAAAATAAAATGGGAGAAATTAAAGCTGGCAATGATGCAGCCATCCAGAACCAAGGCTGCCCACTCCTGGTTTTGGGTGGGTCTTTAATGCTGAATGCCTGATTGCCCAGTATTCTTTAGGCTACTTATTAATCATTTAGCATTTTGTTTTTGGTTTGTTTGTTTTTTATGTTTAAGAGAAGTAGCTTAACAGGCTTTCGATTATGTATATATGCTTGTGTTTGTTATTATTTCATCTGGTTTATGCTTTCCGCTTAATTAGTTGGTCTTTTCTTTGGTATTCTCAACATTAATTGTGTTAAGTCTATAATGATACTTTTATTTATTTCTGGTATCTGTTATTTCTTACTTTCTAATCTAAAATAATGTTATTTGTTTTCCGGTGTGATAAAGGTTTCCACTTGTCACATGAAATAATTAGATAACTGCTGAATTTTACAGGATATTTAATTTACTCTTGTAATTTGGTGTGTTTAATAAATGAGATTCAAAATAAATTAGCATCAGCTTCTTGGTTTTAGTATATTGTTGACAGCAGGGTGACCATATTATGTTAACACTCTTGTGGTGCGTAAGCCATACTTCTATAAAATGCAGGATTATACCTGCATCATTAGGTACCATGCATACATCATTTCTTTATTCTGTTCACTTCAGCGAAATAAGAGCGGTGGAAATGAAATAGCCCAAGTCATTTATTGAATTTCACATTAATAGCATTTAACTTCTAGAGGAAAATAAACTTTTAGAGTTTTGGGGTTTCCAGGCTCTACACTACCATATGCCTTGCTGTTTAAAATCAATACTTCAACTGTTAATCATTTTAAAACTGATTAAATTGGTACAATTTTTTGCTTCTGGTTAGCTAGTACAGTTTTTTCCTTTAGGCTTCAGTGAAAGTCATCAAAAGCATGTTACCATTCTATGTTTGTCTCATCATGTGGAAAAACAGAATAATAATACTGAATATAGTCTTGATCGTTGAAGCAATAATTTTTAGAGCACATACTGTACCTCTCTGCTCATCACATTCAGCTCTGCAGTCTTTGCCCTTACATAGTCTCTTGTGTAGCACTGTGGGTTTGTGCTGCTTTAGCTTATCTATTCATTTTATGAACCTGGTTAATCTAAATTTAGGGATATAGCAGTGTTATCTCCATAAATGGACCAGGTTTGTTGTTGAGAAATGTACAGTTGCACTACTGGTTCTGCTTACAGTACTACCTAAAAGTCACAATGGCGATAAAATAACAACAGCAAACAATATGACACAAATAAGAACGTCATACTTAGCTTGTATGAACTAACCATTCAGCATACAGCCCATATCAGGTTCAGTTAGCAATACCTCATATGGAATTCAGCAGGATCCATGCAGTCTCTTTCTGTCTCTTTCTGATAGCTGAAGTGCTATCAGTGCCCCTGCCATTATTATCTCCTTAAACTATCGGAGTATGCAGAATTTTGGAGAGTGGAAATTTACAGTGGAATGAAATACAAAATTCAGATGACTTTGCAGGTGAGCATTTGAGGTTCTGCAGTTACTCTGGTATTTTTATGTACCAGGGTGACTGTGTCAATAATAGCAGTTGATGATGGCATGACTGCCTTGCAACGATTGAAAACAAAAAAATAATACAAAGTGCAAAACACTGCAAAAAATAAAGTATTCTCCTCCATCTATCAAATCTTACAATATTATGCATTTTGTCCAGAACACCTCTGTATGCTACCTCAATACTGACAAAGAGCATGAAATAGCACACCCTTTGTCAAAAATGAATGAGTTATTCAAACAAAAAGTTGTGCAAGGGAAAGATGAGTCTAGGGAGAGCAGTCATCAAGAGGGATTCTTTCTCAGTTATCCACTCTCTCAAAACACAGTGCCACACACACAAGATGCTCTCCAGTACTCTTTTAAAGCACTGTCCTACTCGTACCTCACTCTGGCTATGCTTCTTCCCTGCCAGGTCAAATCTTTTCTCTCGTACTTCTGAATCCAAACTTGGAAGGCCACTGACAATGAGGTAGCTTTATATCTCACCCTGAGGCTATTTCTGAGGAAATCCCTGGTACTTCAGGGGTAAACAAACCCAGACAGACCTAATCTCTAGGGTCTATATCTGCATAACTGGGCTGACATCCCTGTTTAAAGTGTCAGGTATATTTAATGTCTCAAGTAACTCCACTCCATGATAAGAAGGCAGAATACTATGATTATTGCCCAAAGGAGCCTCCTCTCACCTTGTAGTCTGAAGAGACTCTCTGTGTCTGCTTTCCTCAATCGATTAGTGCCTTCAGAGTAATTACATCTTATGCACTTCATGAAGTTTTGCATCCCACAGCCCACTAATGCCTCTCTGCCCTTAGTGCCTCTCCCTCTTCCATTAAACCTCTCAGAGTAGAGAGACATCCTCCTAGTGGCTACTGACCCACTTCACCATAACTATTTATCCTTCCTTCTGTGCATATATGGGGAAATCCACTCCCTGGCTCCATTGCCATAACTGTGGCAGCTCTAATGAAGCAAGGGATCATCCCTGGACCATCTTCTTTTGACTCCTTGCATTTTAAAACCCTTCTCAGCAGGATCCACTAGAATCCACTAACACTTCACAGAACCCTAACCCTAACCCTTCTAGACTACATCCTGTCTCCTCTGATCTTCTCTCAATTCACTAATGACACTACAACTAAAATATCAAAATCAAAACATACACTAAAGATTCTATCTTCTTAAGCATAAAAGTAAAGTCAGTAGGTGTAAGAAAAATGATTTAATTCAAAATGATAAGAAGGCCCAAGAGATCGTTATAGACTTCAGACAGAAAACGATACACCACATGTTACTGCTTTGTAATTGTTTCATTAATTTTTTTTTCCTTTTCCTGGGGGGATTTTCCTCATTTAACCATTGATATTGCTATTTTTGGGGTCACTAAACACAATACCACCCTTTTCTTTATGGTTTACATTGATTTTGTGATGGCTTTATTTATTTTTGCATTGTTTTTCGACACCATTTTGTTACGTGGTTGTCAATTGTTGTTAAGCCATTCCCATAATGCGAGTGTCATCAATATGACAAATTTATTTTCTGGGTCACCCGCAGTTTGTATAAACTCTGTTCCTCTACATGAACTACGTTCACTTTTGTGGCATTCCAGTTCTCAGACTTCTTTGCTTGTTCTACTGACTTTGATTTAGGATTTTTGTATTGGTTTTGACAAAGAATTGGTTAGACCCTTTTGTTAGATTTATGACACACGTGATATCTTCTGTTTTTTCTTCCATTTTCTGCTCTTCAAAACAGTTACCAATCATAACCATTCCTGACAAGTATTTTAACTTTTGTATCATGAATGATTTGTAGTGGGACACACAGTATAAAGAACTCATAAAAAAATGTTAAAGATTATTTTTCATAGGAAGATAAAAATTAAATGAAATCTGCTTCTTCTGTTTTATACATTGTTAACTGTGATATTCATGTATATACAAACATGAGAACAGTAACAGGAAATATTATCCTAAAAGTGTCACGGTTCATTGACTATATCCTTTCTTCATTTCTCAGCTTCTTATATCACAAATAGTGTATGTTATCACTAGGAAATTACATTAATTCTAGAGCCCTTCAGCTCATTCCCTTTTCTAGCGTTTTACCTATCAGTTAATGCAAGGTTGTAGAGCTAGCCATCTCTATTTGAGTCTTTACTCAGAAGCCGTACAACTATAATTGCAAGATAATCATAACTGTCACTGTTAAATAACGCGTTTTTATGACTTTTTAAATTTTTATTTATGCATAACCCCATATTAAACTGTACTGATTCAAACATGCCTAGCTGCCTCCTCTTATTCTTCTTTTAGGTGAGGGTTTAAAATGCCATAATTTCCCTCCCATGCCCCATGACATCCCTATCTAATGCTCTTACATTTTTTTCTTCTTTCCACTTACAGCCTGTTTCTGCTTCTCTTAGTACTCATTGTCCTAACCAATGCCATGATGGAGAGTCTGAAACATAACAAAATGTATGTGCGAACTCCTAAACAAACCATAAACACAGGGCAACAGCCTAACCAGTCCACCTAAGGAGGCTTATCCCAAATCCAGCTAGTTTCTCAAAAATGGGGAGCTTACAAAATAGCACAAACTGTCACAAGATATAGCAAAAAGCACCACAAAAGGGAGGATGACCATAAACCACAGGCTTCTGCATGAAAGAGTAAATAAGAAATCTTTAGAAATAAAAGTTATATTGACAAAAAAGAACGATATAAGAAAAAGCTTAAAGAGCAAAAATAGGCAAAATGAGTTACCTAAAAGACAGTTTTACACAAACCAGTACACAATCCGTAATCACAATCATTTATGCAGAAGCAAAAAGCCAGCAAAACCAGTAAAATATAAAGATAAACAGCAATATTTGCAGATCTCCAGCTAATACATTGATTTCCTGATCTGAACTTACTCCACTTTGGCCTTAAATAGCTAGAGAGGTGGTTCAGAAGTGGTCACATTAGAGTGGTCCTGCCTCCTGGGGCTCCACCCAAAAAACACAATGAATGGTGGCACATATAAAAGGACAGTACTTAATAATGGACAAAATAGAAAATACACAAAACATGCAATACATATTAACTCAAAAAACAACATAAATAACAATTAAATACACAAATTTAGACTGATACACAACACTGAGTTATTAGGAAATCATTTAAACCATGCCATGATATTATTGGTTCATGGTTGCTATCAAGATTTGTTCCTTGCCAGTCAAAACTGATAATGCATCTTTGTATTGCCAGGTGCAGTTAAATGTCCAGATAGGCAGTGATGTTTCTCAGCATCTCCAATACAGGTTACTACAACTGCTCAGCAAGAACAATGAACATTTCCCATGGTTATACATGCTGCACGCATGCTCATATCAAATAGTGAGATTAACTTCGACAACTCTAGATTTTAGAAAGCTTACTTCTACAATTAAATTAACTTCAGGGTGCTTGCTACAACAATGCATCCAGGCATCAGTTTTCCCCATCACTCATGTTTTTGTAACCAAACACCAGAGCTTTTTCTTTTCTGATCTCTGAGCTACCAAACTGGAGAAGAGGAGCTCCCTCTAGTGGCTGCCCTACTCTTAGACAAGATCCTAGTGACATTCCTTCCCTATTTTGATGTGTCTTTATGTAGCTGCATTTAAATCTGGAAAGAATGCACCAGCATTGAAGTGAAAATGTGAAATTAGCACAAATTAAAAGACATCCTCATCTATGACTGAAACTGAAAGTGGGCCAAAAGATAGGCCTCATTTATTTCAGTTAATCTCTGCACAAATTTAGAGGCACCTTTAGTATGTTGTGCTTAAATTGAGAGAGGACTAAAAAACATTTTATCAGTGCATACGTTTTTTAGCTTGTAAAAAGTGTACAATTCATGCATTTAGTAGACAGAAGACTTTGCAAGTTTGTAAACACATTTGTTCATGTTATTTTTAGACACATGAAAAGAAATTAAAAGATATTTAATTTAATTGCTGTAATATAGTAATACAGTTACTATCGTTTTAAAGAACATTTAGTTTTGACTACATTTTTGAACAGCCTCCAAATTAATTTTATAATATTATGAGAAATATATTCTGAGATTTTTCAGGTAACAAAGACAGGAGCTTCCAGGTTAGGTGTTTATATTCATTAATCACAGAGCCAGAGAGCATCCATGTTGATTACTACATGCAAGTAAGAATTTTGCTGTATGTTATACATGTAACAATAATGACCCAATAAACCTGTAAAGTTAGTGAGTGAAATAAGTCTCTGCATATTTATACTTATATATTACAAGCTAAAAAAAAAAGGACAAATCCAAATTATGTGCTGTATAGATCTATCTATCTATCTATCTATCTAGACTTTCAATAACCTTTTTGGCAATTCTCATCATACTATACTATACCATTTTCTAACCCTGTTTAATCCTAATCAGTGCCCAAAACAGGAACAATTCTGGACAGGGTGCCAGACCATAACAGGTTGTGCACACACTCACACACAACACAAGCACAATAAGGCCAATTTACCTTTATCACTTTACAGTCATTTATAGGTTATTAGTGTTAAGTGTGTTAAACTTGAGGAGGATGCTTTATAAATACAGCATATGATAAGAGTATTTCAAAGAATATAAACCACAACACTAGCTGTGTAAGCCCATGCTGTAAAAAGCCCAGGGTCCTAGAAACTATTGAAATCATCAGAAAAAAATTGAAATGTAGAGATGTCAGGTAATTTAAAGGAACTACTCTTGGTATCTCTCTCCTAGGTGGTTTTGTTTTGCTGACATGCTCGCCTTGCTTGTGTTTTAGCGGCGGGAGGAAAAGTAAAAGGGATACCGTTTTGCTGATGCTAGCAGCTAAGTGACTTTGTCTTTCTTTGGAGGTTTCAATTTGCCAACGTGCTGGCTTCACTTGTGTTATTAGCGGCTAAGCAAGTGTTCTTTTTCCTCGGAGGTGGAGCCGTTACCCCAACTCCACCTCTCACTTCCGGGCCGTACAGACAGACACTTACACTTCCACACGTAGACGTTTATATACAAAATATAAACTTAGTTTTACCAGTACTATTGTAGCCGCCGAAGCGTAAGGCGAAGTCAAGCACGGGTAAAACGTGTGTCGAAAGAAATCTCTCAGTCCAAAAGTTCATTTTAAAAATATTTAGTGAAAGTTAAAAGCAAATAATCCACACAAGAATAAAAGAAAAAATAGTTACACACGTAGAATAAAAGGCAAAAAAAGGGAAAAAATGTACGAGTATCTTCTCTAAACTTAGCTTTTCTTGAGAAACTTTAGTTACTTCTGTACTTAAAGGTTCCTTACTTTTTCTTTCTATACTTAAAGGTTCTTAATTTCACTATAAGTGTACTGTTCAACACTTAAATATGTGCTGTTGTACAATTTACTTTACACACTCAAAAAGTCTGTAGGCGTGGGCATGAGCACGGTTTAAAATCGTTTGCCTCTACACAAGAATATACCAATACAATTCTACTTATGGAGGCGTTATAGGAACCTCCCATAAATTATGCATTGTAATCTAGTAAAATATTCATGAATCTTATACTGTAGAACTAGGAAAATGGCTCTTACAACTATAAATATAATTATTTCCAAATTAACTGTCACAAATGTCACAAAATGAATTGTTGTTTCAAATGGTAAACATTAGCCAAATCTTTAATAAGTTGTATCTTCATAAAAATGAAAATGCAATGTAAAAAAATGAGACATACAGAAGGCAACTCACAATTCACCTCCATTACCAGGGTGTATTTACAGTATGGAAAATATTTTATAAACCATTTTAAAATGTACAAATACAGATCTGAAGAAGACTGTAGACAACAAAGAAAATAACTGCATGATACTTAACAGATATGATTACTAAAAAAAGGAGCACTTCAGTAATGCAATGTATTAATAGGATATAACAGCCAAACTGTGGTAACCCTTTTGATTCAGAATGCCAGTCACTCTGTGTAAGTCACCAACTCGGCCTTCAGCAAAAGAACCCCAGACCATCACACTTCCTCCTCCATGTCTGACAGTTGGTGTCACACACTGACAAACCATCCGTTACCAACTTAATGGCGTACTAACGGCGTGTGATAAACAAAAGATTTCATATTTTGATTCATCGGTCCATATGACTTTTTCCTGTCTGCAGTAGTCCACTGCCGGTATTTCAAGGCCCTGTTTTGTCCTTTAAGGATTGGCTTTCTTACTGCAGCACAAAGTCTCCTCTTCAAAGTAGAAATAACCCTTGCTTTTTTGACCACCACTAAGCTGTGTTTAAAGCTGTTGTGCTTTGAGGTGCCTATCACGCAAGGTGGTGACCCTCAGAAACTTGTCTTCTGATTGGGTTGTTTTTAACACCCATTCCTTCAGTGTCCTAATGGTATGCTCCCTTAGCATATCTTTAATTAGTCATGTATAAATGCTAATTGGTTATTAGAGGAACCTTTGTAATGAAACCTGTCATTCTGTTCACTTGGGTTGCAAGGTACTGGCATTCCTAAAGTTCAGTTCTGGAAAGATGATTCCGGGATGCTGACCATTATATGCTTCTCTAGTCATCTTCTGTCCAATGGCCTTGTTCTTCTGTTCATTTTAACCTTTACTTTTTAGTTGCAAGTTTCAGATTCAGCTTTTTTTTAACTTTGTCTTTCTTAGGCTAGCATCCCAGAGTTGTCTTTTCAGTGTTACAGATGACACTGGTATTTGGAGTGTATTGCAGGAAACAGCCAAGTGAAGAACGTTAAGGCATGTGTTTCTTAAACTATACCCTCTGATATTCTTATCTTGTGATGCAGTTCTGCATGTGGGCCTTCTTCTTCTTTTGTGTCCTGATAAGATTCTGCTTGCCCTTTTCTTTGAAGACAGTATCTTACAATCCAAGTGATCATCATAACACGTTTCATTGGTGCTAATGCAGTTGCATCATTTCTAAAATAGCCAATTAGCATTTAAAATGACTGATTAAGGATAAGCTAAGTGTCACTGAAGTAATGGCTGAAGAAAATGGGGTTTGCATTAAATTAATTAACTAAAATCAGTCATTTCCAGCAGTGATATTGATAGAAATACTCGTACTGTGTTGGTTGTACAGTGGTACCTCAGTATACGTCCGTTTTGGAATAAGTCCAACTTGGTATACGTCCTGTTTGGACGCAAAAATGTTTGCTTGGTATACGACCTTTGTTTAGAATACGACTTGCATGCTAGAATACAGCGCGCTACCCTTGTTTACCTGTCTTGAGACAAAGCCACGACTGCCCACAAGCATCAGTACGCCAATTGCTAGCATTCAGTGAACAACCCGCGCTATAACTCTATGTGAATTTTCACGTGATTTTGTGTTTTTTCGCGTAAATTTAAATTGATTGTTGAAAAGTATGAAGGTGGCATGCGTATCCGGGACTTGGCTGCTGCATACCGTATGCCGAGAACGATGGTATCAATGATTGTGAAAAACAAAGACGTTATTAAAAAGTAAAGTGAGGTTAAATTTTCATTTATTTCATCTAATTGCTTTTGTATTTATGCATTTTAGTATTAAGCAGTGTTTAAATTATTTTATACAACCCCATCAATGTATAATATGCCAATAACAATGGGATTTTTTTTCATGGGAACGGATTAATCATTTTCCCTTTATTTCTTATGGGAAAAATTTGTTTGGCATACGTCCTGTTTGGTATAAGTCCAAGGATCTGGAACAGATTAAGGGCGTATACCAAGGTACCACTGTATTTTTAAATAATTTTAATAGAATAATTATAAAAAAGGGATTAATTTTTATCAAAAACCTGATGATTTCTTGGTGTGTTCAGACTTCTGAATGTTTTTTTTTACATTTATAAAATCTCAATTTTGACTTATTTGACTTATTATTTTGATTGTTTCTTTTTTCTTTTGAATGGGCTGTGTGGAGGAAAGTAGCCCTAAAGTAAGTGTGGTCTGTG
Organism: Polypterus bichir lapradei; assembly: GCA_026402145.1. Lineage (NCBI taxonomy): Eukaryota > Metazoa > Chordata > Cladistia > Polypteriformes > Polypteridae > Polypterus > Polypterus bichir. The sequence continues at coordinate 108,880,684 of JANRMT010062856.1, forward strand.
AACAGATGAATTACATTTCACACTTGAAGATTGAAAGGCCCCTTTCCGATGCTTGCTAAAGATTGTCACGAGACGCACACCACCTATTTTTTCTTTTTTTTGTTTATTTAAAATAAGAAGTCTGGTGATACTGTGATAAAGTCCATAGTGTTGGTGCCTAAGGTCCAGGTCTAGTCTCTTTCTCTGTGAAGTTTGTGTATCCTCCCTGCATTTTGTTATGGGTACTCCCAGATTCCAAAGATCTCTGTTTTAGGTTACTTTATAACTTTACATTGCCCTGAGTGAGAGTGGGTGTGCACATGAGTGTGTCCTTAAATGGATTGGTGCCCAGATTTTGATAATTAATGATAATGAAAGTAAAGAGGTCTTCAGACACACACCACACTGTCATCTCACTGGTTACAGTTTCAGACACAGCCTCTTAGCAGAACTAATTATCATTGGAATTCATAGACTCTTCACAATAAACACATGAAAATATACACTTTCTGTGTTAATTCTCCAGTCAGATTATCTAAATTTCCTTCCATTTTGTATGCCTGTTTTGTCCAATTCAGATAGGAACCACTTTGGACAGGGGCCAGTTTATCACTAAACATCAATAGGAGGTATTTATTATGTTTATGGATTAGATAAGGATGAAATCACATTAAGATCGAATGTAAAGTGCCTACAAAATGTATTATACATGCGTTCTAAATCAGGCAGGGGAGTGCTGGATAATGTCTTTTTGACATGCATAATCAAGATTTCTAAATAACTGTAAATAACTTCCTCAAACAGTTACCCACATTCTTCTGATTTCTAGTCATTTTTAATTACTGTGTGTTGTTCCCTTACTGTATTACATAGGGATGTGTAATGTTAGTGATTCGATCAAATATTCATGGCCTCCTCACTTCTGAGTAGTAAAGGCACATTCTTAACCATCATGCAGTGCTATAAGGGAGACAATCACTACTTCATTCTGCAGTATGATGACCTCACACAAACTGCCAATATCATAAAAAAACCTATCTGCAGCAAAAAAGAGGAAAAGGGAGTCCTGCAACAGATGGAATGAGCCCTGCAGAATCCCGATCTCAACATCACAGTCTGAGAGAGAAACAAGTAAGTTAGCTAAAGTCTATAATGGAGCTGTGCAAGTTCTCCATGACACTTGGAACAAGTACCATGCAAGTACCTTCAGAAACTGCATGAAAGTTTCCTCTAAGAGACATTCTGCTGTTTTTAAGGCAAAGCGTGGTCACACCAAGAATTGATTTTATTTATTATGTTTTATTCTGCTTACTGCAATTTCTAAGATGTTCACTGATTAATAAAAAAGCTATTCATGGAATTATTTTTGAAAGCATTCTTGCTTTCCCTCCTAAGGCTTTTGCACAGTACTCTTTATGTGTGTGTGATTTACTGACCTGCTAAAAGCTTGGGTTTATTCTATTTCTTAAGAATTATCTTCACTTGGCCTGCACTAAAATCTCATTATGCTGTGCCCCTTGTATAAATGCCACTATACTCTTTAGTTATTCCAGGAAATCCTTGGGGTTTGAGGTGCATTATAGCAATTGTTGTATAGGCATGAACATATGGACTGCATGTACACTTGTTTCATTAAAAACATTCCATCCAGGGTTGGTTCCTGCCTTTTGCCTTAGGATAAACATTGGATTCTCACCACCCTAAACTAAATTAGCAGTTTCAATAACAGATGGATGGATATTAAACGGGTGTGCTGAATATATCTATTGATCCATTTACTGTAGGTGCTTCATTTAGTTAAGGTTAGAGCAAAAACAGGACTCATCTCTGAACAAGATGCATGCCAAGGTCTACTGAGTACATTGTGTGCCTAATCTGCTTACAGAACATGGTTAAGCAGCTAAGTGTATAATGCTTTAAAAATCACTCCTGTGTATGCAGTATACTTAAGTGCTACCAGTATGAATTTTTATGAATAACTTGCTATGCTTCTAAGAATGATTCACAGTCACTCAGAGACCTGTGAAATGTGCAGAAATTCTATCACTAACTCTGTACACTGACCGTGGCATGAAGAAGACAGACATGTTTGATGCTTCCAAAGTGCCACACTAATTTTGACTTGATTTCACATAAAAAAAAAACACTGTTCAGTATTCTTCCTAAAATTTCTGCTGGGGTAGCATGAGGTGGAAAGATTGGTCTGATTCAGGCAATGCTTTTACTTGGCTTTTGCTGGCATATATATATATATATATATATATATATATATATATATATATATATACTAGCAAAATACCCATGCTTCGCAGCGGCGAAGTACTGCCTTAAAATTTTTATTAAGAAGAAAATTAAACCTTTTTAAACTGAGGGAAAATATACCAATAATTATTTGTTAAGGATCTCTTTGTATGCCACGTTGTCAGTTCGGCCCTCCAGTTGTAATATGACCAAGCTGTAGCTGTGTGCTGAGCTTACTCTTGAGCATGCAACGTACAGTTGGCCATGTGAACAGTAATCTTGTTTCAAATCTCACAGCTTGGATTGCTGCTGTCATAATCAGTTTGAGTTTCATGGCTTGTTTCAATTACGACAGTATTTGTAGGACTTGTGTTGAAGAGACATTCGGCATCTGTCAAGCGTTGTAAGTATACAACCAGTTTCATTGATAACTTCACATCCAGCTTTTGAGAGTTTAAACATTTCTAAACATCATAGTGTCCACTACTGAAATCGTCACCTGTGAATCTAAGATGTTTAAGAGGCATTGGCGGTTGTCCAAAGGTGTAAAATATTTGGCCATTTCGGTATACTTAAGCATTTCACTCTTCTAGTGCTCCTGTGTAGTATAATTATCTCCTGTACCGTCATCAGTCCACACCTTGAACCTGTCCCAGTCATTCAATACATAAGACACAATGTTCCTCCGGATATCAAGAGTGAGCCTGATATGGCCGTGCAATATGTAACAAAGAGAATGGAAAAGGCAGGTGCCATCTCCGGGCATGGAAACCACTTGGTAAGTGACAGTTCTTTGATCGATGGTGATCACCTCGATAGACATGTTAATGGGGGTACGGTTGGATGGGTACCTGAACAATGTAAAGTAAGTCTAAAATACCTACACAATAACTATAATCGTAATAAATGAACAATAAAACAGCGGAGAAGCCGTGGATTAAATAAAAAGGCTGTAATTATCAGCAGGGAGACGTGAATACCGTGGCGAAGCAAGGAAGGGAATGTAAAGACTGGAGCGACAGACGGCCTTATATAGGCAGGCAGCCAACAACGTGGGAGGCGTTGGGATGGGGGACCCAACGCCGCCTCACATGGTGACCGAGCTGCAGGCTATGGACGTATATATGTACGTAAGTAGGATTCAGTTAGCGTTGGGAACCCGCATACCAAATTTCTTGAAGATGGGCCCATAAGTAACAAAGTCCGTTGAAAAGTTCAATATGACGGCCGACAGTGGCATCATATCACCGAAATAAGTACCAAATTTCAGCCTTCTACCTACACGGGAAGTTGGAGAATTAGTGACGTTGGAAAGTTCAATATGGCGGCTGACAGTGGCGTCATACCACCGAAATAAGTATGTACATTGGTTTCGGTTAGCGCAGGGAAGCCGCCTACCAAATTTCGTGAAGATGGGGCCATGAATAAGAAAGTTCAACATGGCGGACATTGTGAAAATTAGTGACGTTGGAAAGTTCAATATGGCGGCCGACAGTGGCGTCATACTATCGAAATAAGTACATACATCGGTTTCGGTTAGCGCAGGGAATCCGCCTACCAAATTTCGTGAAGATGGGGCCATAAATAAGAAAGTTCAACATGGCGGACTTTGTCGACCGTTATGACCGTTACGTGTAGAATTTCGAAATGAAACCTGCTTAACTTTTGTAAGTAAGCTGTAAGGAATGAGCCTGCCAAATTTCAGCCTTCTACCTACACGGGAAGTTGGAGAATTAGTGATGTTTGGAAAATTCAATATGGCGGCAGACAGTGGCGTCATACCACTGAAATAAGTACGTACATCGGTTTTGGTTAGCGCAGGGAAGCCACCTACCAAATTACGTGAAGATGGGGTCAGCCTTCTACCTACACGGGAAGTTGGAAAATTAGTGGCGTTGGAAAGTTCAATATGGCGGCCGACAGTGGCGTCATACCATCGAAATAAGTACATACATCGGTTTCGGTTAGCGCAGGGAAGCCGCCTACCAAATTACGTGAAGATGGTGCCATAAATAAGAAAGTTCAACATGGCGGACGTTGTCAACCGTTATCGACCGTTATGACCGTTACGTGTAGAATTTTGAAATGAAACCTACTTAACTTTTGTAAGTCAGCTGTAAGGAATAAGCCTGCCAAATTTCAGCCTTCTACCTACACGGGAAGTTGGAGAATTAGTGATAAGTGAGTGAGTGAGTGAGTGAGTGAGTCAGTCAGTCAGTCAGTCAGTCAGTCAGTGAGGGCTTTGCCTTTTATTAGTATAGATATATATATACAGTATATATAATTCACTAAGGCAAGACACCCATGGAAAGCACGCCAGAAGGGGCGTGGAATCACTAAGCCGCAGACAAGTAAGACACCTATGGTGCACGCAGGAAGGAGCCACGCCCACCAACTCCAAGACCATTGGATACGACGACAACTCGTAGAGCCACGCCCACCAACTCGGACACGACGACACAGAAAAACCGGCGTCATTTATATTCGTCTGTCGTAGAGGCCACATGCACTTCAGAGCCACGTTGACTGTTCATAGAGGCATGCTTCTCTCGGAGGTGAATCGCCATATGTAGCGTGTAAAACGGTTTGCGAGGGGTATCCCATGGGATCCTTAAAACGATCCTTTACAACTGAGGTTAAAACACAATGAAGTAAGCAGTCTTTAAAAACCGAGTTTTCGGTTACGATGCACAACCGCGTGCATCATAGCAAACTGTTTTACACGCTACATACAGCAATTTGCATCCGCGACAAACATGCGTCTTCTTAGATGCTCCTCCAGGAACACGAAAGACGTTTCCCTGCCCTCCAACACTACTTTTTCACCGGCCCGCGTCTACCCTCGCTCTCTAGGCATTCACACTGCCTGCCCATGTGCCCGGATGCAAAAACTCACCGACCACCCAGTTAGTCCCTTTCGTCTGTGCTAGGAGTCCACATGCACGTCTGAGCCACGTTGACTTTTCATTATTCTTTTCGGTTTCGACACCCGACCGCGTCCACCATGAAAAACCATACGAAAGGAACAACGAAGCCCCACCTCGCTACTACCGTGGTCGGGTGTCTTGGTGGATTATATAGAAAAAAGCAGCCACAACCGCTCAGAACAATGAAAAGTCTACGTGAGTCACAGGTGCATCTGGACTGTGCAAAGACGACAACGACTCAAGTGCCGAGTTGGAGGTGGGCACATGAGCAGGCAGTGCATACTGAACGAGAAATTCAGTCACGGACGATTATGTGTTGGTTCATTCCGTGCATTGTTACAATGTTGCTTTTCTTGCTGATTTATTACATTACCGATTTTTCAAATGTTAATTTTCTCCCTGTGCTTAAAAATCATTAAAAAACCGGCCTGATTATGCGGCGTATGGTATGCAGCGGGTTGGCTAGTATATATATATTACACAGTAGAGTGGATGGCAGTCAAAGAGATATGGATTAATTTGTAAAAAGACAAGATGGAGAAAATTAAATGTAGGAACAATTAGTGGTATTGCATACAGTATCATTAGCATGCAGCCAAATGAGCAGTGGGTAACACTGTAGATTCACAGCTATGGAGATGTGTGTTCAAGTACCAGTTTAGAGAAGACCAGTTTTTGTCTGGCCAAGTCTCTGTGAATGTTGTAATACTCTCATGTCAAAAAGATGTGGAGGTTAGATTGAATGGTGGCTATGAACTGGTCTGCTGTGTAAAGTGAAACACCTTAGAAGGGAAAGGTGTCTATAAGTTGGAAAGAGGCTGAAAAAGACCAGGAGATGAGAATAAAAAAGGAAAAGACTCAAATGAATTCAAACCAAACAAAAGTCAGTGACCATGAAGACAAAAAATATTGTCTGAGCCAAAATAGAACTATAAAGGGAAGTCAAAAGCATTGCCAAATGTCTGAGCTAACCAAAGCTACTTTTAAAAGTGCAAGAAGCATTCAAAAATTACCTCAAAGCTAGAATGTCTTTCTTAACTGTGCCAGTAGTACTAAGGTGTTGTACCGTGCTAACCATTATGGATGTCGTGAGAAGTCAAACAAGTCAAACAAGTCAACAGCGTGCATGTAGAAGTAGCGTGAGTTGCCTCGAAAGCTTGCATATTGTACTCTTTCTAGTTAGCCAATAAAAGGTGTCATTTTGCTTGACATATCACTTAACTCTGCCACAAACTTAAGAAGGAACCACATGAAGATGCCACAGTTGGCAGTTGTGTGATTTGGCAGCCACCATGCACAAATAAAACAAAATGGCAACACCCATGAGAAAAATCAACAGAAAAAATAGTAACACAATGACATCAGTGAAATATTTAAAAAAAAAAAAAGTCTTCAGCTGGTGACATGTTCAAAAATGTATCTTAAGATGTCAAAACTGAAATCATTTCTCATTTTTACCTTATAGCCAGTGCTGTCAGGACTGGCTCCAATCCACATGTCCATGAACTGGATTAATTGGATTTGATAATGTATAGATGGACATTGTGTTTAATGCCTAAAGAGTCTTCATGACACTGCACTGGAAAACAGGTACATCCTCTTCCAGAAGCATCCTGTGGTGACACCCAAGGACTCTTCAAGTCCCATGCAACCCTGTGGGTTCAATCTTGGACTAATCTACAGGGGCACTGCCACCTCTTATATGGAATAATGAACTGCTCTACGTTTCCAACCTCGTTCTGTCCATCTAATATTTTTTTTACCCCTTACTGGGATAAAGACCACAAAACATCCAGGCCAGGTTGTCCCTCCATCCATGTTGTCCTTCCATTATGTTGTCCCAGCAAGGTTAAGGCATCTCTCTCCATCCCAGTCGAGATGCCAGTCTGGCTATTTAGGCATTTACAGCCTTGACAATGCAGAATTTGTTTTTAGTGTCATCATTTTTGTTCAGGTAGTCATTTGCTACTCATAGCTGTTGGATACTTTAATTTATTTATACATTACAGAGGTCTTTCAAGGTTTACCACATAACCTTATAAGAAAAGGCACAGGAGCAATTTCATTTTCACAGTCAAGACAGATACAGAGTTTGGTTGAACATTTTCTATAACACACTGAAGCTAGGAAAGTCAGAGATTTTGTCAAGGACAAAGTCTTTTTTGTCCATTCTTTGTTATGCAGCTTAGCAGCACTTATACCCAAATACAATGAGTATTGAATTAAGGTACTGCTTTTTCACTGTGACAGTACTTCATACAATACACTTGAATAGATTCCATTTCTATCAACCATCCGTCCTTCTACTGTGCCTTCTTCTTCCTTTTCAGATTCAAGGTAGAAATTAGCCCCAAATGGACTGGCAGACCATTACATAGCACATTTATTCACTAACCCACAGCCACTCACACTGAGTAAATTAACCCAACATACATGTCTTTAGTTTACATATACAGTAAGACAAGACATATTTGCTTTTTTGAATACTGAATATCCAGTGGCCATAATAATACACACTTTTTTATTCTAATTAGAGATTATAAACATGCTGTAAGGGACAGTCGGCATTCTTACCCAGCCAGGACACCCTCATGATGGAAGGACGAATGGAAACCGCATCTACAGGGCATTGTCTCCTCTCAACTGCCAGATGGCAGCCCCCTGGGTTGTGGCAGCACCACTGATTCCCACAAGGCACCAAGGGAATTGGAGTTCTTTGACTCAGCCCCTTTGGACTCTGTGGATGCCTCTAAGGGGTGCTGCAGGGACCAGGGAGCCCGTCTTTTGTAAGGCTCCAGCCTTACCCAAAGTGCTCCCGGGCCAAGCCTGCAAAACACTGGAAGTATTTCCAGAGACAATATAAACAACAACAACATTTACAGTGGGATGCAAAAGTTTGGGCAACCTTGTTAATAGTCATTATTTTCCTGTATAAATCGTTGGTTGTTACGATAAAAAATGTCAGTTAAATATATCATATAGGAGACACACACAGTGATATTTGAGAACTGAAATGAAGTTTATTGGATTTACAGAAAGTGTGCAATAATTGTTCAAACAAAATCAGACAGGTGCATAAATTTGGGCACCGTTGTCATTTTATTGATTCCAAAACTTTTAGAACTAATTATTGGAACTCAAATTGGCTTGGTAAGCTCAGTGACCCCTGACCTACATACACAGGTGAATCCTATAATGAGAAAGAGTATTTAAGGGGGTCAATTGTAAGTTTCCCTCCTCCTTTAATTTTCTCTAAAGAGTAGCAACATGGGGGTCACAAAACAACTCTCAAATGACCTGAAGACAAAGATTGTTCACCATCATGGTTTAGGGGAAGGATACAGAAAGCTGTCCCAGAGATTTAAGCTGTCTGTTTCCACAGTTAGGAACATATTGAGGAAATGGAAGACCACAGGCTCAGTTCAAGTTAAGTCTCGAAGTGGCAGACCAAGAAAGATTTCAGAAGCGACGAATGGTGACAACAGTCAGAGTCAACCCACAGACCAGCACCAACGACCTACAACATCATCTTGCAGTAAATGGAGTCACTGTGCATCGTTCAACCATTCGGCGCACTTTACACAAGGAGATGTTGTATGCCAGAGTGATGCAAAGGAAGCCTTTTCTCCGCCCACAGCACAAACAGAGCTGCTTGAGGTATGCTCAAGCACATTTGGACAAGCCAGCTTCATTTTGGAATAAGGTGCTGTGGACTGATGAAACTAAAATTGAGTTATTTGGGCATAACAAGGGGCGTTATGCATGGAGGAAAAAGAACACAGCATTCCAAGAAAAATACCTGCTACCTACAGTAAAATATGGTGGTGGTTCCGTCATGCTGTGGGGCTGTGTGGCCAGTGCAGGGACTGGGAATCTTGTCAAAGTTGAGGGACGCATGGATTCCACTCAGTATCAGCAGATTCTGGAGACCAACATCCAGGAATCAGTGACAAAGCTGAAGCTGCGCCGGGGCTGGATCTTTCAACAAGACAACGACCCGAAACACTGCTCAAAATCCACTAAGGCATTCATGCAGAGGAACAAGTACAACGTTCTGGAATGGCCATCTCAGTCCCCAGACCTGAATATAATTGAAAATCTGTGGTGTGAGTTAAAGAGAGCTGTCCATGCTCGGAAGCCATCAAACCTGAATGAACTAGAGATGTTTTGTAAAGAGGAATGGTCCAAAATACCTTCAACCACAATCCAGACTCTCATTGGAACCTACAGGAAGCGTTTAGAGGCTGTAATTTCTGCAAAAGGCGGATCTACTAAATATTGATTTCATTTCTTTTTTGTGGTGCCCAAATTATGTGGTGCCTAGTCCTGAGAGGAGCACGTTACAGTAATCTAGTCGACTGAAAACAAAAGCGTGAATTAATTTCTCAGCATCTTTCAGTGATATAAGAGGTCTAACTTTTACTATGTTTCTTAAGTGAAAAAATGCTGTCCTAGTGGTCTGATGAATATGCGATTTAAAATTTAGGCTACAGTCAACAGTTACCCCTAAGTTTTTTACTTCCGTCTTAACTTTTAATCCTAATGCATCAAGTTTATTTCTGATAACCTCATTGAATCCATTATTGCCAATCACTAAAATTTCAGTTTTCTCTTTATTTAGCTTGAGAAAATTACTATTCATCCATTCAGAAATACCAGTAAGACATTGTGTTAGTGAATCGAGAGAGTCGGTGTCATCAGGTGTTATTGATAAGTACAGCTATGTGCCATCAGCATAGCTATGGTAGCTCACGTTGTAACCTGAGATAATCTGACCTAACGGAAGCATATAGATTGAGAAGAGCAGCGGACCCAGGATAGAGCCTTGTGGAACACCATATAGGATATCATGTGTCTTTGAGTTGTGATTACCACAACTCACAAAGGATTTTCTCCCTGCCAGGTAGGATTCAGACCAATTTAAGACACTGCCAGAGAGGCCCACCCATTGACTAAGGCGATTTCTAAGAATGTTGTGATCAATGGTGTCAAATGTGGCACTCAGATCGAGGAGGATGAGAACAGATAAATGGCCTCTGTCTGCATTTACCCGCAAGTCATTTACTACTTTAACGAGTGCAGTTTCTGTGCTGTGATTTGTTCTAAAACCTGTCTGAAATTTATCAAGAATAGCATGTTTATTGAGGTGGTCATTTAACTGCAAAATGACTGCCTTCTTTAGAATTTTACTTAAGAAGGGCAGGTTAGAAATGGGTCTAAAATTTTCAAAAGCAGAGGGGTCAAGATTGTTTTTCTCGAGTAGGGGTTTAACTACAGCAGTCTTATGACAGTCTGGGAAGACCTCCGTATTTAATGGCGAATTTACTATGTCAAGAATATTATCAATTAACACGCCTGATACTTCCTTGAAAAACCTTGTTGGTATTGGGTCAAGTACGCAGGTGGAGGGTTTCATTTGAGAGACTATTCTATGTAAATCAGGTAAATCTATCCTGGTGAAAGAATTTAATTTGTTTATAACGGAGTACTGGGGTTAGGAGGTTCCGCAGTGTTGGGGAGATGTACTATGTTATTTCTAATATCATTCAGTTTTTGATTGAAAAATACAGCTATGTTCTCACAGGTTTCACTGGAAGTATTTTGGGGGCATTCCTTTGTGTTACCTGGGTTTAACAGACGATCAATTGTAGAAAATAAGACTCTGTAATTACTAGCATTGTTATTTATAATCTTAGAGAAATAGCAGTGCCTCTCAAGACGGACTGTGTTATTGTATTCTGTTATTTTAACCTTCAATATCTCATAATGGATAGTTAGTTTAGTTTTCCTCCATTACGCTCAGCTCTACGACATGTTCTTTTTAAATCAGACACTCTTTGGGTCTTCCATGGAACAATAATGCTAGAAGAACAATGCTCCACAAAAGGAACAGCCTGCCTCAACGTAGGGAGCCAGAGTCGGGAGGAAGGAGACAAAGTTTGCCGGGAGGAAAGGAGGAGGCAGTGACCACTGATGGAGAGAGAGAGAGAAGAAAACTGAAGACAAGTATTCCTGTGTGCTATAGTGGTCCTGTACCATGCATTTGGTACTGTGGGAAATGCTTACGAGAAGTGTTTCACACCAATAAATCGTCTTGTTATTTTTCACGTGTCTAAGTCTGTCTGTGTTTGGTGCTAGGGGAGCTAGAGCTCCCCTGCAGTCCACAATACCTAATATAAAATAGTTTTGAAGCTAAACCTTTGCATTTTAGTCCTGTTTTATATTTTTCAATTCACAACATTTAAATTCGCTGTACTGTATGACTTTTATTGATGCAGATTATTCAAAGACTGATAGCACATAATTAATAATCAAATAAGAGATTAATGTATTTTTCCAGAAGTCCTCTTGAAACCTGGTCACTGGTAATATTTCATCTCTTTCCTAGAATTTGAACCTGACATTAGCTTTTAAAGCTCAATTTGGCAATTGACTTTACCACAGGCACACAAGAAACTACCTACAGAAACATTCAGTGCCTAAGAAATATTGGCTACATGTTAAGCTTTTAAGGAATATGTTACTATTTTCTCATACAATCATTAAATCTGTCATTTTTGGCACTTATACTTCCAACCACATATGAGAAATGCAAATCAGTGAAACTTCGGTGGAATTGTGCTGTGTTAGGTACCAGTATAAATGCAAATTCAGAAGAAATTTGCTCAGCAGCCAAGACCAATTTCTATTAAAAGTGAACCATTAAATTTGTGTTATCTACTGTTAAAGCAAGAGCTTTGCACATGGCCATCAGACTTACTGCAATTTCAGCATGTATTCTCATGAATCCTCACAGTTTTGATGCTTCTCGGTTGTACCTTTTCCTTGGATCCTTGAAGAGTACACAAGCTTGCCATGTAATGAGCACACTGCTGTAAAGTAGGTTCACAATCATTCATAAGGATGCTTTTTTGAAAAAAAAAAAGCTGTTAAATTGTTTTGTTTTGGTTTTTTTTTAAAGATAATGACAACAAATTCGTAAAGTGGTCAAGAGACTTGGTTTGAATTGTGACTCGGTACCTGCCTGAGTCTGCATATTCTTTCTGTGTCAGCATGGGTTTTTCTTTGGTGCCTCTCTTTTTCTTCCAGATTGCTAAGATTGACAACTGTAAATAGGTCTGGTGTGAGAGTGAGTGAGTGAGCAAGTGAGTGAATTAGTGAGTGAGTGTACCCTGCAATGGACCTTGTATTGCCTGGTTACTCCTTAACCCAGCAGAACAAGTCAGTTTGAAATGGGATTGATGGATACATGGAATAGTTCACTGTGCAATATTAGAAATGTTATTGTACGGATTGCTCCATTTCCTCCTTTTTTTACCCTGATCTTTCACTATTTTCCTGTTTAAGTTTAATTAACTGATTTTAATTAAGTCCAGACCGGAAAACTTGGGGGTTGGTGGCAGGATTGGCACTCCAGCCACTGTAATAAAACCTTACACTGTTCCAGAGTGGTGATGAGGTGTCACTCGCTGCACTCGGGTCCCAATCCAGGTGGTTTGTTGTGTGGTGGGTGTGGTAACGTACCATCAGCACATACTTTCAACCTCATACCTCCTTTACGCTTAACACTAGAATCCCTAAAGACTACGAAAAAATGTGTAATACCGGGCCACCTTAAATTCATTCGCACCTCTCCATTCGTATCTTTTGTTTTGTAAATGTGTCGATCAACACAAGCAGCAAGCATCCTGCTATCCCATCCCCCCACTGCTGCAGCTCAACTCGGGCAAAAATTTCTCCCAGCTGAAGTCTTGTTTATCTAGGTGTGAGGTGCCTGGAGTTGTATAGGATAAATAATATGTTGTTATTTGGAACAACTGCATTTCATGTATGTTCCATGTCTACAGTGATCTGTGTAACTGTAGAATGACAGGAAATGCAAGAAATGTTGAACACATACCTAAAACAAACTTTTTTCATGTTATTGTACTAATGACAAAATTTTGACATGAAGTATATAATGTGTGAAGACTGAAGTCCAAATATCAAATAAACACTTTCACAAAAGGTACATGTATAAAACAACAAGTGTGCTTTTACTCAAGATTATAACCAATAAAAAGAAATTGGGTTAGGGTACAACGCTGACACGACCACTTGAGTGGTGCAAAAGTAGGAACCGCTGACTCATAATCAAGAGGTTGCCATTTTGAGTAGTGAGCTGCTCTTAAATGTTACTATTATACAATAAAAACATACATTAGATTTGAGTCTGTAACAGCTGGTGTAAATTTATGGTACTTGTAAAGGTTAGCGGTTTTTTTTTTTTATTCAGTTTCATTCTCTCAGTCATGTTCACACTCCCCCCCATCTGACACTGCTGTTTTCAAATAAAGACATGCTATAACAGAGGTGAACTCAGATAAGGATGATGGTTCTACATCGGGGAGTGATAACAGAAGCCCTCCCCACAAGAAATGTCCACTCACACATAAGAACAACACAGCTTCACCAGGCGTAAAGGTGAAAGATGGCACTGTTTGGATGCAGCAAGAGGTCGGGCGCCGTCCTGCTAGTCAATCTGCCACACGCATGCCTTTCATCGAAACAGCAGGGCATGCTGAGCTCGAGATTATGTTTTGTGATGGTCTTTATATGAAAAACATTTATGTCACATCAAATATTATTTACCTATTTACTTTGATTTATTTACTTATTTTCTTATAGCCTAAAGTCACAAGTAGACTGTAGAACTTCCTGTATTTGATCAACACTTTGTCAGTATGTCCAAACAAAAGACGTTAATGGAGAGGTGCGAAGGAATTTAAGGTGGCCCGGGATTACGAGTTTTTTCATAGGCTTCAAGGATTTTAGTTCTAATTGTGTTCTGAAATTGCAGGGGAAGAGGCATTGAGGCTGTAGTTACTTGAGAGGTCTGTGTAGGACTCTTGCCTGTCAAAGTAATTTGCTGTGGCATTAAATTGTTTAGTCTGCCATAATTTCGACTGCTCTTTTGTTCTTTTGTGATGTTAAAGTTTTTTCCTCAGTGCTTGAGACTTGCAAGACTTCTCAAAATAGTTTATTCTGCTCTGTTTAGGAGACTTTATTATTTAATTTATTGTTGTCTTGACTAATAGCTTTTGCCTTTTGGATAACATAATGTGATTTTACTCTTTTTTCTTTTTTACTATGTTTTGTCATAATGTTTTTTTGTTTTTTTGTGCTTATATGAATTACTCATGAACACTTTGAAATCACTACAGTTTTTTATTTGTCGGACACCTCCTGACTCACCAGTTTGAAAAAGCCCCTACATACGATATTCCGTTCAACTCATCATTATGTTTATTTGTACAAGATGTTGATATTTGGGGTTCGCCCTTATTTTTGGCTGTCCTGGCATTACCCATTTCCCAGGACATTAATAGTCATGTGCCGAGTTGTACTTGTGCAATGAGGACACAAAACAACAAGAATAGTGCGAAACAGTGATTTGTGCAGTTTATCATACAGGCAGTGTCCAAATAAATAGTGCAGTGCAGTTAAGGGGTTATATAATCCAATAAATTATCCATAAAAACAAATGCTTTTAGTGGAAGTTAAAAGCAGCCAATAAATAAATAGATCCAAAATGAACATTAAAATGAAGAATAAAAACACAGAGTTCCTTTGCCTTCTCTCCTACAAGCATCAGTGTTTGTCTCACTCTCTCTGTATCTTGTCTCCCCCACTGCCCCATTGTGTCTTCTCAGCGAGGCTGAGACACCGGTAAGTGTAGTCATCCATTAATTGGCTTTCATCCTAAGGACCTTAGCCAGTAACCCGCTGGGACCCCCAAACCATGACTCCATCCTCCCACCACCATCCCTTGGCATCTTTAAGACAATCCAAAAAGCCAATTGGCTGCTCTTGCTCCCTCAGTGTTTAACAGGGGAAACCCACCCCTTGGAGTGCCCTTCTTCTCTCTCACTACAGGTCCACCAGACTGCCTTGCCTCCTATCCACTGCTCCATCTCACTCTCCCAACACTCCTCTCAGTTCTTTTAAAAGTCTCTGCCTTGATCTCCTCTACCATTTCTCTTTCTCTTTATTATTTCTTTCTTTACTAATTCTTAGTCTTTTATTTTTTTTCCACAAAAATTGTAATTAATTTCTTTTCCTGTTCTCTCGTTCTTGTTCATTTCTTTCTCTCTCTGTCCTACTTAAGACTTTTTATACCTTTGTGGGTGCAGGTGCTTTGCTTAACAATCCATGGAGCAAAACTGGGGAATGTCTGTGCTGATTGTGCTTGCATGTTAACTAGCAATCAACCAGTTTCCCGATTACACACCCCAGGGCTGTACAGTTCCTTGCCAGCAAGCCCCCACACCCACCAAGTCTGAGTCACCCTGTTTTTATTAGAAACCTTACACCACCATGGACCTATAACTCACTTCATCACACAGCATTAAATCTTTCTGACTTCCTTCCTTGGCTGATTTGCTTTAATACTTAACTTATGGGGTTCTAATATCAAAGTTTGTCACACTCTTTTGATTGTCCTAGGTTTGAAATATTTGACCCAATGACTCATGGGCAGTATTCACAAGGCACTGCAATCTCTTCAAGAGTTGGTATTGGTCTTTGAGTCTTTGTCAAGATGAATGGGAATTTTTACAAAAGCTTCACCTTTTTTGTGATCTCACGCAATTTTCTTGCAATGTGCTATTTTGTCTGTCTTTCTGTCGCAACTATTAAGTTGTCCATTCTTTGCTGAAGACACATTTGTATAGGGTAAAACTGGCAGCACTTTGCTTATTGTAGGAATTGTATTAATCGTTTGTGCCATACATAACACTTTTCTTTGTGCCCCTAAAATTCTACTTTGAACACATCTTGCCACAAAACAGTTTTCTGCACCATTACTCAAGCCTTTGAGTGATTTTGACCTCTTTCTCGATATTATTATTATACTGGGGGCTTCATCCCTTGCTTGCTTCGCTCGCCAACCCCTTCCCCCCCCAGGCTGTCTCGCCGAAACCCCTCTTAAACGATGATATATTGGGAAACAAATACATTTTTTTTTAACTCCACTTTGCTCGAGCAGCTGCTGGCGTGCTGCTGCTGCACTCACGTATGATCTGCAATTCACTCGCCTACCCTTCTGCCTCACCAGTGGTAGGCACTATTGTGAAGAGGGGGGCCTGAACGCACCCCAAAGAGACAGGGCGCTCCTACAAAACCCCTCTTAAATGGTGATACATTGGGAAACAAGTAACAGGTTTTTTTTTCACCTCCTCTTTGCTCTAGAAGCTGTTGGCTTGCTGCTACTGCATGCTGTGTGATCTGCATTTCATGCGGAACTGAGAACATTTAAAAGCATGTACAGCACCTGAATATTCAATCTCTTTTCCCTGTTCCATTACTTCCCCAAGTAATATTTTCAGATTGTTTGCGCTAATGCGATCTTTACTCTCATTTTTGGAGACTTTCGAATTTTCTTACTTCTATTATCTCAAACCTGCTCTGCGTGTGTATCACAGGACTTGTGTCTGAAGGTTGTAAGTACGACGTGACTTGTCTGTCTCGCGGGAAATGAAAGTGTCTCTGTCTCTCTTCAAAAGATCACGTCTCATCTTGTCGCATGTTTTTTTTTTTTATAATAGAGAGAGAATGTTCTTGATACCATTGACCAGGCTCTGTTTCATTAATACATGCTATAGATGTCATTGTTGATGCCATGTACAAGTGGCCCATCACACTGCGCATGTTTTAAATAAGTAATTGCGCCCTGCACGAGTGCAGGCTCTAATCGGACACGACCGCACTTTGCTCCAAGGACGGCTGGGAGTGCCTGCCTGATCGCAAAGTCACATGTGAGTGAGAGTGTCAGGCAGTTGCCTTATTAATTCCTTGGAGAGTGTGTTACATTTACATCTGTGCCCAGTTAGGAGCATTGGTATAAGTGGAGGAAAGAAAAACAAGACAGAGAGGGAGAGAGCCGTGGCAGTGTGGGTACAATGCATTGTGTTCGTAGGCCCATGAGGGAGCGATGGGCCTGAAGGATTGATGAAGGTAGTGTCTTATCCCAGGAATCCGAGGCATGCCAGGGATGCAACAAGGAAGATGGGAGGACAACCAGCACTGAGCAGTCTGGCTGGCGCTGCCTGAAGGCAGCTAAGATGTGAGTCAGGTGGTGAGGACTGCAGCTGCTTGTGTCTCCACCAGCTATGTGAGCAATGAGCCGGGAAGACAAATTGGAGAGGTGATGGGCTTGTCCAACAGAATTATGAAGGATCCAGTGGCTGTTGGTTTTGTTCTCATTTTAATCTGTATTTTAAACTCATGGACCATCACTGTTTTATGGATTATTTATTTAAAGAAGAGAGCACTGCACTTTTGAACACAGTTTGTTTTGATTGGCCGTTTTAATGAAAAGCACCAAGTCACTATTCCAGCTACCCCTTGCTATGTTTGTGTGTTCGGTCCTCATCCGCTGGCTCATCCCTTGGGTACTTTATCAGGGGTAGGGAGTTTAAGAGGCTCCTTGGAAGGACCCGGTAGCGTGGTGCTGACCCATAACGTCACACCTTGCTGGCTTTACTCATTTAGTTGTTCATTTATTGGGTATGGAAAGTTGTTTTTTAATAGCATGACTTGGCTAGTGTGATGCAGCTTCCCTTATTAGTAACCCAAGAGTGCACACTTGGATGTGCAAACTGGATCAAAATGTTTGCTACCTTCTCCATAAATTTGGTAATTTTACCTCTAAATTTATTCACTAACCTTTTGTCTTAATTTTGTGTTTTTCCTTCAGTTTCACTTTTTTTGATTTACACAGAGGGGATATGTCATCACTGTTAATAATTTGAACTCACTATGTGCTTTGGAAAGCCTTTGGTCTCACCTGCATTAATGTAAATGTCTTTGATATCAACATATTTATATTTTGATTCTATTATGTATCTGTGCATGATTTCATTATTTTTATTTTGAAATATGAGAAGCATTTATGAGAAACATTTATTCCCAATTTAAATTTCTTATAAATGTGTCACATTTGTGACATGCAATAAATATACCAATGCCTTATCAATGGGATTCTCTAAACAAAGGGAGGTGCCATACATTTCAGGACATGGATATGTAGCAAGGGTAGGGGATAAAAACATTAGAAAATTAAAAGACTGCATCTCTCCTTTCATCTACCCATCCCACCTAATCCTTGGTGTCTGTCCCAGCAGCATTGGACACACCTCTTTATAGTATTAATAAATAGTAGGGTCTGCCACAAGAAATGAATAATTAAAAAAAAAGATTGGCACTCAAGAATACAAACAGCTGATGCAAAAGGAGCAAATAAATACCCACAACTCCGCATAAACAGGACCTGAGGTTTGTCCAGCTTTAATATGCACTTCAAATAATGCAAGGACAAGATTGTTAGCAAGGCTTGATTAGAGAAGTTGAAGGGCAGGGCCAAGAGGCAAACACTGACAAAATCCATTAATTCACTGATCCCACATAATCTAATTTTATGGTCACAGGAACTCAGATTTAATTTAGACAGCATTAATAACAAGGCAAGGGCCAATATTTGAATGGGGTGTCAATCCAATACAATGCACTCTCTCACACTTGGGCATATTTAGAGCTGCTAATTTTGATTCAAGCTATGGTAGTTATTTCAGATAATGAAGAAAAGAAGTTCTGAGTTAAGTTAGCTATACTCACTAATCATGGCGCTGGAGAGTGGGGACTCGGCATGTTGATTAGTACATGCAGGTAAGAATTTCCCGGTAGTCTGTAAATTGGACAATAATGACCCAATAGACCTTTAATTTAATGTCATTGTCCTTGTGATGTAAGAGGAAAGCTAGAACACTCCTTGAGACAGACAGACAGGCAGACAGAACAGACATGGAGAGAATGTGGTAAGTAAATACAAAGTGTGACTGATGCAGGATTTAAAGTGCTTTTCAAAAGTCAACACCAAGATCCTTTACAAATACAGTATGATTGTCACTGGCAATTTAACTGAGGGTTTCACAGTTGAAGAAAGACATTGAAACTGACAACAGTTAACATTAGAATGTTAGAATGTTAGGCACAGAAGGTGAAAATTACGAGTGGGTCTGAACACTTTTTAAGAAACTCCCATCAATTCATTACCTCAGTTTATTTACTTAATGTATCTCACTTGGGGTGACAGATATAAGTGATATAAATTTGTTGTACCTATACAATAATGGAATAAATACTGTTAATATTTATAGTATTACTGTAATATGCCAGCAGCCATACCAATTGCACTTCAGAACAGGTAATCCACCTAAAGCTAAGCATGTTCAGGCCCAGCCAGTACTTGGATGCCAGACCATCTAGGAAAAGCTAGGGTTGCTGCTGAAAGAGGTCTTGGTGAGGCCATTAGGGGGGTGCTTACCATGTGGTCTGTGTGTTCATCCCAATGCCCATCCTTCAGGTGAGACATAAAACCAAGGTCCTGACTCTCCATGGTCATTAAAGATCTCTGGGTATCCTTCGTAAATAGCAGGCTGTATCCCTTTGTCCAGACTAAATTTCCTTTCGCGGCCTGGTCATTCTGGCACGCTAATCATCCCCTGTCTCTAATTGGCTATCTCTCTCATTCCTTAACCATCTTAATGCTAATGTGTAGTGAGTATACTGGCACAAAATGGCTGCCATTGCATCATCCAGGTGGATGCTGCACATTGGAGGTGGTTGAAGTGGCTCCCCACTCTCTATGTAAAGACCTTTGAGTATTGAGTAAAGTGCTATATAAATGTACAGAATTATTATTATTGTAATAAATATCTGGCAGTTAACTTGCTTCATAGAGTTCGCCCATTAATTTTATTAGCCCTCTATACCAGACATATCCAGTCCTAGTACTACAGGGCCATTGCAACCAACTGATTTTCCTAATTAGACATCAATTCTTGTTGCTAATGAGCCATATCATTTATTTAGACTTTCCACTCCTTGTTCTTATTGTCATATTGAGAGGTGAGAGAAAAAAAATGTGTGTATTTTAATGTCTGGGAAAATCATCAAAATGTGTTGTGGACTCAGTTTTTTTATTAAAGGAAGTTATAAATAGTAAAACTGCTTGGGGGCAAAATAATACCACGTCAGCTGTTGGTACCCTTATTTCTGTCTCATGATTAATATTAAAAAAAAAAAACTTAAAATTAATAAGACACAAGTGAATTAGAATAAGCAAAAATGTGGAAACTGGGCAAACTCCAGTGTACCAAATGCCATGGCAGCATCTTTCTGAAAGTGAATGTGAATCTCAAGTCGCAGTGTTGTTGTGTTCTAATACTGTAAAAGACAGGGCTGGGGCAAGATATCTGATTTAATGAGGAGTTGACTTAATAGAAAGGATGGATATCAAATTAGGCAGATGGTTGAAGCAAAAGCCCGTAGCCGCTTTTGCCCTCCAGCACTAAACTTTGCTCCGTGCCAAGGATGGCAAACTCCAGTCCTGCTTGCTAGATTTCATTAAAATTTGTTAATAAGAGGCTAGATATTTTACATTGAGTTGAGCTCTTTGCTAAATTATTCCTCTACACAGATTTAATGAATATGTCGAAGTGTGTTTTTGCTAAATTGGCTGCTTGGAAATGATTACTGTTGTCTTTTAGTATATTTGTTGTTGATGTTTTACTTGTATGAATGTCACAAATTCAAATTAAATTCAAATTCAATGCAGCTGAACTTGTCCTGACAATAAAGGAAAGGTTACTTTTCAATATATGCCATCAAAATATGGATTGACAAATTATTCACTCATTTGTTTATTTGTCATCTATCCTGCTTGTTTACTTCTAACTTATAAGTTTGTGCTAATGTGTTTCATCAAAGCAAACATGGAGGGAGTTTGACAATTAGGCTTTAGGGGGCCAGACAAACCATAAAAGATAATTGCATTTTTTGGAGTTACAACTATACTGCTACATATAGCATTTACGAGGTGTGACAAATAATTCCCAGAATGGCTGTTTAGGGTCACCCATGCTACAAAGCGCTACTAAAATGTTGGAGCTTTTGAAAGTGGAATATGGTGAGGACTCAATGAAAAAATCAAGTGTCTTTGAGTGGCATAAGAGGTTCAAGGAGGGGGCAAGAAGATGTGAACAACAATGTCATAAGTGGATCATCCATCAAGATAATGCCCCAAGCCATGATGTGCTCAGTGTTTGTGACTTCCTGGTGAAGAAATCAATTACCAACTTGAATCATCCACCCTATTCACCTGACTTAGCCCCTTATGATTTATGACTCTTCCCAAAAATAAAAACTGCCATGAAAGGACAAAGATTTTTAGACATTTCTGACATCCAGCATAAAAGACAAAGGAACTCAAGGGTGTTTCAGAAACTAAGTTCCAGGTATGTTTCCAGCAATGGCAAAGTCATCTAACTAAATGCATAGCTACAGAAGGAGTTTACTTGGAAGATGCAGGTAGCTGCTAGTACGCAGATATTCACACATTTAATCTATAGGTTCACTCCAAGAATTAAATTGTCACACCTCGTACTTCACATGCCATACCAAATATTGAAGTCTCTCTTAACATTAATACTTTAAAAACATTGCAATTAATAAAAATACAAATACAGTACTGTTAATGATATTTAAATGACAGAAAAAGCTGCATATTTAAGTTTGTTTGTCAACTCATTGTAACTGTGAAAATATGAGCACTCTCTTATTTTACCAAGTTAGAAAATGTATATATGAAGTAAGATTCCGATGTGTTTGATGACTCAATTAACTTTTTTGTTTTTTAAATATTTTGTCACTGTGGTATGTGTGACATGTGATGCAGGTTTGCTCAGACCACGGGCCACTGTTTATACAGGTAGCCATAAGTGTCCGGCACACACCTGCTACCATTTCAATTGCTTATGCTGATTGCTGAGGATATGTATTGCAGACAAGAGCGGCCCTCAGATATATAAAAGAGAAAAATGGTGTATATAAAATATATAAGATGAAATAACCTCTCTCAAGCTAAATCTGATAACTAAGATGTAATTTAAAGAATTGTTTCTCTTATTGCTTTTAGGATAGGCGATGTGTAAGAGAGTGAGTTGTTTAGGGCAAGATGGATTATAGGATTCATTGATCCATCCATTTTATAAACTCAATTACCAGGGCAAGGTCGTGAGGCAGCTGGAATCTATCCCAGCAAATAAATGGGTGCAGGCAACAACAATTGGAGAGGGTTCCTTACAATCACAGGGTCAACACACACACACATTAAAAAACACAGACACATGGGCCAATTTAGAACCATTAATTCAACCTAACACTCATGTATTTGGACCGTGAGAGGAAACCGAAGCAAACCCACATGGACCCACATGCAAATAGCACATGGGACACAATACCCGGACTGCCAGGCAACAGCGCAAACTCAGCACCACTGTACTATGTACTGGTTGATGATTAGCGTATTTACATTAACTGTGGCCTTTAAAAACATGAGGGAAAAAACTTTACTTTAGACATATTTTAGTAACATTGTGTATTTGTTTTCCGACCACCCTTTAAGCTCAATCTTTGAAAGCAGGTAGTTTCAGTATACAAGCAAGGTGGGTCCCAAAATGAAGGCTCCTCAGGGAAAACTTTTTTGCACCTGGACTTATTCTTCAGAAAAAAATTCTCATTTTATAAATAATTTAGAGAGAGAGGGTACTTGCTTAGCAAGCATATAGCAGATTCACAATTAGTTCTATTATTAAAAAATATTTTAACTCATACCCAAATATTAATAAGAGAGCAAAACTGTAGGGGAAGTCAGTGAGAGGTTAAGTAGGAAGAATAGGCTTTTGCTGACAAATTGTGTTCTGATTAGCTTTTGGTCTCTGTGGCCCTCCAAGACCAGAGTTTGACATCCTTGCACCAAACAGTCAGAAATGCGAATAAGACAGGAACCCTCTTCCAGAATCCAGTTGCTGTAACAGTACATAGTCCATGCTTTTACTATGAAATAAATTCTATATGTGGCACTATAAAAAATACCGGATTGGTAAAAAAAAATACTTATTAATGAATTACAGCATTCTAAACATTGTCACCTTCTATATACTCTCCCCTCCAATCTCTACACCACTCCCTACTTATCTTCCATTGATTGAAACAGTGCTGGAAGTCTTATTGCTTGAGGCTCTTCAACAGGCTTGCCGTTTTTGTCTTCACTTCATCCATTGAAGAAAAATGTGTTCCCTTCAGGTCACTTTTGATTTTTGGTAACAAGTAAAAATCACAGGGAGCTAAATCGGGTGAATAATGAGGACAGAAGTGTTTTGTCAGTCAAAAACTGCTTTACAGAAAAAGAGAAAATTCACGAGAAATTTGATGTTGATTCTCTGTTTGATTTTTTCACCCAACATTATCGCAGCATCTCGTGCAGTGATTGTTATGTAAACACTGACTGGCCTATTCACAGGATGTACCTAGCCGGCCGGCGGTTTGAGAGGGCGTGAAGGAGGGGATATAGTTCTATGATTCATGTCCGGCCGACCTCCGGACAGTTTTCCAGGAAAGCCCCAAGCCCAGTCTGGTTATTTTTGTGTGTCACCTCGTATGAACAAGGTTCATAAGTCATCATTAAATTCTTTCTCTGATGTAATTACTATACTATAGATGTATAGACAAAGGGCAATAACAAACAATACAAAACGCAAAATTATGACAGCTTAGTTGAAAGTCTTTCTCCTATAGAAAAAGGCACATAAATTATGAATTCTGATCTTTCAATCCATGTAGTGGAGATGGATATGTTCTTTACTAGTTGTTAAGCTTCTAGTGCTTGTACCACGGTGCTCATTTGCTCACAGCTAGGCCATGCTGGATTAGCCCTTCACGCCCCATAAGTACAGTTTTTCTGTGTGTGTGTGTGAGATGCTGTTGTGACTTTTCTATTGGATTTAAGAAGAAAAAATACTTATCCTTCACAAAGGTTATAATACATTACCTGGCTTTATTCTATTACATTACAATTAATTGTACTTGTGATTTGGTGTTGGAAATGCTTTGTTCCTTTCCTTGTCAGCATTCTCCGTCATGTGGAAAGAACTCCATTGCTTTTTTCTTTTTTTTATCAGGATCTCTTTTCTTCAGTCAGCCTTGATCACACCTTCTGGTTGCTTCCAGTGCTGCAGTTTTCTCTTTGAGGGTTTTACATACAATGTCCTCAGTTGCTAGCAAAGTTACGCCTGTTATGCAACTGATGATCAGTCAGCTCCCATCATTAACAGAATGGGACTCTGAATTGGGTTAAGTCATGGTGTTACAATGAATGGATGAAACTCAACTCTCTGCAGTATTGCTATACTGTAGGTTGCTCATCAAGTAAAGTCCTATAAAATACTTGTGACCTTTTCAAGCTTGCTTCTTCACTGTTCTGAAGCATGTGGAATATTTGACTAATATTTCTTTATGAAGCTCACTTTCAGTTCTTTAGTAAAGACCCAACTCATTTTAAATGATTTCTGAAATTAACTTTTTTATATTCTGTTTTCTACTTATCCTTTGCTACTTGATCAATATAATTTTCTCTTTACATTATTTTTTGTATTGGATGTTATGAAAAGCTTATCTTTATTGGCCAATTTTGTCACTGGTTACTCAAAATTGCTATTGTATTGTATTATAGATTCAGACGTAAAAATATTTAAAAATGAAAGTCAGATTCCAATTTTACAGTTATTTTCTGAAGTTTTTTTCTAGCAACTCCAGGTTGTCTTAAATCTAAAAAAAAAAAAAAAAAAAAAAAAACTGCTTTGTCTTCATTGGCACAGCATTCCCCAAGAAGTATACTCTTCAAAATGTAGAATAAGTGGTAGTCACATGGTGTCCGACCTGAACAATAGGGTGAGGTGTGGTTTCGCTTTGAACCCACAGTTTTAAAAGCAGCCTTTGCAACCAGGGAGTCATTTTTGTAAGGGCAGAAGGATTTGGTTGAAAGCTCTCCTTGCTACTTTTCCCGGACTGACTACCCTAAATGACAAAGCAAATTAGCAGTATGTTGACCATGTAATTGATATGCACTACACCCCCAATGTTGTAAAAATTGTGTGCACGATCTAGCCAGCAGCAGATCTGACATTAATTTCTTGGGTGTTGGAAAATCACTGTGCCTCCATTGTTTGAAATGTTGCTTGAGCTCTACCCAAGTTTCATCCCCAGTTATTAAAAATACTTTTTCCAATTGTTCTTCCATTAAATTCATTATGCCTAAGATGAACATTGAACATTGAACATTGTATTGAGTGATATTTCATTTCAGGAGTCAACATTCTGGGAATCTAATGTGTACTGGTCTTGCTCACAATTAATTGGATGTGAGGAATGAATTAGACTGACCCATAACTGATTCTTACACTGTCCGCCTTCTCACACACAAATATTCTCCAGTATGATTTGCTCCACAGTGCTAAAATCTTCTTCAGTTGTTAACCCAAGGTCCAGGCTGCCTTTGAGATCATCTATACTCCTACCATGATGGAATTTTGCAGCCCTCCTCTTGATTATAGGATATAAAGGAGACAGTACCTGATAAACATTATCAATGAGACAGTAAACAACTGTGTTATAATGTCATTTCTTATTTATTTTTCCTGACTTTCTAAGAGGATATTTTCTAACTTCCTTTCACCCATTAGTGATTTTTGACTCTGGAGATTATTTTATGCATAGGTTTTTCTTTTTGGCATTTATTTAAAATGTTTAAAACTAATTTACACAGTTTCACTGTTATTCTCAGGTGCCACCATTTGTTTATTCCCTACTTTGGACACGACCCATAATTCTGTGGTGCATGACATCAATGGAATGACAGGATACAGTATAAGGTTGCCCCCAGTGGCCTTTACTTATCTGAGACTGTGGATATTCTAAACCTCTTTCTGCTTCTGGAACAAAGCATTATTTTGTTTTGATCTCCCAGTTTAAGAGTTTTGCTTGCCCTTTTGACTTTGATATTTAGCTCTCATGTAAAAAGTGTGATGCTCTTATAGTTATTTCCTGGATCTTTATCTGTCACTCAACTGCGTCTCCTTTGGTGATTCTTTCACTTCCTGCTGCTAGTTTTTTTTTTTTTATTACAAGCAGAGCTGTTAGGAATTTTGTTCATATGCCTTTCCCTTGCTCTTTTTGTGTGGTTTAGCACTCGAATGGGTAGATTTTATACTTCAGGTATTCTGGTGCTGGTATTCTCAAGTTATGGCTTAGTTTTGTTTTTGTAATATTATTTGGGCCATTTTAGCCACTGTTTTGATTATTTACCAGCACCATTATTTTGATGTTTTGTTGTCAGAGTAGCACCAGCATTACTGGAGGCGTGTCCTACGAAGTTGAGAACTGTCAATCACGACACATCAGGATAAAAGTTTGCCCTCAAGATTATTTCCTCACAGATTCAAATCAAAACCTTTGCTTTTGTTAAATCTTTTTCATAACAATCTATCTGGTTTAGAACTTTTGCTCTTGTTTTTTCTACTTTGATTTTTGTCTTGTGACTTTCCTTTTTGGTTGCTGTGTTTTTGATCTCCCAGGAATTCGACTCATTTCTGGTTTTTGACCACATATTTTCTCCTGGTTACTGTTAAAATCTAACGTGGTCTCCTATTCAGCACAAGAACAGTCTGATAGTACTGTATATTGTCCTCTAGGAAACTGAATGATAACATAATACATAATTGTTTAGTGGTCTGTATCCATGTTTACTTGATTCTGAAACAAAATATATAAACCTAAAATGTTTAATGTGTAAATCATTCATTTTAGTGCACAGAGGCAAATGTTTGACCATATATTAAACTTGCATTAGAGAATACCTCTTTAAGTTCCAGACTCGGCCCTTATACAACTTACAGAGTTAAAGAAATGTTTTCCAGAAGAAAACCAGTCTCATTCAGTGCTCTATCTATCTATCTATCTATCTATCTATCTATCTATCTATCTATCTATCT
>JANRMT010062856.1:108907766-108947447 GCA_026402145.1 Polypterus bichir lapradei
TCTATCTATCTATCTATCTATCTATCTATCTATCTATCTATCTATCTTACTGTTTTGTTGACATACTGTAGAGTACTTTTCTATTGTACTCCATCATCATTTTTCCTCATAGGAAAGATTACAGTATATAATATTAGTCCTTATTATGCTTGAAAAGATTATGAAATGCATTACTATTCCGAATTTTAGAGAAAGGACTTAATGAATAATGTGAATTTGCCAAGAACATATGGAACAGAAAATGAGCAGTAAAGAGTGTTTGTACAAAAATAAATGATAGAACTCAGAAATGTTATTGTTTCATGAGTGACTGAGTCTGCATGTTAATTGTTCCAGGCTAAAGAAGCGGAAGAGATTAAACTGGCATTAGTCATGGCTTCTTGCACAGATCTGCAATAGATGATAAAACAATGTGTCTGGTGCGAAGAGCAGTGACATCAGTCAGCAGAAGCTCTGAGTGTGGCTTATTTTAATTATGTCTCTCATTAGTTTGTATTCTAAACAGGTATCTCCAGTATCAGGTTGCTTAAGGTAAATGTAAAGAAAAGTTAGGAGTCCAGAATGAAAATCTAGGCAGTTCATACATTTAGTAAGGGTGTCAAACATTTTTTCATTCCAGCCGCTTCATTACTGAAGGGGTTCAGTAAGAATTCACCGAAATAAGAGTAAATTACAGACACTGTTATAATCAGTTGTCCAAAGCTAGGATTTTATTTGACACACACACAATGACCCTAGTTGCAATATTCGTGTGCATGTGAGACAGAACCCCTTCATTAGTTAGTACTAATGTTAATGTAAAGTACTAAGTTTCCTTGATTTTAATTATCTTCCATTTTAATTTTTTCATATTTCTTTAACCAGCACCCAAACAATAAAAAGATGAATAGCAAACCAACAAATGACCATACTATCTTGATCTCATTTGCCCTGTGTCCATTGTGCAATATCTGTCTCAATTAAATATTTGAAAAACAAAAATGTGACGGTATGAGAAATATTGATCTGCTATCTGTCAACAGAGTGTTTGCTGGTGCTCTCAGAAAAAACGAAAATCAACAGTTTTGGAAAATTCTGATGTGACATAATGAGAGTGATAACAAGCCATAGAAATAAATAAGCAAGTGTCATTAACAGTTTAGGAAGTTGGTTGGAGAGAAAATGGGGGCCCTCTAGTACTGTAGTTGTTTGTCATCTTTTGGCATGCTTTGCATCAGTATCATTATTGACCTGTTACCGGTAAAAGAAAAAATAAACTATTAGGAGAAAAGCAAGTCAGTTAAAAACAAACGAAAAAGAAAGGATATTATATTCCATTAGCAGCAGTAACTGGTTGGCTCATTAAGGTGAGTTTATACTCCCAAATGGAACAGTCACAGACAGCTGTGGATGCATTCACGGACATAGGATGTATGCCCTTTCGTGTATATAGTTGATCTGTGAGCGTGTGGCACTGCACTCAGCTTCTCTTTGAACGTGTCCTTGTTTTGTTGTCTAGCACACATACTGGTGAGGCACACAGTCACGCCATGGGACTGCACGGACACAGTTATGGCACACAGTTACGAACCCTCATGTTTGCGCAACATCACACAGACCCTTGTGACTGCACTTTAGGAAAATGGTAGGAAAATGGCTGTAATGAAAACGTGCAGCAGGTGTGGTTTTCCAGGATCTGAGTTTCAAAAATTTATTGTGCAAATTTGGGGCTAATTTTATGTCGAGTTTTGAAACACAAAGATTACAACTCTAAGGTTTGTTTTGGTGTTCTTTGCTCCTTAACAAAGTCTAAAATGTATTTATTTTTTACAGTGAAGCCATTTTGTCTTTTCATTCAGGTGCTGCCATTTTGTGGATCCCATTGCCATGCTATGACCTCCAGTTGCTGGGGGTGTGTTCACAGAGGTCAAGACCCTGAGAGGGTTTAAACGTTGGCTCAAGCGAGCAGCCATGTTTTATCTGAGTTTTACGGATAAGCCTTGAATGACTGTGTGTGAAAGACTGCTGTTTTTGATGTTTTCTGGTTAGGAAATTCTTGCATTTTCCTTTCTGACTTTGAAGTTGTGATCTCTTTTTAGTTTTGACGAAAGAAACTTTTTTTATCTTCCTGATTTCTGATCTCTTTTGATTTGTTCATATTGTTCCCAGTTTGTTTGAAAGTCAGAATTGACTTTCATTTTCCAGCCTTGGATTGATTTAGACTTTGTGCTTCTCCTGGTTCTTACATAAAACATTTTACTGTGTTCTTGTGGGGCAGTACAGATGCATTAGGATATTTGAAGTAATCCTTTATGAAAAAGTTTTAAGTTTGCATAATTTTTGTTTTTATTTTTTTTCTAGATTGCCATATACTGGTTACTTTGGTGGAGTTTCTGGTCTCAGCAAGGTTCAGTTTCTCAAAATAAACGGCTTTCCTAATGAATACTGGGGCTGGGGTGGTGAAGATGATGATATCTATAACAGGTAAGTGTTTCCTTATTATTGGAAATGAGTTGTCCTACATTTTGGTATAATGTTTCATTTAGCTGGAGGTGGCTTTGACATAACTTTAAGGACAGCAGTCTGATTATAGTTTAGTTTTTTTTTTTTTTGTTCTGGTGAACGTCTTACTTTTGCTCATTCTGCATTCATTTTTAATCTTTGCCAGGGTAATACTTTCAGTTCTATTTCACTTCCTGCTTTTCATTGTAAATATGTTGTGCTTTTATGATGTTCAATTTTTCTTTTGTGTAGTCTTCCAGAATAATGCATACAATGGATTATTGAGTACCAAAATGTGCAGTGAGGAAGTGGGCATCAGGGTTAGATCACTTCAGAGACCTCAATGTCCAAAGTGGGTTTGTCTGTGGGGAATGAAACAATAGAAATGGAGTTCCATTTGTATATTATTTTTCAAATGATTCTCAATACTCTTCACTTTCACATCACAGGAAAAATAATCAGACTACACAGTTATTTCTTTAATAAATATAATTGAAATACTTTAACTTTTATTTTTAGATAGATAGATAGATAGATAGGTAGATAGATACTTTATTAATACCAAGGGGAAATTCACATAATCCAGCAGCAGTATACTGATACAAAGAAACAATATTAAATTAAATAGTAATAAAAATGAAAAAAAAAAAAAAGTTAGCATTTACTCCCCCGGGTGGAATTGAAGAGTCGCATAGTGTGGGGGAGGAACGATCTCCTCAGTCTGTCAGTGGAGCAGGACAGTGACAAAAGTCTGTCACTGAAGCTACTCCTCTGCCTGGAGATGACACTGTTCAGTGGATGCAGTGGATTATTCATGATTGACAGGAGTTTGCTTAGTGCCCGTTGCTCTGCCACAGATGTTAAACTGTCCAACTTTACTCCTACAATAGAGCCTGCCTTCTTAACAAGTTTGTCCAGGCGTGAGGCGTCTTTCATCTTTATGCTGCCACCCCAGCACACCACCGCGTAGAAGAGGGCACTCGCCACAACCGTCTGGTAGAACATCTGCAGCATCTTACTGCAGATGTTGAACGATGCCAACCTTCTCAGAAAGTATAGTCTGCTCTGACCTTTCTTACATAGAGCATCAGTATTGGCAGTCCAGTCCAATTTGTCATCCAGCTGCACTCCCAGGTATTTATAGGTCTGCACCCTCTGCACACAGTCACCTCTGATGATCACAGGGTCCATGAGGGGCCTGGGCCTCCTAAAATCCACCACCAGTTCCTTGGTTTTGCTGGTGTTAAGATGTAAGTGGTTTGAGTCGCACCATTTAACAAAGTCTTTGATTAGCTTCCTGTACTCCTCCTCCTGCCCACTCCTGATGCAGCCCACAATAGCAGTGTCATCAGCGAACTTTTGCACGTGACAGGACTCCGAGTCGTATTGGAAGTCTGATGTATATAGATTGAACAGGACCGGAGAAAGTAGAGTCCCCTGCGGTGCCCCTGTATTGTTGAACACAATGTCAGACCTGCAGTTCCCAAGACGCACATATTGAGGTCTGTCTGTAAGATAGTCCACAATCCATGCCACCAGGTGTGAGTCTACTCCCATCTCAGTCAGCTTGTCTCTAAGGAGCAGAGGTTGGATGGTGTTGAAGGCGCTAGAGAAGTCCAAAAACATAATTCTTACAGCACCACTGCCTCTGTCGAGGTGGGAGAGGGATCGGTGTAGCATATAGATGATGGCATCCAGATTTTACTAACTGAAACCATTTTTGACATACAGTATATGATATTACTTATACTTATTTAGTCTTACACTACGGATATCACACACTACCAATGGAGATTTTCATATTTGGATCCTGACTAGGAATTTCCTTGCATGGTTAAAATGGTAATGATAAAGTTGAGCTTAGCTTTCAGCAAATTTTATAAATGTAAATATGAGTTCACCTGCTGCCAGCCAAGGAATTATATACTGACTTTACAGAGGTAAATAATGGTAGACCGGAGAGAAAAATAAAAATGTACAGGGAAAAAACACCGGCCAAGGAAGAACACAATTTAAAAAAATCAATCAATCCATTTTCAGACTTTTTCAATCCAATTCTAGGCTCATGAATAGCTGAAGCTGATCCTCACAACATTAGGCACAAGTCAGAAAAGAAGTGTGGATGAGTCAACAGTCTGTTGCTGACATTAATAATAATATTCAGGTGTGTATAGGGACTTAGCTAATTGCTTTGAAGGTTGTAGAATTTTGTAGTTCAAGTCGGGTCTTGAAACCTGAAATGTCGATCATAAAATCAGACCCCGACTTATAGGCTATGCCCGTTCAAAAATGTGACACTTTTTTTTTTTCATCTTCTTGCCTCCTCCAATCTCACACCAGTTTCTCAGACACATCAAATTTTGTTGCAGCAGTGCAGTTACCGATTTCTTTCACTACTTCAATGACGTTTAATTTAAAACCAGCTTCATATTTTCTTCTTATTGAACAAACCATTGTAGATAAGGGATGCTCTTACGATAAAGATGTATGAGGGTCTGAGATACAAAAAAAAATCAGTGCAAACGTTGCTTCGTAATATTTCAGGTATTACCGTGTGGTCACATAGACACAATAGAGTGAGAGAGAGAGAGAGAGGTTAGGACTACACGTGCTGATACAGCCCATTAATGCACCCACATAGAAAAAAAGGCAGTGTGCTCCTTCATTACTCTCTCAGGTGGGCATTAGCATGTCATAATCTCTTGGACCAATAGCGTGAGTTTTCCGCATTCGACTTATATGACCGACATTATAAAATGCTAGAAATTATAATCCCAATTCATCCGTGGGAGAACTTATCTGCAAGTATATACGGTACTTCATCAAGAAGACAGATATCACATTCTTGCGTATTAAATATTTTATATCAGTTAAAGTAGATTGTAATTACCTGTTGTGGCTAGTAGTGAGCGCCACTAAGCCCCAGAACACAATACAGCAATACGGTCATGGGTTCAAATAGAATGAATTTCTTTGTAAACGGTACCTTCACAGGTTTCATCTTCAAAATAGTTGGACACATTCCAACACAACTGTATTCCTGTTATTCCTGTCTTCCACTCCTCCCAGGCAAGGAGGTCCACCTCCTCCCAAGTCTGACTCCTTGAGTGAGGTGAAACGGCTCCTTTTATGTTGGACGTGGGACTATTTCTGGTGCCACAGCATAGCACGCTGGGAGATATTCACAGTCATACGGAAGCTGAACAAAACAGGGATGTCCTCTCCAGGCAGTTTCCTCTGGCAGCACCCAAGGAATATGACAGGGCCATCTCGGGCAACTGTTTACGTGTCCCTACCTCTGACAAAGCCAGATTGCCACTGCCACCTCTTGCACTGGGGGGTGAATTGCTCTTGATAAAGTATCTCACTCAGTCCATCTATTATCTTTTCACCCCAAGAGGGATAAGAATTGAAAACCATTCTGGCTGGTTTGAGCCTCCATCCATGTTGTTTTTCCATTATGGTCTCCCGGCCAGGCAATGAATTGTTGTTCATCCTAGTTGCAATGCCAATCCATATATTATGGGACTTACAAATGTATTAGTAGAGTACATAAAATATACGTTTGCCAAAACTGTAATATAATGTAGGTAAAATAGCTTGTTGTTGCTAAAGTAGCTTTCCTAGACACCAGATTCCAACTCTAATGATGGAAAAATTGCATTTTTTTTTACTATTCTTAGCTATAAGATGTGGAAGGTTTATGGCTGGTTGTGCTTCATATTCCTCAAACATAACATTTTGAAAGAAGGGTCTGATTGAGACTTATAAATCTGTGTTGAAGCCTCAAGCTAAAAATGTTGGCTATGACAAATGATAACGGACAGCAGGACATTGAGGCACTTTGGTGGTAACTTTTAGTGTTATAGAAATATTGAATATTACATTGTGTAGATAATTTAGCAGTAATGTTGTTTTCAGTATAATGCAAATGCTGAGAACACATGTATTTACTGTGTATATAATTGCATATACAGCCATGCTTAGAGAGCTTCATCTCTCTTCAAGTCATTTCTAAGTAAGTTAATGAGGTTTTTGCTTTCCTTGTTTTCGTTTTTTGCTTTATGTTTACAAAGATCATTTAACTTACCTGATACGGCTTCAATCAGTAGAAGTGGGTTGGTGTGGCAGAGGTTCACGCTACCAGTGACAAGGACATAACCACAATTATTGCAACCAGCTAAAGTGACAGCATGTTCCTTGCCATGTGTGTCACTGTACTGATGCGTCAATCATAACTTGTATTAGGGAATCTGTCTAAAGAGGAAAAAATACAAAATATCCATGTTGAAATTACCCCCTCAAGGCAAAATTAAAACAGTAAATTAATCAGTAATTGGGCTTGCACAGAATGTTGCTCTATTTTAAGATGATTTTCAGAACTCAGCAATGTTTTAAAAAGGAAATGTTTCAAAATTCTGCAATTTGTGGAACAAAAAATAACTTCAGAAAAAATATGTAACTTTCCTGACAATTTTCCTTGAAGAATATGTGTACCATAATTCAACGAAATCAGACAAGCATGACAATGTTAGTAGGTGATTTTCTTAGTTTATACAAACACATCTGAGATATCACCTTTTCTGATATCAATGTTAGATTTTATCTCTTTATTGAAAAGCTATGTTTAGATCACTGGGCTATCATTTCAGCTGATTCTCATCAATGACAATTTTAACTCATTGCCAGCTTTCTGGCAATGTGTTCATAATACCAACTTGAAACCAGTTCAATAAGTTAATCTGAAAACACTCCATGGAATTCAGTGGCCAGATTTAAAACGCCATCTGGCTATTGTAATTTCTTTAGCATTATTTGACAATAAAAGTGTCAGTTTACTTTTATTTCATTTGTATTTTATTGACCCATGAGGTCCCTGACTTTTGTAACATTCATGCAAGCCAATACACAGCAGAAAGTAAAGGTCCCCATTTTTTAAGTAATTAAATCTTAAACTGATGTACTAAATGTATATCTTTAACTAGCCTCATCATATCCTTATGGAGATTTTATCATCATCCTTGGAGATTGTATTATCATCACAGGTATGAATGTGAAAAATTGAATATGAACAAGTGTTCTTTATGGGACTTGTGTTGCGTGTTGTTTGGTATAAATAATCGTGGCAGATATTAAGGCAGTGTGCTCCACACATTTCTAACAACTGATGAATACGATTGTCTCAGTAGGTTTTTTTTTTTTTTTTGTACTTAATTGCTCTGTAGGATAACTGATATTCACTCATATGCAGATCCCTGCGGAAAATATCATTAGCCTGCCATTAGCAGCCTGATGTAATGTTTCCAGTGGACATCCCTTGCATAAAGTATTCAGCAGGTTATTAATTAAATATCAGAGGAGCATGTATTCTGCTGTGGATCTCTATTTTATAACTACCCTTTAACAATTATTGTATTATTTTCTTAAAGCATCCCACAGTCATTTCTTTTGGTTTAATCCATTGAGACTAGACAGCTACTATACTCATATTCTGTCTAATCAGTAGCAAGCTATTTTTAAATGACATTAATTACACTTTTGCATAATGAACTGTTGGTATAATTGTATAGTTTTCAGCACAATTATTGGCTTATGAAAACTTCAATTTTGAAATTAGGGAATTATATTAAATAATTGCTTAACCACAGTTATCCTAAATGTGTGCAGATTCATCATTGCTAAACATGCATTTGGGTTTTCTAAAAATTACCTGGAAAATCCCTCTACAGGTTTTAACTGCAGTGAAATTATATTAAGTGCTTAAAATACAAAAAGGGTGAAGTGGTCACAAAGTACTTTACAACCATCGAGGGGATAATACAATCCTAAAGTATTGTGGCATCCAGTGTAAATTAGAAACAAGAGGACTCACAGCTGACGGGGCTTTCCATAATCCATTATTTTTTTCTGTACTAAAGGAACCCATTCATTAGCTCCACTTTTGGATTAAAGGGCAATCCTCCAAAATAAAAAAAATATTCATCCTCTGCATACCTTTTTGCTTGACTATAACAGCAACTACAAGTTCAGATGCTTAGTTTTCACTATTGTTATCAGCACTGCCCATGACCTTTTGTCTTCTCTTTTCTAACAACCCACGCTCTACTCTTCTTTTATCACTTAATCCTTTTTCCTGTCAGTCATGCCCCTTTGTGGGTGTGTTTACCCTTTAAAGTCAGAATGCCTCCTCCCAGCCCTTCTCATTCCTTCACAGTTCACCAAGTGACCGCTTGTACATCGCAGTACTCTACATGTATTAAAGGAGAATATATAGTAGGCTGAAGGAGTGGAAAATCAATGCTCTTTACCAGCTGAAGTTCACCCACTGCATTGAAACCCTACAGCACATTGCTGATTTAGTAAAACAATGGGTGCCATTCCAGATGACAGTGAATGAGATGACAGAAGAAAAGGCGGGCTGATTAATCCAATGATACAAGACAGAACATTAAGGGTGATGGATGAGCATAAGGCAGTGAAGGCCATGTGAGAACAGTTCTTGTGAAATACAATTGTAGGAGAGGTGAAAGAGCATGAGTGTAGAAGCAGATAAAGTGTCCAAGAACAATGACCCCAGGTTACTGTATCAAATCATTAAAGACCTCACTGGTATATGGACTACAGAGGGAAATGCTGTTAACAGCAGAACAGAAAGGGGCAAGTTGGATGACTTCAAAGTGACTCTGAATCATCCAGCACCTACAGAGACTCACAGGTTTGAGGATTTGATGCTACCATTACGTAATGTTAGCACAAGCAACTTATCAATGGAGGAGATGATCAGAACAATCAAGGCAATGCACAAAACAAGAGTCCAGGTAGAGGTGAGATCACAACTGAATTGGTAAGGAACAGCATTCCAGAAATAGCATAATACCTCACTTGACTGTTCAATGCATGTGGGAAAAAGACCAGTGAAAGACTGGGTGCTAAAGTGTGTGATTGTCAAGCTTCCCAGAAAGCAATTTGTCAGACTATAACAACTAGCAAGGTTTCACACTACTGTCCATCCCCTAAAAAATATTCTGAAATATATCCACTCACCTTCACAGTGATCAAACTTTATTGGTCAATTCTTTGTGCAGTGGAGTGTCCTTGACAAGACACTGGAATGTAGGAAGGACCTGGCACTAAACTTCATCTATTGCTGCTAAGGCCTTCAACAACATCCATTGGGACTCCCTCTGGAAGATATGTGCAAACTGAAGGATAGAACAGTACTTTATCGGTATCATCAGGAGCCTTTACGAGAACTCAAGGTGGTGTGTCAAGATGGAGAATGGCAAAAAAGAGTACTTCAGCTTAATACAGGGTGAAGTAGGAATGCATCTTTAGTCTGTTCCTGTTATTCTTTGTTAAGGCCTTTGTGTAAAGAAAAATGAGGACAGATAGTACGGTTGGAACCCCCAAGGATTGTAGACCACTAAAGTTAACAGACTTGGACTACGCTAATGATATAGTCTTGTTGGAGAGTACATGAACAGACTGCTAAGTCTCAGAACTAGTCCAGAGACATAGTCAATGAAGATCATACTTAAGTGCAGACAAGATCAAGACCATGACCATGACCATATGAATCAAAGGTGGGGTACCATTAAAAAGAGGTAATCAACCAGTGGTGGGCCATCAGGGCCAGCAAGGCCTTCTCTGCTGGCAAAAAAAATTATCTGAATCACATACTGATGTTAATTATATTTTGTCCATGAATACTTATTAAATAATTCCAAATAGTCTGTCCGCTTCCTTTCATAGCTTTTCCGATGGTTGTACAGCTTCCAGACATGTATTTTCGTATTAAAGCATTTAGCCAATCACATTTCAGCCATCATTTGTTGCCAGGCAGAGTCAAAGTCAAAGAGGCCTTCACAATCCATTCTGCAGGCCCTCTAACACAAAATAAATGTCGATTAAACTGTTGCTTCAACCAATCAGATTTTGAGTTGGTTTCAGTAGGGCCCTCTAGCAGACGTACGGCAATGTCACCGTATTCAGACCCATTGATTGGATAGGATGGTGTAATAGCTATTTTGTCACCCCACAATGGCTGAAGGAGGAGAAGAAATAGATTTGGTGGCAGATTTACTTTCAAGGCCATTTTCAAGACGGACTTTTCAAGAAAAGCTGGACATTGTTAAGAAAGGTTGGACAACTCTGAAGCTAGCTAGCCTGTCACAACCAGGAAGAGGATTTGTCCGCCATTTTCAGGTTACCAACTACAAGCGGTACCCCTGGCTCACAGAGTCTGAGGAACACTGCAAATTGTATTGCTGGGAGTGCTTGTTATTTGCCACTGATCGACATGGTGTTTGGAGCCCCACTGGGTTTGTAAATTTGACTTGCCTAACCAAGGCAGCAACGAGAAATCAAAGCACTGCCAGACACTTACAAGCAATGGTGCTTTCCAAAACTTTTGGGGAAACCAGAGTGGATCTACAGCTGAACGAGCAAGTGCGCAGGGAAACAGAGCTTCACAACGAAAAGGTAAAGAAAAACAGAGAGATCTTAAA
The DNA here is from genome assembly GCA_026402145.1 of Polypterus bichir lapradei. Classification (NCBI taxonomy): domain Eukaryota; kingdom Metazoa; phylum Chordata; class Cladistia; order Polypteriformes; family Polypteridae; genus Polypterus; species Polypterus bichir. Next base: position 108,918,755 of record JANRMT010062856.1, read on the forward strand.
AAGACTGATAGACTGTGTCATTTTTTTGGGCAAACAGGAACTTTCATTTCGAGGACACGATGAAAGCGCGGGATCCAATAACAGAGGGAACTATGTGGAGTTTCTTTCTCTCATTGCTGAGAGCAACACGGATTTACATTGCCACCAGTCCACCAATAAAGTGTTTAGTGGGACGTCGGGTAAAATGCAAAACGACCTGATCATTGCTATTGCTGAAGTGATGGGAGAAGAGATAAGAAGTGACATTAAAAAAGCACCGTTCGTCTCTATTATGGTGGATGAGACGACAGACGTGAGTAACACAACGCAGCTAGCACTGGTCCTGCGTTACGTAATGGGCACAGGTGTCAAGGAACGATTTGTCAGATTTGAAGATGTTACCAGTGGGAAGCGAGCCGATGACATTGCAGGTCTTATCATCAGATTTTTGTTGGAAAATGAATGTCTGGGTAAAGTTGTGGCACAGATTAAATCAACGAGTGAAAGAACAATGAAAAAACACAGACTAATTTACTTACCTGGGAAGTATCATGGCCTCAGATAGTAACATCCAGTATGACATTGCCGTATGTTGATGCAAATCAGTAATCACTAGAAAGAGAGTGAGAAGGATACAAGGTGAGCACTATATATGCTAGTGTGGGAAGTAGGGATTGCTAGGATGTATTAGATGCTGTAAAGTATTGTGCCCCAAAAAGGCATCAAGAAGGACCAAATTCCATGATCCTTAGCCTTATTGAAAAATAAGTAATGTTCCTCCATGACACTTGAGGTCTTTCAAACCAGCAAATGGCATGGTTGTATGAACATCTTCATTGAGAGGCTGTAGCATCCTTGCAGTTTGGCTAGTACCAGAGAATACATGGATCTAAGTGGAAATTAATTAAACTATGGTAGTCCTTTAAGAGAGAGGGCTGAGTAGTTGCTGTCAAGATCTTTAATCTTTGGGTTGTTGACAGGTTAGGTGTGCAGGAACACCAAAGTCCATTAGAGGGAGATGTAGACTTCCACCTCTGAAGCATAATTAGAGACATCCCAAGAGAAATTTTCAAATTGATTCAAGAGCCATAGACAAGGTTGACTGAAGAGTTTAAAGGCAAGTAGAGGATAAAGGTTCATTGGTAAGAAGAAAAGGCCAATATCATGTCAGAAAGTGATGAAAGTTGAAAAATGGCAGTTTTTTGGAGGTGAATATGTAGGTGGCCCACCTGTTTGGGTAGATATAGGTTTATTGAGTTTAAACAGGCTCAGGGAGGTGGCAGCATTGTAGTTTAGTTTTGTTGTCTGTTTTGTGTATTTCTTATTTTCATATTTTACCAAATAAATGCACAATTTTGATTGATTTGATTTACATGGAATTATTCTGTGTGGGAAACGTTGTAACCATTTATAAGATGAAAAAATAATACCCATCTAATAGTAATTATTATAAATGTTACCTCTCAAACACCTTTACCTAAGAAAATCACATTATTTGAAAAGAGAAAGTACAAAGTTAATAGACAACTCAATTTTAAAGCAGAGTACAAAAAGCTTAGCTTAGTTATTCACAAGTCTAGGTGGTAAACTTAGAGTCTATCAAAAACACAGTTGACACACTTCAGGCATAATATGCCCAACTGAACACATTTTCAGATGATTAATCAGAGTAGCATTGGCATTATTGTTGAATTTATATGTTTAAAATTAATGTATCTTTCCTTCCATTTACTAAACAGATTTATTGTTTGCCACCTGTTCATTAGACTACTTTGTTAATTTAAAAAATAAGTCATTTTTATATAACTTTTAGACCAAAGAATTCTGAATAATATGTCCATATGGATTAATACTGTGATCAAGTAAATGATAAATTTTATTAGTCAATTTCAAGGTCTTTACCAATACCATAATGAACATGTGAGACAAAAATCATTTTCACTTTTAAATCATTTGTATGAACAATTTCATCCAAAGGAGCAACATTTGGAATACTGTAGCTTCACCTTCTAAAAATTTATTCTCACTATTTTCTTTGCATAATGCTACTTAAAGCATATTTGTATTTATAATTCTCAAACATCCTCAAAAACTCTGGTTCTTCCAGGCGAACTTTATTGAAAATGCTTTTCACTTACTGTTTGTTTGTTCGATGATGTGATGCCTAATGTAGTTTATGCTCTGCATTGCCCTCTTATAAAATATCCTGCAAATAACGTCATGCACACTGACACGACCTTCACAGTACATATGAATGTTATGATTCCCACAGCACCGGCTTGTAGAGACTTAGTTTCATACATTCTGTAATGTTGGCAACAGCCTAGCTGTTGGGTACGGAGGGAAGAGTTTGGGTTCTATACATTGCTGGCAGAACCAGTGATACGCTGCTTTTTCACAAATTGGTGTAGTGTGCATTTTGAAGAAGCACTTGAAACAGGATATTGTTCTATGAGTCCTCCATGTGTCAAGTTAAAGGAACCTTAACAAGCATATAGCACCAAACACAGAGATAACAGAACTAACAAAATAAAATGTGTATCAGGACTTCCGTTAGCTTCACAAGACTACTTGTGCTACTGGTAAAACCAGAGTGGGGCTCCTTACTGTGCAGAAGCTGCTTTTTTGTGTATCACACTGTATTTGAATGGGAAATAAGTAAAGTGGTAGATTTACCATTTAAACGGGAAAAGACCTTCCACACTTAAAGAGAAATTAGGCTTGTCTTACATAGATAGATATATAGATGAGGAGGTAGATCATTTATCTATCTATCTATCTATCTATCTATCTATCTATCTATCTATCTATCTATCTATCTATCTATCTATCCTTTAGAGATATATAAAAATACTATTTGTGCATGTCTGCCTGTCTGTATCATGATTTGTAATTTATGAAGGCCAGTTATATATTGTTTGAGCTGCCTTACTGTCTGAAAGAAAATCCAATTTTAAAAACATAAGCTTTTGAATGGGTGTTCATTTTTGGCAATATGCGGGCCTGTCAGCCTGATTATTTATAGTCTGCATCACTAAAGATAACTAATAGCCCTTAGCACCAAATCAGTTAGTTGGTACAAATATTTCTTTTTGTTTCATTGTTCATTTTAATTACTTCATTTGCAACAACATGGGGAATTTACTACACTTAGAACAAATCTTAAGAGAAAGCTACATCCAATTTATAATAATAAATAAGCTATCCCAAATACCTTCATTATTTTTAATAGGCAGCAAAAAGGGAGTCTGTTTTTATTGAAGTTAACATATTGTGTAAACATACAAATCAAACAAAGGGCAAAAATTGTTTTTTCATTATTTACTGTATATCATGTTTTTTCCTTGTTTTTGCTAAGAAGAAAAAAATTGGATTCCCCAGAGCATCCACAAAATGGAATAACGTATGTAGTTGTCAATATTTTTCATTGTTACTGAAGAAATTTTAGTTCGGGTGTTTAAAAAAAGATGTATTTATACCCTGGCAAGCAAAGAATACAAATTACTCTTAAAACATAGAAAATATTGCTTTTTGTATATGTTTTGTATAGAAGCATGCACTTCTAGCCTATGGTGAACAGAGACTGCTGTTCAGATTTCTGGGTAGCAGCAGTGGGCGGAATGGTGACTTTGAGGCTAGAGATCTGCACCAGCTATCAGAAGGTTGCTGGTTTGAACCCCATAAATGCCAGAAGTGATTCCACTCCGTTGGGCCTTTCAGTACAGCCCTTAACTTTCAATTGCTTTTTCTTTGGTATGACATTAACCTGCATCCAGGTGTGCAAAGAGGTCCTCCAACTTGTAGGGAAAACTTTGGGGGTTGGTGGTAGGTTTGGCACTCCAGCAACTATAAAAATGCTCAAACAGTTTCATTCCATTTGAAATAGTGTTGTGCTGAGGTGTCACCTGCTGCACTCGATCCTAATTGGGGATCATGAGGTGGTTCATCGTCTGGTGGGTGCGGAAGCGCAATGTATCAGTGCATGTTCCCAGTCTATCTCTCCCTTAGCAGCAGTGGCCCAATAATTGAGAAACTGGGGAACACCTTAGTATTTTGGATGTCATTTTGGTTTTGTTATACTAAATATCTTCTATGCAACATTATGAATATATAGCACTGCATTAATGAATTGAAAATGTTACATTTTAGACATCTTTTAATCAGTTTTATTTAGAAATTGTCTTTGTTCCTTTAGAGGAGCTGTTGTCTCAATAGCAAATCAAATCAGAAAATGTGATTGAACCCAAGTGCACAAGTAGCACCCTGATGTATTGCCTTCTTAAAATGTGGATCAGGTGTAGAAGATCAGCAAATCATTAGAGTGATGCTTCAAGTGTCTACCCTTACATAAAAATGTCATCTAGTTTGGTCTTAACCATACAGGTAACACTCCCAGCAAAGATCCATAGAGCTTCATAAGCCAAAGAAGAAAAACAGTCATTGCCCTTGTCTCTAGAGGAGGTTACAAATGCTGTTTTTCCACTAATACTAGGAATCAGCACAAAATGATCTATCTTTTGAATTAATTATGTCAAATATAAGTGATAGATATGTACATATACACCCAGTTTTGAAGGAAATTATTATGTGGCTGATTTTTTTTTTGTACTTGTTTTGTGTGTGCTTGGCATAAAACTAAAACTGATGCTTTGCCTATATGAGCAGACCTCTATAGTGCAGAAGTTGATTATCAGAATGAGCTGCACCCCCCCTGATCTAGAAGCAGGCTTAGGCTTGCACATGGCCAACAAAAAGTGGGTAGGCTTTGCAAATTCCAGAAAAAATCTTAAACAAAAAAGTGAGCTGTAATCCTCTGGCCCAAATAAGACATCAATGTTCCTCTGTAATTAATTATTAAAAAAATATTCAACAGCAAATACACAAACAAAAAGGAGGCAAAAAGGCTATGTTATAAATACTGTTTAAAATTTTTGGTCATGATTCTGATGTTTTCCTTATTCTTTTATTAACCATTTTGCATCTTAAAATATATGGAATTTAAATTTAGTATCATTTTTAATAAAATATTTAATGCAAGAAAAATATGAATCTTTTCTTGATGCCATTTATTTTTTTATTGGAGCCACCATGTTTAGAAAGGTTGCTTTGATACTGCTAGGGAAACGCACCATAAATGAAGATAAGACAGGCTAAAGGTCAGGGCAGGCACTTCTTGATCATCCAAGATTACAGATAAATCCTTGATAGTCTGTGAGAAAGGCTATAGTTTTAAAACTTTGAATTAAGGTTTTCATTTTGGGATTATCAGCTAATTGTTTTGAATCCCTGGTTTCAAACTTAGCTTTACTTAATGGTTAATGTTTCATCTTCTGGTCTTTTTCCTATCTCCTCTGCTAGTTGCATCTATCTAGCAGAATAGGTTACGGCTAAAAGGCAAATCTGATCAAACAATCCAGACCATAATGAAAGGATGGAACCATGGCTGAAATATAACAAACACAGTACTCTGAAATCACAGTCCATACAAGAGCTGAAAGGCAGAGGTAGAAGTAATGTTGCAGCAGCAGTCTTGTCTATTGGGCTTTTAAATAGCACTGTGGGTGATCTCCCAGCTACAGCATCAGGTGGCCATGCCCCCTTAGGCACAGCAAGCACTACAAAATGCAGATAACTTACAGAATCATTATTAACATAAAATAATGTAATCAAAATATATAACAAAAAAGACAAAAACATAATACTAATATAAAACATTATACTAAAAAAAGCAAAGAAAAAAATACATAAAAATTAAAAACTCTTAAGCCAGGTCTAAAAAGGATAAAGGTTTCATCTGCACAATTGCACAAGATGAAATCATTTAGTGACTGCAGCAACAAAACACCAGTCAATGAGGCATTTCCAGGTCAGCATCTTCAGAGGGGAAACCACATTTGCTGTGAAACCTGTTTGCTTCCAGGAACATATAAGAGAACATAGCTGAAACAAAGCAGGAATTGGCCCTGATTCCACTAACAAAATCAGTTTCAGTGGAATTTAAAGTCAGTCAGAATGATGGGTTACCTTTAAGTGGACTAAATTAATTCTTTCAGGGTGAATGTCCACTTTGGTCAAAGGAGGGGTTGATGGTGTTAACCGACTATAAACAGTGACAGAATGTTTTAGTTGGACTCTCTTTGCTAGAAGGAAAGTTAGTTTAATTGGTTTGACTAAGATTCCCTGCACTTGCATGAGTAGCGAGGAACAAAGAATGGCAAAAAATGGCATCGAAATCAGGTGAGAGATTGAAGCGAATGCATGACGCAAAATACTCCGTGAACGACATTTTGCATATTATCGTTGAATTGGACTCTGACTTGTCGGACTCTAATTTTCATAGAAGTGATCGAAAATGAATGTGAGGTACCAGCATCAGCTGATCAACCCCCAGCTGATCACGGTGCTGACCAGGTTCTTGTAGCTGAAGATCGCCTGGGAGGGCCACCACTTGCAATGACAAGAGGTGCAAATCAGATTGCAATGCACTGCCATCACCCACCCACTACACGAAGACAGCCTGGCAACCAGCCTGCTGCACATTCCTGGCAAACTGGCAGCCACAGAACACAGACATTTTATGTTGATTTCTGTGTGAAACCATTGCTTTGTGTGTGCTTTTCAGAGAACTGTTTTTGGAAAAAATATTCAGCTCTCGAAGAGTTAAAGGTAACTTGTAGTCTGTACCAAGGGAAAGTTGTCCCACCCTAGTCAGCTTACCCATTGACCGAAGGGTGCTCAAAGAAGTCTCCAAGAACTTTGGATTAAAGTCCAAGCCTTTGACAGCATCACTCATCAATTATCAGGGTCAAATTACATCAGCATAATATTGGAAGGAGACCAAACAAACATGGCTTACGTGATGTCTGGGACTATAAGTAAATACTGTAGCTTCACTTTTGTTATGATTGGTATTTGTAATTACTTTTACTGTTTTATCCTGAATTGATCCTGACTATATGTCTTTTCTGTGTTTTTGAAACTCGGGTGTTTTGATTTTGAAGTCAAATTTGATGTTCAATGCATTTTTGAAGGACAAATAATTTATTACCATTTTTCTGTAAAGCCATTTTGCTTTTTCAAGATCCTGTCCTGGGGTGTGGCTACAAAGGTCATCGCATCGAGAGATCAGTTCTGTGAGGGGTTTTAAAGGATATCTCAGCGGCCATTTTATTTCTGAGTTTGCAGATAAACCTTACATTTAAGATCTTCCTAAGCCTTTTGTTTTTGCCTTCCTGGTTTTTGATCTCTTGTTCTTGGTTTTTGACTTCTGGTTTTTGATTTTGTATTCAGTTTGTTTGAAAGATAGGACTGAATCTTGGATCTGATCTCAGCTTGCTTTTTTAGCTACATGTTTCTCCCTGTTCTTTACATAAAAATGTTACTATCTCCATGCAGGGCAGTGCAACTTTTGAGCTGTCTGTCCCGAGCCTGCTTTTCTAGGTTTGTCAGTCTACACGAAGGTGATCTTTAGTGATCTTCAGCCATGTTGTTTTCGAGGCATCCTTTGTTGGGTATCGGTAATGTCTGAATAGTTTATATCTTGCAACTCTTAGCACGATTAAGCAGATCAATTAATGAAAATGGACAGATGGATGTATAGAGCATACAGTGGTAAAGGAATTAAGATGTACTAGTCAATTCTTAAAAATAAATAACGTTTTGAAGAGACCTTTCATGTATATATCAGCCACGAGAGATTTCTCTGTCACAGAGCTACACGGTTGTACACTTTCTTACATGATTTTTTTAAAATTAGAATTCCTGATAATGAAGGGACTTAGCTTAATGATGCATGTAGGAACTGAACTAGCGCTTCAGCCACTAGGCTACACTGCCTTCTGCCTTTAAATAAACTTGGATGACCCTGTTTTATGATTTTGTCTCATAATGTGGAACAGCACAGTACATCCCATGTTGTGCAATCAGACATATTTAACACTGAATAATCTACTGTAACCCCACTTAGTATAATTTTCCATTTCATAGACCTTTGACCACTGCTGTCAAAGCCGTCAAGTTAGGTCACCAGTCAGGAAAAGAAATAAGTGACATTTTTTTCATGCAGTTTTTACAGACTTCAAAGAATATTTTGTGCCCCTAACCTATAATCAAAATTTTGCCTTTGCACAGGCATAAAGTAAAATGTTGGAGATGTGGCATCTTCGTGGTGTGCAGCACAGCTCAATTCTCTGAAACCGAATAAAGTATGTTAAAAAAATATACAGAAGGTGTCAGCAGTATGAAAATTTATTTTAATATCAAAACAACTCAAGGTCAGAATTTCAGCTGTGAGTTTAATCAGCCTTTACACTTGTTGTAGGACATTGTTCAGTAATTCGGGCCGCCATCTGTTGAACAGCTGTACAGCTGTAACACTGGGAGGCCTGGATCTCAAAACAGTGAGCCAGTAAGTCGTATGTCCCAAATCCTCTGAATTGCATGGTGGGCTCATCTGCTGCAGTTTGAGGAGAACAGAACAATGCTCATTGGGATTTTTGACTAGTATATCGCTGTACCTTTCAATGTTAAATGCCATACAAGTATAAAAGACAACATTACTCAGAAGTCATTTGGTCAATATCTTATTTGGTCCTCTATCTTCTTCCATACAGCATATGTTATAGATGTCTCTATATTCTTTTTTGCACTTTCATCTCTATACAGTTATAGAAAATACTGCAATATTTTCGCAAAAATTAGGAACAAAAAAGGAGAATGAGAAGGAAATATTTTAGTAATTATTCCATTCCAACTTATTGGAATATGTTAAACAAGTTTGATTTTTTTTTTTATTAACAAAGGCAAAAAACAGCATTGCTCAGGAGCAAAATTTGCAGTTCTATGTTAACCCACTTATCAGAGATGGATTTTGAATGTTGTGCTCAGTTCTCAAGCTTTTGTTCTAGTTATCATGCTAGTGGTATGCCTTTAACCAAACCCAGACAGAGTCCTTTTGTTTTGCTAGCCAGACATGAATTGGTCCACTTGAACCTTCTCTCACTTTCCTAGTAAACCTTCTTTACGTACCCAGAAGTAGTATGCCAATCATTAACGGTGACCTCAAAAGGATGGCTTCATCTCCTACAGTTTTCACCTGACTCCTATCTCATGTCTCAAGGGAAAACAAGGCCATCTGTGACAACATATACAAGCATGTCATCTTTTCAGTATTTTATTTATTTGTCTGCTTTTTATTATGCTGCTAGGTTAACAAATGTGTTTTGAGATTTTCAGGTAAGAAAGGCTGAAATTTTGCAGTAAGATAGTTATACCAGAGAATGACGATGTGTTACAAATTGATAAAGTTCTATGTATCTTTATCTCTGTCTCTGTATATCTCTGGTAGAACCTGCAAGTAAGAATTTCACTGTGGTCTGTACACATGGCAATAAAGTATGTAGGAATATTTTGGATTTAATTAAATGGATGTATATGCAAATAAATAAAATTACTGTGAAAGGTTGCAATAAACAAATAACAACAATATGAAACAAGGGTATAAGTAATTAAATCTGCCGTGATTTTTGTTGCTTATTTCCTCATGTATTTTATTCATTTCAGTTATACACACTGTGGTGGACAGTCAGCGTCCTTACCTGGCCGGGGCACCTTTGAAGTGGAAGGACCGGGAAAAGAGCATGCATGGGGCACTGTCTCCACCATATCTCTAGATGGCAGTCCTTCTGGTTTCCAGAGGTGCCTCGGATTCCCACGGAGCACCATGGGGAATGGAGTTCTGCAGCTCAGCCCTGTTGGGCTACGAGGGTTCTGCTAGGGGGTGCTGCGGGGATTGCAAAGCCCTACTTTGGCAGGCTTCCGCTTTACCCAGAAGTGCTTCTGGACCACCCTAACGGGCCACTGGAAGTACTCCCGGTAGTAGCATAAAAGGAGCCAGCTGCCACTCGTCCAGGAGCCAGAGTTGGGAGGGGGAGGGGCAAAGCTTGCTAAAGAAGGAGTGGAGGCGGACAGAAAGAGAGAGAGAGAAAGAAAGAAGACAAAGTGTTGCAGTGGGCTGCTTTGTGCTCACTTTATTTTACTTATTTGTACTCTGTGCTCGTTAGTGGGAAAGTCTTTGGGAAGAGTTTCACACGAATAAACCTGTATGTTGTGCTGGTTTTGGGGATTTGGTGTGCCCCCTGCAGACCACAGCACCAAACATAAAAAAGCCATGAATGAAAACTGTCATTTTCACTGGTTAAAGCTGAGAGTGCAGATTCGAGCAAGTACTATTTTTTGATTGATGAATTGTCAGTAGAGTGACTGTACACAGGAATGCCTGGTCACTAAAAATGTTTAGCCCATGGACAACTTAAAAATAGTGAATTTGCCCAAAAAAATTGAATTGCCCAATGCTTGAGGTGGACAACATGACACACCAGAAAGAGGGAGACAGTGTCAGAGTGAGAGGGTTAGTTACAGTACATACCATCCAAGCCCGCAGATAGGTATCAAAAATAACCCAACTGGGTGGGAAAACTGTGGACTGGCTACACTATTGAGACTTCAGATGCAAACTTCTAATGGTGAATTTGGAGTTTATTGTTCAGGGCAACTTTTTCTTGCACTCATTTCCGATGCACACAGTCACAGCTTTAAGCATACGCAGAAGCCATAGGATTCCCAGGTCAAGAAAAGCACAAATCTCCACTCAGTGGACAATCCACTAATCAAAAAATAGTACTTGGTAGACACCACCCTCTCGACTTTAATGAGTGAAAAATGAAAGTTTTCATTTCAGGGCTTATTTCATGTTGCATGTGTGTTACTGAAATAAATAAAGGAAGAAATTCTTAAATCAATATATAAAGAAGAAAGTAACAAAAATATATTTTGTGGCAAATTTAATTGTTTATACTCACATTTCATGTTGTTTATTTATTGTCACATTTCACAGTACTTTTTTAATGCTGGTATTTATTTATTTAATTTGAAGCATTCTTCCATAATAAAGACCTCATAAAATAGTAAAATTTCACCACTACTTATTTGGTAATGATGTAGATATATTATTAACCCCTAGAAGGCGATCTGCACTTGATAATTTCCATGGTATGATTTCAAGCCAGAAGCAGCACAGCAGTGATGTAGTATTTAGAGTTGTTTGTCTCACAGCTCCAGGAGACAGCATTTGAGTGCCTGTTTGTGTTAATTCTGCATATCCTCCTTGTGCTTTTGTGTTGTTTTACAGCAGGTGCTCCATGTTTCCTCCTACATACACAAAGATGTACAACTGAGGTTGATTGCAGACAATTACCTTTGCATGAGTAGTAGAGCAGTTGAGAGTACAGGTATACTCATGAATATCATCTACAGTGGACGGACATACCATCATCATCATTCCTGCTTTGTGTCCAGTGGTTCATGGATATGCTTTGGCCTGGTAGTTACATTAACCTACACAAAATTAGATGAATCCAAAAGATGTGTGTCTTAGGTTAATCAAAGACCAATGTGAGGGTGGGTTTGTGTATGATGCGATCGGCTAGTTCTCAATCCAGGACTGATGCCTTTACTATATGTTGATTGCTGGTTATGGAGCCATAGCTCCTGATTATTCTTTTTTTGTGATCATTTTGTTATTATAAGTAAATTAAAATACAAATAGGAGAGATCCTGTACAAAAATATTGTATTACTAAACACCTTATCAAAAAGATTTTAACCCAACCCACTACGACCACCCAACCTGGAGTACCATAGGGAATGGAAAAAAGAGGAAGGTTTAAAGATAAATGGAATAAATCTTTGCATTCAGAAGGTTTTGCAATGAGTTCTACCTGTCAAGATGCCTCATGGAAGTATCATTAATTCTGGTGAGGTTAACTCTAAACCGGCGTGTTCAACTCAAATCCTGGAGGGCTGCAGTGGCTTCAGGGTTACGTTCCCACCGCTTTCTTAATTAGTAACCAATTACTGTTGATAATTTAACATAACGCTCATACCTTAATTATGACCGGCTTGCTTAATTGTCTTTTTTCTTTACAAGCAGCCAAACAACAAACAGCTGCCAAGTGAGCCAACAAATGACCAGCTAGTTCAGCAGTGTCATACAGTCCCGAAGGACCACCATTTTCACTCCAACCAATCTCCTATTTAGCTGTTAATGAAGCACATATTTTCTTGTTCTGCCACAACACTCATTTCCAAATCTGATTTCTTTTTTCTGAGATCACTACCCAAATATTTTCTGGACCAGAACAGATTGGCATTTCTCTTACTTTTTATTTTTTTTTCTTTGTACATATTTTATTGAGACAGATATTGTATAAAAGACACAGGTGCACTTAAGATCTAAGTTAGCTTGGTTATTGTTAGGCTTGCTTTGCATCTCTTTATCATTTGGCTGCTTGATAAAGATGAAATGAAATGTTTAAAACAGATGTCTGTTAAGATCAAGGCACCAATGTATATATGCACTATTAGCATGAGGAGTTGCTTAATAATGGAGAAAGTGCATCTGAGTTGGACACTTCTGCTATAAATGAGCTAGGTCTTAAAACTGGCCATACCACTGCCTGCTGACCACAAAATTCAGAGACTTCCATGAAGAAATGAAGAAACAGTAAGAGAAGCTTGTCAATAAACTCTGCTCAGTAAAAATATTTGCATTTTGAGTGTGTCGGGAGCTAGTGCTGAAGTATCCAGCAAGGTAAAAATACGTGATGAGAAGAAGGAAGATTCTGGTTAATTATATTGATAGAGCCTGGGATATAAGGTTCCAAAAGGAGAGTACAGCTTTGGGGTTACCAAAGCCAAAACAAATGGAAAATTTTTCCTATTTGTCCTTGGGAACAAAAATAGCAAATACGATAAAGGCAGAGACTCACTAAATTATTGTTTTGGGGAGTAATAGATAACTCACATAACCACTGAAGTTGTGAAAATACAGTAATATATTTAAATATAGCTCCTAGCTGTTCTAAAATTACATTAAGTTAATTGATGGGTGGATAGATTTCAGCATGCACAAGTCCTGGCCTCTCAGGAGATCATAATATTAATAAAAATATCAAGCAATTATAGTTTTATGAAGCTACGAAACTTTTAATTCATAATTCATTTCTAAGATAGATAAATGTTCATGCAATGAAATTATGTAGAGTTATTTTCTTAATTTTCTGAACCTACTCATTCCATTGCAGCAAAATAGGCATTATGGCTTATTCTAGCAGCCTCAGACTGATGGTGGAAGTCCACCCTGGATGTATTCCAGTTTATCGCAAGGTGCACTCAAGTGCACACTGAAATAGTAGTTATAAATCAACCTCTCCTACATATCTTAAGAATATGGAAAGAAATATGAATAGCCGGGAATTGGGTGCACGGATATATGTAAACCACACAACGTGTCAAGACAGAGGCTTAAGCTGAAGACTGGTCGTGTCCACTACCTTTGGGTGATACTCCACTGATTCTGACATTTTTTTTTTTTTTACAAATTTCTATTGTTGACTCTCATGTGCTGAAATTTATCATTAATGGAATATTTTGGTAAAATGTCAATTTATTCACAAAAAATAATATATGTGTACTATCAAGATGTTACTTTGCTTGGTCATTTTCTGAGCATCCTTGGTTGGGTACAGTGTCGCAGGATGGTATTGGTCAGCCAAACTTCTGTGTTTTTGCAAGTGTGGGAGTAAAGAATCAGGAGTGCCTGGAGAAAATGAGGACACATTTGAGGAGAGCATGCAGACTCTGTGTAGAAATGTCTATGAATTAAGCCATATACTTAAATCTGCTTACTTAGTGTACTCTGTATCTTATAGTGCCCTGGTTACGTATTATTTATTTCTACTTTGTATTTTGAATGCAACAAGAAACTTCAGCAAGTTACCATTCTACATCACCCACTTTGAGCCCACAGTCAACTCTCCTTGAGCTGCTGTCTAATTGAAGTTGTATATCAGAAATTAAGAGTAGGGGGACAAAAAGCATTAGTAATCGCGCTGCACCTTTAGGACAATATATTCCTGAGACACCTTAATTAAGCGAGGAGCTGTTCATTTTGATTCTTCGCTGCAGGCTAAAGGTCTTTTCTCATCTGCCTTATCTCACCAAATGAATGAGTGGCAGACAAAGCTTAATTACTGGCAAATGCTAAAATTTGTATATATAAAGGTGTCAGACTTTAGCTGAAATATAAAAAACAATCTACTGTTGTTTGTCCTTTCCTCTGACAGTATTCAGTATTCAGTATCTTATTATCGTGTATTAAAAATTCAGTCATATATTCTATAGTATAGCTGGCACTGTAGGCGCCTTCGGTGATTATAATAACTTAGCTTCATGAAGTGTCCAATTATATTTGTATAATGTCCTCCAAAATAAGCTGAAGTTTATCATATAACGACAACAGTTGAATGATAGACTATGCTGTTTCTGAGCCAAGCAAATGGACAGATAAAATGAACCTGTATCTTTCAAAGAATACTTTCATTTAAGCTCCAAAATAGCTGTTGCTTTCTTTTGGTCCCAGTCTTACTATCCGCACACCTTAACACTCACACGTTTTAAATAAAGGGGTCTGCTTGACCTAGATATTTTCGAGTAACCAATATTTCAGCAAATGTATTATTTTCCAAAAGCGTGTAGTAGGAAACCCAGGGACCTCTGGTCCTCAAATAAAAGTGGTTTCTATAGAGCAAGCCGAACTTTTCCATTTTGGCAAGACAGTGCTTTGTGTTCACTTTAAAGCTTCACAGAGATCACATTGGTGATATAACTTTCCAAAGTAGTACTCGTTTGTCGACATACATGTTTGTTGTCCTCACTCTTCCATTCTGCATCCTGTGTTAAGAACCTTCCTTGATGCGCATGACACTCAACAAATGTCGCTGCTCTTCTTTTTCCTCCTTCCTATTATGGAGTTCTTTGTCGTGGTCGATGATCGATAAAACAATGCTTACACTTGATTATGAAGTCAGGAGACGTATGTAGAGTCTAATGGGGGGAATATCAACAGGTCGGTTGTGAGGATTGAGCTTTTATTATAATAAATTTTTTTTCCCAACAGTAAGTTGTTCAGCAAATGGCATCTCCTTTCTTTCTGCAATGTCACTTTGTGTATCATTTTACCTTTATGGGGGGACTGGGCGGTCTCATGGTCTGGAATCCCTACAGATTTTATTTTTTTCTCCAGCCATCTGGAGTTTTTTTTTGTTTTTTCTGTCCCCCCTGGCCATTGGACCTTACTCTTATTCGATGTTAATTAATGTTGATTTATTTTGTTTTCTTATTGTGTCTATTATTTTTCTATTCTTTATTATGTAAAGCACTTTGAGCTACTGTTTGTATGAAAATGTGCTATATAAATAAATGTTGTTGTTGTTTATGGAGGTTTCCATGGCCTCAAATGTTTTGACTTTCATCTTTATTAAAAGGCCAATCAATCATCTGGAGACTTGTCCGTAATGGAAGTTAGGAAAACAGCTATCGACGTGGGGGTCTCCTCTATCCATGTCTAACTTCTGGACACCACTTGTTACACTGAGGCGTAGATTTCTCTGGTGATGGCCTTGTGTCACTGGCAATGTTTTTACTACCAGCACACTTACCATCTATTGGGGTCCATTGGGCCCTCTATCACAAAGAAAAGTTGAGTGCCACCGCATTATTGCGTGGGATTCTTTTTACATACATTTGCACTCCTGGTCTAACATTTGTTGAATTCCAGTATCAGATGATATACATCAGTCTCCTGGGCATGTTCATTTATTTCTGGGTGGTGCTGAACAAATGCTGTTAGAGATTTTTCACAGGAGGTTAATCCCACCCAGAATGTCTTTAAATCTATTCCTACTTTAATTTATGGTAATCTTTTAAACTATTAATTGACTTGTACTATGAAAGTTATGCCATTCCCCCTTGAGGAGTGCTTTATACAGAATATATCTCTAATAATTATGTTATCAGACTTGCTGCAAACCACCTCAGCAGACTTCTTATACACTACATAAAAAGATAAAAATATTTTTTTTTTGTTTCTTTTGAAAAAGTTATTTAGTGGTGTCCCTGCAAAGAAGGCATTATGGCACAGTGGTAACAATTGTAGCTTCACAGTCTGATTTCTGATCCAGTCACTTGGTGTGGCACAGTCTTGTTGTTTTCTCTGCAAACTCCGGTTTTCTTCCAATATCGCAAAGAGTCTGAATTTTAGTTGGTTATACACTAATTTGAAATTGTTGTGGTTTGAACGAACATGTACTTGAGTTTGCCGAACTAACGAATGGTGTCTTTTTAAGGAATGGTTCCAGCTTTGCACTGTACAAGATAGAAGGTTAGGCTCTGGCTCTCTGCAAGCAAGTAATGGGAACAGTTTGTGCACAAACGTGGTTGAACGGATGAACAGTAAATGCTGACAATATGACATTCATTGGAATTCATACATCTGGAAGTCATCTACTGTACATGCTGCTCTGATAGAAATGGGATCATGTGCAGAATTCACAATCAGGGTGTCCTGTACAATATGCTGATCGGTAAATTGCAGCTGGTCATTGCAGGTATGTTAAATTAAGGATAGAGGTGAACCAACAAAGAGGGAGACATAATGGTCGGTAATAGGAGCCAGAGAAGTTCAATGCAAATTGTGCACATGACAATGCTAATTCAACTACTACTATGTGTAAAAATGTTCTTTTTAACAAGTCCAAAATTCAACAAACTGATCCACTAGGTAGGCAGGAGGACATACACAGAAAGGACAATAAAAATGGCCAAACAGAAAAAGAGCTTAGTCAGAAAACAAGAAAGAGGTCATTCACCGCAATGAGACCTAAATTCTTCATTCATGTTGCCTTCCTCATGTGACTGCTGTTCTGTAATCCTTGCTTAGCAACTGGCAAGGATGGGAGGAGCCAGTAGCTTAAAACAAGTATGAGAAAGGACTAGGGGTGGAGCCTCAGCCTATTCCTTACAGGATTACTGCAGTAAAAGAAATGTTGAGAAGGGCATGCAACAAAGACATCCTCAGATACATCAGTACAATGTATGGATTAATTAACAGACTGGCAACAAAAGCAATTACATTTCAGCTTAATTGAAGGTGTGACTATCTACTTTAAAAAACATTTGGCCTGTAGCATTTTGTTAATAAGTATTTCAGCGATAATCATTTCTGGAAAATAACGAGGCTGTAATAAAAATGCCATAGCAAGAAAAAAAGAATTGTGAAGAATCCTTGTTAGTAGTGAGGCTTAGGAAAGAGAATTTGTGCTGGGTTGTCACGTTAGGTTTCCTGTCACTGAAAAATACCAAATTATAAAACTATGCATTTCACACCTGTACACTTTTTTTTTAGGTCTAATTTTATTTTTGTTAATGAAATGAAACTTAAAAAGGTGTATTCCGGTCAGGCTCTTAAGTGTTAATTCTATCATGTGCTAATTGAAAGAGTATTTTTTTCACATTTGGTTTGTGTCACAGTGTGAAGAATGTTGGCATTTTAGTGTGGAAGTAACGTCAACTTCACTTTAAAATATGTTGTTGGTTGTGACAGGTGGGCTCCCTGGGCTAAGTTTTAATCAGTTTTAGACAGAGATAGTTAATTGTGTTAAAAAAAAGAATTAAATGCTACATGTTCAGATGCTACAGAAAATGTGTACTTAAAAAAAAAAAAGGTTCTGAACTCAGATTGGCAGTGTTTTGGTTTGTGTTTAATATTTTAATTTGCATTATTCTCTTTGTGGCACAGCAGTTGGTGTAGACTATAGGTTTCCTGCCTGGACTTTGCGACTTTACCCTATGTCCAAATTGTGTTTTTTTTTTTGTTTTTTTTTGACACATTAGTTTTCTCCTACCTCTTTAAGACATATGTGTTAGATTAATTGTGTGGTGACTCTGCATTCACATGGTGTGCATGATTGTGCCCTGCAGTGGTCTGCTGCCTCACCCAGTGTGGCTTTCCCCCCTGTGACCTGGAATTTCTTGGAGCAGGTCCAGTGATGGATGGGTGAGTTAATTTCATTGTAGCACCTTTCTAGGATTAATATGAAAAAGAGCCATTTTTAAAAGCTGTAAAATTATTGTAGAATTAAAATAAGGTTTACATTCCCATGACCGTAACATGTATTAGATTCAAAGTGTACAGGAATGTACAGATGAAATGATAAGCTACTTTTTAATTGCTTTAGTTAGAGAATTTATGACTGGCAAGGTATTTCAAGGGGCAAGAGCACCACCTGTAATGATTACTGGGCTTATTTATACCTTTATCTTTTTCCACTATTATTTTGTTTTTCAATGTATTATTATTTTTTTACTTTATTTTCATGACATCACCATGCTTCCATTTCTTTTCAGACTCTTGCACTTCTGTTTTAGACTTTGCCATTTGGCTGCAGCTTTATGGTTTTTAATATTCTTCAACACGTTTGTGGGATGAGTGATGTGATTGCCACTGATACGACACATGACATTATTGGGACACTATTTAAATCGCCATCATGCTGATCCTGGTATCTAAGCTTTTGGTTAAACAATAAAGGAAAGATCATGGGTGTGTTATTAGTGGTACTTATTGACATCAGGGCATAGACTTTTGTGTGTTAAAGGAATACTCCACCCAAAAATTCTATGTTTTCTTTACCATCTTACATGCCCCATGTACAGTGTTTTCCAGTGGCCAATTAAAAATGTTTATGATATAATAGAACACAATGGTGACTAGCACTGTACAATTGTGAACGATGGGATAAACATTCATGGAGAAAAGTACCACACTATATGTATCAGATAATCCACATGTCTGTTATCCAATCATATGTTTAAAATGTGCAAAATACATGCATTTTTGCTAAAATATGTTAATTGGAAAATTCAGCTTACATCATAAACAGGAAAGGCAGTCCCTTAATACTGTGCCTTTGAATTGAAGACAGGACTTTTGACCAATGAATGAAGAGGAGAAGAAGATCTTTAGTTTAATAATGTTTTACCAAAAAAGCATTTGTTTTGCATGTTTTGAGCAAACAAGTGCATAACAGACATGTGGATTATGTGACACAAGTCTTCTTCTTTCGGCTGCTCCCATTAGGGGTTGCCACAGCGGATCATTTCTTTCCATATCTTCCTGTCCTCTGTATCTTGCTTTGTCATACACACCACCTTCATGTCCCCTCTCACCACATCCATAAACTTTCTCTTAGGCCTTCCTATTTTCCTTTTGCCTGACAGCTCCATCCCTGGCATTCTTCTCCTAATATACCCAGCATCTCTCCTCTGCACATGTCCAAACCAATGCAATTTCGCCTCTCTGGCTTTGCCTCCTAACTGTCCAACCTGAGCTGACCCTCTGATGTACTCGTTCTTAATCCTGTCCATCCTCATCACACCCAATGCAAATCTTAGCATCTTTAACTTTGCCACCTCCGACTGTGTCTCCTGTTTTTTGGCCAATGCCACCGTCTCCAACCCGTATAATATAGCTGGTCTCATTACTGTCTTGTAGACCTTCCCTTTCACTATTGTTGGTAGTCACAAATCACACCTAACACTGTTCTCCACCCTGCCTGCACTCTCTTCTTCACCTCTTCCCCACACTTTCCATTACTCTGTACTGTTGATCCCCAAGTATTTAAAATCATCCATCTTTGCCTGCTCTACTCCCTGCATCTTCACTGTTCCTCTGACCTCCTTCTCATTTACACGCATGTATTCTGTCTTAGTCCTACTGATGTTCATTCCTCTCCTCTCTAGAGCATATATCCATCTCTCTAGGGTCTCCTCAACCTGTTCCCTACTCTCGTTACAGATCACAATGTCATCCACAAACATAATAGTCCACAGGGACTCCTGTCTAATCTCTACTGTCCAACCTGTCCATCAACATTGCAAATAAGAAAGGGCTCCGAGCCAATCCCTGATTTAATCCAACCTCGAACTTAAACACATCCGTCACTCCTAACGAAGACCTCACCACTGTCTCACTTCCCTTGTACATATCCTGTACCACTCTCTCATACTTCTTTGCTACTTCCTCATGCAATACCACAACTTCCCTCTTGGCACTCTGTTATATGTTTTCTCTAGATCCACAAAGACACACCATGCAACTCCTTCCGGCCTTCTCTATACTTCTCCATCAACGCCCTCAGAGCAAACATCGTATCTGTAGTGCTCTGATGTCCTCAATTATATTCTTTAAGTTTCTCCTTTATTTTGTAGTTTATTTATAATGTAAAAGAGCTTGATTTGAATTGTGTATTTTGATACCTGCTCCTTGTGGTATCTGCATTGTTATTATGTTCATTCTGTAAAAGGCATTATGGCACTATGTGAAATAAACATTGAGTAATTACAAAAGCAGTATTTCCTTCAGCAGAATTTGTGGTAGACTTTCTGTCTGTGTAGAGAAATGCTTTCTGATGCCCTCCTTAGTTTCCCCCATGGCCTTTGATGTTCGTTTCTCTGGTGAGCTGAAAGAAATCAGTTGGATTCATCATGTCATTGCCTTTTAAGATTTCTGTAAGACTTTAAACACATGGATTCACACCTTTTGTCAGACCCTGGAGACCTGCAGATAATAGAATTTCTCATGTGCACCTAAATATGCCCATATGGACTAATCACTCCTAAAGGCTGTCCTTATAAATCATAGTGTACAGAACAGTTATCATAAAGTGCAATTCTTTAATGTTGTAGCTCAAAATAAAACTTGAATCCAGATTAACATTTCTGAGTTGTGTGTGTGCTTCATGTTACATGACTTTATTTCAGTCAATGGCTTCTTGTGATGGATCAGCTCAGACGTTCCAGTTATTTACTGATGTTATGGGATGCCCCCAGTGTCTTTCTTCGTGTCTTTCTTTCTTCTTTATTTTTTTTATTTTTTTTATTTTTTCTCCAGCCGTCTGGAGTTTTTTTTTGTTTTTTCTGTCCCCCATACTGTTTGTATGAAAATGTGCTATATAAATAAATGTTGTTGTTGTTGTTTCTTCGGAGCTTTATATTGAATTTTGACCAACATATGCAAACATTCTGAGATTTTTAACTCTGAGCCACTTGCCCCCAGGACAAAGTAGACCATGCTCTTTCTTTTCATTGCCTATCATTAACTGATTGCACTTTTTTTAATTTTAGTGAAGATAACATGTTTTACAGTACTTGTGTGTTTTTGTATTTCTTCTTGAGATTGCTGTTTCTTTCCACATCCCAAAGGTATGTTGTAATAATGTGGATTGTTTTGCGTGATTAGGTATTAGTCTCCTAGCCAGGGTTCATTGCTCAGCACAGTGCTGTCAGCAGCAGAAAGTGTAACAATTATAACAACCCCTCACAAATCAACTAGTTCTTTCTAACTATGATGGAAATGACCTTGTATTCCTGATTATAAACCTCATCATGTCTTCTTCCCAAAGCCAGTATACAGTATTGGGTTACTAAGTAAAGAAAACATTTCTACTGTGAATAAAGTGTGCAGTTCATCTAAATGAGATGGCTAATGCAGTGCCAAATTGTAATCAAGTCTAATCTCGGTTTTGGCAAAAGACATTTTCCAAGTGTCCACTTTTCAGTTTTGTTGGTTTTTTTTTGGCCAGTGTAAAATTTAGGAATGGCAATGTGGCACATTGGTTAGTGCTGCTGCCTCACAGCTTCAGGGCTTTAGCAGACTTGCCTGAATTATAATGAATTTCATAAAACCAAAAATACATTTTTTTATTAACTATTATTTTTAAAGTGTTTTTAGTTTATCATGACATTTTTTTTTGTTTCTTTTACCATTTCTTTGGACATTTGTGGATAACTTCTTCACCTGCACAATTTTATGATAGGTTGCTATGATGACACATTTGCACTAAATGTGAGTGTGCACATCATAATGACAACCATTTTGTATAAGGACAAGCTGCATACTCCATACTGGATGCACTTTATTCCAAATAAAGCTATTTCTAGACTAATTTTATTTTTGGTTTTAAGTTTTGACTTTATTCCTACTTACTGACGTCAAGTTAAATTTGTCCTTTTGTTGTAGTTGCTGATTGTTTGTCTGTCCTGTGCCGGGCACCTTGATAAATTTGATTTTTATCTTTCCAATCATTTTAAAAAAAAACTTCAGGGCATGAGCAACTTTTCTGTTTTTATCCCCTTCTATTTATGGAAAGATGGAAACAATTCTCACACTAGTCAGCTTGACATAAAACAGATTTTCTCCAACCTTATTAAATCTATGTAATTCAGTTTAAGGCTGAGCATGCTGAAGCCCCTCCTGGCAGGAACAGACAAAATGGAGGAACCAGTTCTAGACATGACACCAGTCTATCACTGGATTTAAGTGTATATTAGAACATTAGAACAATCTAGACAAGAACAGACCGTTCAGCCCAACAAAGCTCGCCAGTCCTAACCACTTAAATCTTCCAAAATAACATCAAAAGTGAGTTTTGAAAGTCCCTAAAGTCCTTCTGTCTGCCACATAGCATAATCTTTCACCATTACACCAACATTGTAACCAGCTCCACACTGTTATTCTGTTGTATTTAAAGATGCAGTCAGGTTTTGACTTTAACTTTTAACCTGTACGTCTTGACTCTTAGAGGCAGTGTGGTCGGTTCAGGCTTAGAGCGAATGGCCATATACCCCCAGCTGACTCATAACAAATTGGCCAAAATAATTGTATTTAGCCTAAACAAAATATATTTTCCCATTTTAAATTTACAGCCAAGTTTGGAATACTACAACTGGCACGTGTATTGTAATGTGTCACCAAACCCCATGCAGAAGACTCAGTATGCAGTGGTACGTCTGGTTTTCGACCAACCAAGCCATGCACGTCACACCATTTTTTTTTTTTCTTTTCACTACATTGGACCCATGTAGCGGACTATATTAAGTTCATATCCTTCATGCTACAGAGTATTCAGTGGTTCTGCACCTATATTTATGGAAAAATTTGTAAGGTCCTGAGCTCCTTCTTGGTAACTCTGGTCGGCTGACACTTTTCACATGTAGCTCCTAGCTGGCAGAACAAGCTGCCCACTTCCATTTGAAATTCTCACTCCCTCAATGTGCCTAAGAAGTGTGAAGACTCTCTTGTTTTGTGAACTTCTGCCTAACTGATATTAGCTATTAGATTTTGAACCTAGGGTATTCACTTGTGATGATTAATTTTGTAATCTGTCGTGTAACACTTGTTCCTAAACAGTCCCCCTGACTGATGTTTACTTGATTATCTTGGGCTCTTTTGTAAGTCACTTTGGATAAAACCATTTGCTAAGCAAAAAAATGTAGATGTAATACCTGAGTAAAGCTGTCAGCTACTGTACACTTTGAAAATAGTGAGTGGTACAGCAGAGAAAAATAGTATTGTGCAGATTGTATAAAAGTGGTGTGATGGTTAATGTGCTTTTCTTTCAACCAAAAAATCTGGGCTCGTTTCTGTCGATTACAATTAACTTTTTCTTTAGTAACATACTTGTCATGGCCCCAAGGTGCCACGGTTTTTCAAATGGGCAGTGCATTTTTACTCAGCTGGTTCATTCATTGTTTATGTGTTATTCTGTGTGTGTGGGTGTGTGTATACCTAAT
Organism: Polypterus bichir lapradei; assembly: GCA_026402145.1. Classification (NCBI taxonomy): domain Eukaryota; kingdom Metazoa; phylum Chordata; class Cladistia; order Polypteriformes; family Polypteridae; genus Polypterus; species Polypterus bichir. The sequence continues at coordinate 108,942,262 of JANRMT010062856.1, forward strand.
AAATAATCAAGAAAGTTTGTCTGTCTCAATGTTCATCACAATGCAATCACCAAGTGAGAGGAAGAGTAAATATCCAAAAGCTACAGTTTCGGTCATTATTAAAAAAAAATTTTAAATGCATGAACACAATTCCAAAAATTAAGGAAAACCCTAATACAATAAATTATAATTTAATTCGGAAAAAAAATTATATATCAAGGTTGTGAGAAGTGTGGCAAAACTGTCATATCATCCACATGTAATTGAAGCTTCTGTTCTAACCGAAATCAGAAATGGAGAGGACATTTTTTAATTTCGCATATACCTTTGATTTCTAATGTACTTCCTTTCAAATTTAAACAACTTCAGTTTCCAGCATGTCTTGCCTTTGCGATGTCCATAAATAAAGCACAAGGTCAATCACTTAAAGTTGCTGGAGTGTACCTCAAAGAACTGTGCTTTCACATGGACAGCTATATGTTACCTTTTCCGGAGTAGGGTTAGGAAAGAATTTATACGTTCTTGGTCCTAATGGCGAAACGAAAAACGTTGTGTATCATAAGGCACTTTAAATGATTTGTAGCAGGTATTATTCATTAATAATAGCAGTTTGACGTTTGTACAATTTTTGAATAATAAATTAATTGATGAATACTAATTTGAAACAGTTTCATTTTTATTTCCAACCCGAGTGACAGCCAGGCATCTACACTAGTACAAGAGTAAATCAAACATTATAGGCAAATTTTAAATTACACAGTAAATGCAATGGATAGAAACTGATGCAGTGCAACATCTTTGTGATGGCTTATGGGTTGTTTGAACACGCATGGTGTAGGGCTCTGCTATTAGTCTAACTGAAGCCAAGGCCAAATGAGCATGGATGCTCTGCTGTGGAATTGCACTCTTGTTGAACAACACGCTGTAGTAAGATTTCTTTGGATAGAGGGAGTGAAACCTGCTGAAATTCACCAAAGGCAGTTGTCTTAGTACAGAAGTGAAAACAGCATGACTCAACAAAAAACTTTATGAATGGATCGAAAGTTTTAAAGCAGAAGGCACAAGTGTAATTGACAAAGCTCGATTTGGTTGGCCATCAACACTGTGCATGAGATAGGGGATGCCTTCATCAGAGAACACTGACAGATTACTTGTACACTGTTGCTGCACATTTGGATTTGTTATGGATCTTGTTTTGGAGCTATGGATCTGCACATGCCATTGTGCATGGTGACTTGTGGTACCAAACATTTTGTGCAAGATGGGTACCTAAGTAGCTTACTAATCTACACAAGCCAACCTTCTTGGGTGAAGCCATCGTGAACATGTACATAGATCTTAGGGTGTTTCTGCCTTTACCACAAGACACGATCAGCTGAGGCAGGCCCATCACAGGCTGATCAAATCTGGGTATGTGTCACATAGTTACTAAGCAGTCATTTGGCAGCCCATACTGTCTCTTTTCATTTCAGCCATAGCCAGAGATTGCTTCCTTCAGCGACAGTGTCGAGTTCCTTAATAGCCCACCGTTCACATTCCAGACTCGCTCTTCCGCCTCAGCTGAGGGATTCGCATACCACATTTTGTTTGTTTCATATGCCTCGTCGATTGTATCCTCCCAAGGGACTGTCAGCTCAATGATGAAGACACAATGACAGGAGTTAGACCAGTGGGTGTGAGTCGGGAGGTGAGGGCTTGGTCTGATATTTCTCCCCTTCCCAGACGAAGGATATTAGTTGTGGGATGGTAGTCTGGGCATTTAGGGGGAAGGGGTTGTTTGACACTCTTACTTTTCCTCTAGTGTTGAGGCAAAGCACTTCAGTACTTGGTTATGACGATGTGAATCTTCCTTGAATTAAGCAGTTCTTATAACCTACTAGGATGTGTTTGAGGGTTTCTGGGGCCAAAGATGTTTGTTGGTGAGGGCATCACATCATATGTGGCTCTGATTATGAAACTTAGGTTCGTTTCCATGTTCCACAGCTTGCTCCATGTGATTTTACATTGCTCTATGCCATCCCACCTCATCCAGCGGCCTTATTGGGTTTGGGGGACTGCTGTGGTACATTTGGCTGCCTCCTCCTAGCAGTGCACCTCCTCCATCAACAGATGTTGACGTTCATTTAGTGTAGCCTTTTGCCATGTAGCTGTTGTTGTTCCCATACCAAGTCCCTCTCTGCCATGTTGGACTTGCCCCACAATGTTTCAGTGTTTGAGGACGGCCTTTGCTTCCTCCACTTCCAAAGCTGTGTCCCATTTTCTCCCTGATGCTAAGATTTGTGCAGCATTTCTTATGAAGGGGTCACAGGTCTCTGAGTGTCATATCCAGTCTTGCTTTGGATCATTTATACTCCTTCAAAAGGCTTGATGTAGGCAGCAAGAGGGCTCCGTAGCCATACAGGCCTATGCTGCTGCGGCATCTTTCTAGTCCAAGTCACTTCCTCATTTGTGAGCTCACCAGTCCCTCCAGCCATTTGGTTTTAGATAGTGTGACCTTGTAGATGGTAATTGGCCACATAAGATGGAGCAGAAAAGCAATCTGGAAGCACCACAGTTTCAAGTTTCCAGGGGGAGCAGTGTTGTTAATTTTCTTATGGCCAGTGATCTTTGAAGTCTGCGGTGTACCAACTTCCAAGGCTTTGGATGGGCTTCTCCTGGATCATTGGTATTGGCTCATCAAAATTGTATCACTGTCCAAATACATATGGACATAATTGTGTGTGTGTGTATGTGTATATATATATATATATATATATATACTAGCCATCCCCTGCGGCTCAGCCTGCGTATTAGTGAAAAAGGATAGTGAGGAGGGTCATGCCCGGCTCCCCACTCCTGACGTCACGCTTCTCCCTTCCCTCGCCACATAGCCTCTGTCTCAGATTAGCGCTAATATATCTCTCCTGCAAGCGAACTATGATTCTTAACGCGATGAGAGAAGTCACAAAATCAACCAGAATGTTAAAGCAAATTATAGAAAAAACCTGATCTAAATCTGTTAAGCAGTTCTCTCGTGAAAAGTGGACAGACAGACAGAAAGACATTGGATTTTATATATATATATATAGATTGTGATAATAAATCACCTTGAAACAGGAAAAGGTTTGGGAATTGGTAGTACAGTAGTGTACAGACTGAGTTCAAAACAGAAACTGAAAACTAAAGGAGGATGTCTGGCTCTTAAAGCAGGTCGGTGGAAGTGATGTCTTCTGTCCCGGAACCAGAAGTGATGTCTTCCTGGCTGGAACTGGAAACGTCGTCATTGGGCCCAGGCGGACTTTCCTGTATTTGGTCTGCAGGATAACAGAGAAAGGGTTACTGCACCCTCTTTCGGTCCTTCTATGATGTGTGTGACTCTATATATCTATAGATAAAACATATCATATATATTGTATACACAGTTTGTGTGTGTGTGTGTATGTGAGTATAAAATTCTTCCTAGTTTATGTACAATGGATATCAAAAATCCTCTAGGACTCCCTGATAATCATTTGGCTTTGTCTTTTCTGTAATAACACAATTCAGTTCATGGGGTTGTTCAGAGTGTCCCATCTGATTTATAGTTTAATTTTTACAAAATAAGCATATGGGGATATGGTACTAATATAAAACATAATGTGAGGCAATGGGGTGTATGCATCATAATTTGATGCAATGAGTAGGACATTTGAAAGATTTATAAATTATTAAGTTCTATTTTCATGTGCTGCTGAGTGTGCTGCTCAAAATGTGGTCATTTATCTTGAGAGGCCATATTATACTGAGATGTTTCCTACACTAGCTGAAGAAATATTTCTGGTGTTTTCATTATGCATTGCTAAGTACAAATACTGTATGTACTAGAACTGACAAGAGTTCACTTACGTGTTACCATCAGCTGTCTGACACCCACAAAACTATGGTGCATACTCTTTAAATATATAATTTAAACTGACAGCATCAGTCATCTGTTGATAAGAATTTGATGTGAAATCCACATTCATATTTTGAGGTCTTTTTTACCAGTGTTGTAATTATTATATATTTTCACATTGTTTTCACAGTTTTAAAGGTGTTGCTTTTTCAAGGGATTTTTTTAGTTTTGTCATTTATGTGCTGAATTCGTTAATTTTATTGAGTGTTATCTTTTCAAATTTTCTGAAACTATGTGAATCTGAATACAATGGTTGCCCACTTCTTTTGAGTCAGCAAATTTGTCTTGTTGCTCACCAGTGAATTGGCAGCAAACTTTTGTTTGTGATTCTTCAGTCAAGCTCTTTGTCGACTGTTATTTTGTGTTGCGTGAACATAAGCAGCCATCTGATCCTTCTTCTTTGTCTTCTTTGCCCTGTCAGCCTGGTTCCCTGCCAATGGGCAGATGTCGCAGTCTGTCTGTTGTTTTTCAATTTCTCTGTGCAGTTGGTCTCTTTCCATTAACCTTTGCCTGCTCGTTCTTGTTTGTCCTAACAGCTGGCCTGCCCAGTCAGGTGTCATCTGCTCAGGTGACAATCTATTTTTGCTTACTATAAGCCGAGGCTAACACAATATCACCAAAATTAAATTGGCCCAGAAAGGAAGAAAACAAACACGCAACAATGTGTCAAAGCAGGAAACCAGCATTTACAACACACACACAAAAGCAGGAGGTACTGTAGATGGATGTTTCAAATAAAGATGAATAACAATTCATTAGCAAACTAATATGAATGTAGAAGATTCAAAATAAATTAACTTGAAGAAAAGTGGCAGCAGCAAAATAATACCTTCCAGGTGCTAACTAAGCTTCATAAATTCTGTAAGTTCATTAATTTTTTTTTTTTTTATTTGTTTGTAGACTTGGACAGAATTGTGTCACCTCAGTGTAGATATCATAAAAAGGCTTGAGCTCCAGCCCTAGTCTTTCCTTTACATTTAGGATTGTTTGACACTCAGCCTTTAATTCTTCCCTTTATGCATTATTTGTCTTTGATCAGTCCTATCCAAGTCTGTTGTTTTTCCACTTTTATTATATGTTTCAAAGGATGGGGCCACAGGAGAACATAAATGGTGGAGCTTGAAAGGTACTGGGCTCAGGCATTGCACATAATGCACTTTACAAAAGCACATCCGTTGTACCCTCTTTCTTCAGTTTTTTTGCCAAGTTTTCTGTGAATTTCCCCTTGGGATTAATAAAGTATCTATCTATCTATCTATCTATCTATCTATCTATCTATCTATCTATCTATCTA
>JANRMT010062856.1:108947457-108998717 GCA_026402145.1 Polypterus bichir lapradei
CTATCTATCTATCTATCTATCTATCTATCTATCTATCTATCTATCTAGAGTCTGGAGTATCTGACCCTTGTCTCGCTTTTTTGATCTTTTCGAGTTTTGCTTAGTGATTATCTTATTGTTTTTTCTGGACTCTCCTTCTATTTGCTTCCTTTGAACCTGGCTGCTCTACTTTTGTTCTTCCATGCTAGTTTTTTGTATTGGCCTGTTTGAATGACTGACTTGTTTAAATAAATAAGTTTTTCTTTTAACCTTTTGGCCTTGTCTTCTTCATTTCTAGCTCACCCCCATCAGCTCAGTTTCTTTTGTACAAGTTGCCAGTTGTTCTCAGCAGATCAGTCTATCATCCTATAGACCTTCAAGTCAGTTTTGTTTGCCAGAGAGCTGACGCCAGGGGGCTGTGCTGCATGCACTTCCATCTGTTGAGGTTCCTGTGTGCCAACAGATGAGGTACGCTCTTCAAAGAAAATGGACATGACTTTCTGTTCATTAGACTTTGAACTTGTGCAATTTGTCGTATATAGATCCGACTCCTGAACTGGAAGAGTAAGCTTGAAAAAAGAAATGAGCTACAATAGCTGAATGTTGTGAGATTAGAATAGTATGAGGTCAAAACAGAATGTGCCAGGTGTCTAAAAGGTTCAATGCCCAGAACCTCTCCTGTTTGTTCGCATTATCGACTATGTCATGTTAAGTGTATGAAAGACTTCTATAGATGTTGTATCTTTCATCGGATTGCTTACCAACATAACTTTTTTGTGATCCTAATTCTGTAAGCACTTTTTAAAATAAAAACCTCAATCCTAGTTGATGTTCTGGGGTTGAAAAATCTAAATACCCCTGATTGACTGGTGTTGAACAAACACAACCAAACTCTAATATTGTGCTGCTTCAGTGTGGCTCAATTTAGACATTGCTGTTGGAATGTTATTAAATGGAATGGGTTCTTGTGTATCACTAATTCATAACAAAAAGAGATATTCAAGAATGACTAAAGAGGTTTTACCGACTTCAATCATGTTTGGTGAGCTAATAGCTAACCTGTCCCAGTATGCTCTTTCAGTAGTTTTCAATAATCCCTGTTCAAATGTATTTCTGTTGAATGTTATTTCAAAATGTTTTTTCAGGCTAAGCCTTTTTTGTCGCATATAAGAACATAAAAGATACAAGAAGTTTTGCAAATGAGGGATAACCATTCAGTGAATCAGTTGTGACTGGGTAGCTAATAGCTGAGCAGTAATAATGTCTTTTACAGGTTTTTTTTCCCCCAAAATGTTAGCATCTTTGTATCAAGATGGCAGAGCTGTCTCAATGTATGGGCACAATGGGCACTGACCGGGGGCCCACTATGCTTCTGATGCCTATGTATGTTATCAAAACAGGGGCTCCAGCACTCCACTTTGTCTGGGGTCCTATGATGCTGGTAAGACAGCCCTGCTGAAAGTGACACCATAGCTATTAGCTAAACAAAGAAGCTTTATGGACTGAATGGTCTCCTCTCATTTGTCAAATTTCTAAGGTACTATACTAAAAAAAATATCTGCACCACAGTGGACATGTAGAACAGCCAGAAGAGCATTGAGAATACACAAACTCCATGCAAACAGCAATTCAAACAGGAACTGAACACCAGTACCTATAGCTATGAAGGTGATGTGCTAACCAGTAAGTGAACATTAACCCCAATATGTTTATATCTCTGCATCCATCCGCTTCCCATACCCACTGTTTCTGTTATACAGAGCAGCAGTTAACCGTGAACAGAAGGGAAGTCTGTTATTGGGTGAACTTGCCCTCACATCCATGCTGACTGATATTATATTTGTTTCCATATGTACTGGATATGCACAGAAATAAAGTTAGCTGAAAGAAATGGCAGTTAGGAGTACATCTGGTAAGCTGATGTGTGTTTTCTATTAAATAAATTGGGGTCCTGTTTTTTAATACTTTCATGGCACCAGAGAGTGGTGACATGTTGCACGTTACTTAAACACATTACTCTGAACACCTGACAATAATACTACTAGTGCTGCTACTACTGCTGCATAGCTCTTTATAAGTAAAGAAGTGCTTCATAACAAGAATGCCTTTGCTCTTAATTTCCTCTTCAATATGTTTATTTTTTACTTAAGTGAAAGCATTCTACTGAATCAACTTCAATGTTTTTTTGGAGAATTTCAATGACGTTCATTAAGTCTAAATGTAGCCATCTTTGTTGCAGATTTCATTTTCTCAGACTTTAGTCCCAGGATTCTCTGCACAGCTTGTGGCATGGTGAACAGAACTGCACACAGATACCACTGTCTCACTAGCACATTATAAAGTGGCAGATATAATCATCCCTTAATTTCTATTTATTTTCATTTAATTGCTTCTGCACAAATGTGCGGATTTATACCCCCTAATGTTAAGACTGCATTGAGATCTTTCTCTTGAGAGCTCTAATAAATGAAAACAGTTATGATGGTGATAACCACAAAGACGACAACAGTTCAGGTGTCAGGCAGACAACATTAAGGTGATACACACACTGAATGTGCTACTGTAGACAGCAAGCGGAATGGAAAAAGCAAGCATTCTGTGTTTAAATACATACAGTAATCTCCGGGTGAAAAAACAGTTCATAAATAGGTTTGTTTGTCAGGCAGGTTTTGCATTTTGTTTTTGTTCTCCGAGGACTGTAAGCCTCAGGTTTAGTTTCTTAGGTATCTGTTTCGTCTGATGATTTCTGCTACAAAATTGCCTTAGCTTAACTTATTTTATGTTGTTTTACATTACTTGAGTATTTTTTTTAATTCAGAATAATGACAACCTAAAGGATTGCAAAAAAGTTCTATTCAAGTAGCTTAATTTAGCTAATTTAAATGATAAATCAATTAGAGGTCAGCAACACTTGTTAAGAAAGGCTCAAAAGAGAAATAAAGAGAGTGTACTGAGAATCCGAATGGAAGTCATGGGCATAAAGTGTGTGAGGATACGGCAGTGAACACTGAATGAAGTTTGAGGTCTCTCTTTCATTAGCGACTGTTGGAATGGTCCTTTGTAAAAGTCCATGAGAGAAGGCAGTTATACGAGAAACTGTCAGAGCTGTCTGTGTGCCACTGGACTGACTTCATGGTTGGCGACATCAGTGATAAAAGAGAAGATGACAAACATGGAACCTGTCTGGCGTGTTCTGAAATTTTACACTTATTTAGTCAGTCCTATTGAGATCAGTCGTGCTCTTGACACAAGTTTTACATTTGCAGTGAGCTTGTTATATTTTTTTAAATATAAACTTACTGTTGCTATCAATTACATCATCAGTAAATTTAATAGTAGTAGATGACAGTCTGTCTGCTGACAGCATACTGGTGTGTAGAACACCTGTGTTTCAAACCAGCATGGTGGAATTCTTTTAGTTAGTTTGTAATAAGGTGTCCTGTTGTCAAAAATCTTTTTATTTTCCACCTTGTTTTCCTCCGTTTTCATTAGGTGTGCTTTTAAGACACTGTATTATTTAAGAACCATTCATTTAAGGTTTTGAGTTAAGGATCTACACTTTTAAAAATAAAGGTGCCATAGCGGTTCTTCAGTATGATGCCATAGGGGAACCATTTTTGGTTCTCAAGAGACTCGTGAATCTTTATTCATTTAGATTTGTAACAGGCTGCATACGGTAAATAATCATGAATAGAACAGATGGTAATAGTTTTGTGAAATGCCATTGGCTCATGATTTTAAAAGGACTCTTACTGCAGACAATAACACAAAGTCCACATTTTCTTAATCTGTTCCTTCTACGTAGCGTGGCATACATTAAAGATTTTGGGGTTTTTTTTCTTCATATTAGGAAGTTTTTCAAGGGGAACAGAAGCCTTTCCAGAATGAAATGGTGCTTTGTCAAGCAGTAGTTCTATGAGGAACCACACAACCAGAAAGTGCCATTAAAGAACCATTATTTTTAAGAGTGTAGTCATCAAGAAAATGGACAGTTATATGTTAACTAGGGTTCTTCCTCTGGCTTAAGTTTTAATGTCATTTTCTATATTGTTTATTTTTGATTCATATATTACAATGATTGGGTGGGACAGTGGCGCAGTGGTAGCGCTGCTGCCTCGCAATTAGGAGACCCGGGTTCACTTCCTGGGTCCTCCCTGCGTGGAGTTTGCATGCTCTCCCCGTGTCAGCGTGGGTTTCCTCTGGGTGCTCCAGTTTTCTCCCACAGTCCAAAGACATGCCGATTAGGTGCATTGGTGATTCTAAATTGTCCCTAGTGTGTGCTTGGTGTGTGTGTGTGTGTGTGCCCTGTGGTGGGCTGGCACCCTGCCTGAGGTTTGGTTCCTGCCTTGCACCCTGTGTTGGCTGGAATTGGCTCCAGCAGAGCCCCATGACCCTGTAGTTAGGATATAGCAGGTTAGATAATGGATGGATGGATTACAATGATTTATTTTTTTATTTATGTTTATTATTTGTATAATGTATTTTTTAAATAATTTTTGTAAATTTTTTGGTTTCTATATGTGAATACTTGTTCTGCCATATCCCTTGCATTTTGTGAATCATTCCCCAAGAGGCATGGAGTCCCCATAAAGGTTCATGGGAATTGCAGTCCCTCTGTGGTATATTGTATGCACTTGGGCGTTGGTGAGTTCTCATCTCCTCTTCTTGTTTATTGTTGGTCTCGGGCATTTGGCATTTATTTTTTGCCCTGCTTAAGTATTTTGCCTTTTGCTTTATGTAGTGGGACTCAGTTACTGTTATCCATTTAGGCAGCTCTTTTTTGTATTTTTTTTAGCATTTTGCTGTATTTAACTCTTTTATTTATAAAATCTTAATTTTACAAAGATTCCCGTGAGACATTTTTTAAGAGATTGAGACTATTTATACTTTAAAACTAGTCAGGCCTTAAGTCTCCCATCAAGTCTGGATCATGTTTGCATTGGGTAAGATCCCTTTTGTGGGCATTTTGAAGTCTTCACTCCTTCGCTGTTCTTTAGAAGCAGAGATTCATGACAGCTAAATGATAATCGATTATACTTGGTAGGAGGTGTTTTATAGTCATTTGTACTTGTGTTTTTTTTTAATCAAATACTTGGTTTTTTTTTAATATCTAAAATTATTCAGGCAAAAGGATCTTCTATAAATCCTCAGGATCTGTAGTGTTTCACCCCTTTATATCTGTAGTTATGGTGCACACAAAATTACAAAAAGGGTGAGATGGCTTCCTAACGGTCCCACAAAGCAGCTCAGACATAGGCTCAGCTGCAGTCTACAAGGCTCAAAAAGGGGGCTTTAAAAGTTGAAAAATAGCTCAAATATTCAAGAAGTTTACAAAAATGTTCTTCAAGAGAGAGGAAATGTAAAACCTCTGACTTGTTAAGACCATCTTTATTAATAAATAATTTATTGGAAATAATTAAAAAATGAAGAAAAAAAATATCAAAAACCAAAACAGAAGCCAAAATGATGTGCCTGAAAAGACAATCGAAGATGAAATCCAAATAGCAAAATTCAAAAACAGAAATGGAGAATCCAATCAACCAGAAAGCAAAAGTAAAACAAAGTTTTCGATATTACCTCTGAGAACACCGATGGGTCAACTCCGCAGCCACATCTGTAAAGGCTAAGGGAGTTCCTCAACAGATGTTGTCAAGGTGGCCCCACTTCTTGGGATTCCACCCACAAAAACCAAGGAAGGAATGTAAGAACACTTAAAGACACAGTACATAAATATTAAGTAATAAACAGAAATGAAATAATCACATGAAAAATAGTAATTCAAAAACAACAGCAAAAGGGAAGTTACTCACAGGCCAGGGAATAACATTGGCTGTAACAGTGCCAGTCAGGCCATTAGGCAGCACAGGTGGCTACCTAGGATGTCATCTTCTGGGGGTTGGGTGTTAATTTAGCAGGCCAGTGTTGCTTTATCTCAGGCAGTGTGTGCTGCACTTGATGTGCTTCTTGCACTCTTAAAAATACAAAACTTTTTTAATAATAATAATAATAATAATGATAAATTTTATTTATTGGGCACTTTACATTAGCAGTAAATCTCAAAGTGCTACATAAAAAGTTTAAACAAAGATAAAGCAAGATAAAAACAGAGAAATAACAACAATAATTTTATCATTTTTGTTAATATGCTTTCCTAAATAGAAAAGTCTTTAGCTTCTTCAGCTTTTTTTTTTAAAACAGCCCACAGTCTGCTGTGTTCTTAGGCTTTCTGGTAGGCCATTCCAGTGCCGTGAAGCAGCGACTGCAAAGGCTCGGTCACCCATTGTATGAAGTTTGGTTACGGGGGGTCGAAGGCGGTGGGTATTTGCAAAACGGAGGTTTCTTGCAGTGGATTGTAGTATTAGGAGTTCCTTCGGATATTGTGGAGCATTTCCATGGATACACTGGTGAGTGAGCAGACAGAGTTTGTATTCAATATGGAGGTGGATATGGAGCCAATGAAGTGACCGAAGAATTGGTGAAATGTGTTCATATTTCCGCACCCTCATCAGGATTCTTGCAGCACTATTTTGAATTTGTTGGAGCTTTTGAAGGCTTTTGCTGGGGATCCCGATGAGGAGTGCATTACAATAATCCAGCCTGGATGAAACAAAGGCATGAACCAGTTTTTCAGCATCACAGAGGGAGAGGTAGGGACGGAGTTTGGCTATGTTTCGGAGATGAACGAATGCAATTTTACAAAGGTGACGGACATGTGCCTTTTAACCAAGATGTATGGAAAAATATTTGTTGTTTGTTTTTCAGAGAAATGTTCATACAGCTAGACTGGCAGATCCAGTCCTCTTGAACCCTTTCCCATTATCCCTGATATAACTTGTCCACAAGTTTGCTAGTCACAAACCATCATCCCCGATTCTGTGTTTCCAGTGAACGGCAGATAGTGACAGAGAGAGGCTGTTGGGCAGCATTTGTGGCAGCAGGAGTGCTAATAATGAGCTGACAGAGTATCCATAAAAAAACAGTCTGTCAGAATGACAGCATTGTAGATTATCGTTCTAGTAAGAGCAAAGCTTATGAAGGTGACAATTTTGTATAAAAACTAAACTCAAGACATTTCTCATGAATGTGCATGGAGTGAAAAGAGCTTTGGGCAACTTTCAGACTCTCTTTGTTTTTGATATTTGACATGGCCTACTGTGCTCTTATGGCTATCAAGTAGAATTCAAAGCTTTGACATTGTATAAGCTGGCCCTTTCTCTATCACTCATAATCTCAGATGCTGTTTTTGTGTTTTTTGCTGCTATCCATAGACCTCTTACATATTCACATACTGTTTGCAGTTGTAGTGTAGTGCCTAATCAAGTCTAGGCAACTCTTAAGCTTTGATATTACATAATCATTTTTCTGTAGTTCCCTCAGAACATGTATGGGGGACTTGAGCAATGTCTCAAACCCAGAAAGCCAATCTCTCCTAAGTCCACTTCTATGCATAATGGTGCTATCTGGACGTCATAGACATCACCAGATTTTGTAGTGGACAGAAAGGTTTTAAGGAAAACATTTCACATTCAACTTGAATTTACTGTAAAGTCATAAGAATTAAAATGCAAGCAGTAATGAGGATTGACCATGAGGGTGCTGGTCGCATTTCATATGATGATGTCATTGATGACTTTGCAGAAAGCAAGGTAAAACTGAAAACAAAAAGTTCTGAATGTCCTGTCAATGTCAGCCCTTAAATTTTGTGAAATGTCAGTTGTGAATGCTGTGCAGTTGTGTCAGTTTTAAGTGATAAAATGTGTAATTTACATAGATCCAGAGATAAATCCATCCATCTATTAACCAACCCGCTATATCCTAACTACAGGGTCACAGGGGTCTGCTGGAGCCAATCCCAGCCAACACAGGGCGCAAGGCAGGAGCCAGCCCACCGCAGTCAAAGACTTTGTTTAAAGCAAGTATCATTTTTATTTGCAATTTGCACATGTTTAATCTGCCTTTACTTTGGTCTACTGTAGCATGACAACTGGTTTTAAATACAGTATTTGCAAATTCATTTACGCTGAATGTTTTTTTTTTGGAATGGGGGAGCAATGGAAATCTTTATAAGGGCCTTTACATGGACTTCTACCAGCAATGGGCACTAATAAAACAGTGTCAAGTTCATATTTTTGTCTAATTCTGAATATACAAACAGAAACACCATACTAAGTAGGATTTGTCATTATTTTTGGAAAGTGAGGTCAGCACACTACAATAATAATAATACTAATAGTATTAATCTTTAAATTTACATAGTGCATTTCTCACTACTTAAAGCACTTCAGTGAGTGGGGAGCCACTTCAACCACCACTAATGGCAGCCATTTTATTATTATTATTATTATTTTTATTTTTTCGCAGGTACGCTCATCACACATTAGCTGTTAAGTGGTGAAGGTGTGAGAGAGATCGTCAGTTAGAGACAGGGGATGAAATGGATGCCAGAATGACTAAGTCATGGTGGGCAGTTTAGCAATAGACATCGGAATACACCCTACTCTTTTCAAGGGATGCCCTCAAATCTTTTATGACCACAGAGAGTCAAGATCTCGGTTTTACGTCTCATCTGAAGGATGGCGCCATTTTTACAGCATCGGTTCACCAGGGGCCTCATGTATAACGCCGTGCGTAGAATTCGCACTATAACATGGCGTAAGCACAAAAGCCGAAATATGCTTACGCACAAAAAAATCCAGATGCAGGAATCTGTGCGTACTCCAACTTCCACATTCTTCCGCTACATAAATCCCGATCAGTGTGAAAAGTAACGCTCGTGCACGCACTTTATGTAACGCCCCAACTCCTCCCAGAATTACGCCTCTTTGAATATGCAAATCAATATAAATCGCCCTTAAGCTCAGCCTTCTGTGAAAAGACAATGGGAAAAGCACTGGGGAAAATATAAGAATTTCAGCGAATACCAAGTGGCGGCAAAGGAAAAAATACTATTTGTTTAATTAAACTGTGGTATAATCAACAAAAGGAAGTTGATCGAGTGACATAGCGTGTTGGAGAAACTTGAAAGCTCACGTTCACAAAATCACACAGTGCCGGAAATAAAAAAGAAGTCACATATCAAAGTCGCCGTGAAAAGGCGAGTCATAGCCCACCGTCTGAGTGTCATATGAAAGCTTATTAGGGTACAGAGAAAAAAAAGGCACACAGTGGGGAAAAAGCACGAAATGTCAACTTCAATCTCGAAATTTCCACTTTAATCATGTAGTTTATTTTGTCATTAAAGTAGAACATCATAAACTTCATCTTAAAATTGTTTAATTAAACAGTTTCTCAAATCACATCGCAATTAAAGTAGCACGTTAAATGCTTTGTTTTGTATTTGATCTTCTATGTGCTCTATGTGTGTGAATCACTACTTGCTTCTTAAACAGGCTCTCTTCCTCCAACTGGACACAGAATCCATTACATTCGTGATATTACAGCTCTCTGAATAACTAAAATACTGAGATGTATGCGTGATATCATTTTCATGATGATAGGAGTTAAAGCACGTTATTAAACATGGGTTTCACAGCGCAGTGATTGTGTGCGACCTTCGATGAAATAATTTATTGCAGCAGTACTCAGGGGCAACTCTAGGCTTGTGGCGGCCCTGGGCAGAGGAAGAATCAGTGGCCCCTTCACCCGCTAATGTCAATATGGTATCTTATGCAAGGAGGATGGCCACGTCCGTTGCGGACACTGCATAGCCGCCTCGTGCTCATGACACAAGCATTTAACTTTTGCCGAAATTTGTCGCTGTGTTTTTAGCTGTGTTTTTAGCTGTATATATTGGCGTAGCCGCCCCTGCAGTCCTTGTTTTTCTTTCTCCAAGTAACTGATCACCACACAATCAGCTCTGTAATAGACGTTAAGTCATCTGTAAGCTTAGAGTGCTGATACTTCAAAACGTTTAAGGAACATTTAAATATCTTCGTAGTACATGTTTAATTATTCTATCCTTCACGACAGTCCCAGTGAAGAATATAGATTATTTAAATGAAGTTAAAGTTTTATCTGTATAATATAATAAACATATTTTGCTGCATTTCATCTTAAAAATGATATCGTCATCATATGTAAATACGCGCTTTATAAAGTGGCTCAGGTTGTGCAATATTATAACTGTAGTGCAAGTTTACAGTGGGGTGATTGTACTTATAAGTAAAAACAGTTCTACAAGGAGCAATTGATTAAGTGCGTTTAAAGTTCTTGGGATGAAACAGTTTCTGAACCGCGAGGTCCGTACAGGAAAGGCTTTGAAACGTTTTGCCGTGGCTGAGGTAGTGTGTTCTTGAAGCTGTATACCGATAATTCTCTTTCCGATCAGCTGCTGCTGTGATTCACACTCAGATACAGTGATATAAATACTCCGAGTGGTGCAGTGAGAGTAATATGGAAAAAGATGATCCGCTGTGGCAACTCCTAATGGGAGCAGCTGAAAGAAGAAGAAGAAGGTGCAGTGAGAGTAACAACGCTAAAGCAGTTATGGTATTTGGAATAATATGGCTATTCCCTGGACCATTATATTGTTACAAGTTAATTACAATCAGATGCATTACACTAATAAACAATATGCGGTTAGTTTCAGTGTATTTATAAAGTCGCGTCAGAAAAATAAGGAGTAACCACACAGGAACAGTAGCACTGCTTTGATGATGGGTGCCGCCAGTCTGCAAAACTGAGCAGAGACCTTGCGTTCGACAAGGTATGAGGTACTGTGGAAAAGTGTGTGGCTTTACGCCAAGTGTATATACATCGCGATTTGAACGTGGAAAAGTTCTTACGCAACATTTCTGTGCGTACGCACCGTTTTTACATGAGGCCCCAGGGCATTGGGATCCACATTCAGACCACAAGGTAAGCACCCCTGCTATCCTCACCAACACCTTTTCCAGCAGCAACCCATGCTTTTCCTAGATGGTCTCCCATCCAAGTAATGCCCGGGCCTGAACATGCTTACCTTCAGGTGGAAGGATTATATGGAAGAAATGCAGTAAGCAGACCATTCATGTCTACTGCTGAGCAAGTGCTGATCATGGAAATCAGCCCTGACGAGCAGTAGTTTCCCAGCTAGCGGGACAGAATCCTATTTATAAAAATGCATCACACAGTATTGGCTTTCTTTATTTTCAGAAAATCTGATCAAAATATGCTGGTGATGAGACAAGAATGTCCGCTTTGTATGGAAATGGTTTAATGTGAAACGGGACTAAGGTGAGAGTCAGCTGTAGAGCTGCCTCATGTTTATTGCTCTCTTGCCTGGCAGTAATATTTACCAGGAGCATTTCAGCATTTTTTTGCCCAATGTTATCTATCAAACAGGTTTCATTTTTACAGAATAGAGGAATTGGAAAGCAGATTTCATAAAAGTATATTGGTTTTCTAAATGTGTCAATGCTTAAATAAAAAATGAGTAATATTTCAACTGACAGGTGATAAAGGAACCGTATGTTATGCATAGCCTCACTTATATCTCTGTGCTGTCAAGTCAGTGAACAGCAGTAAGGCAGCAGAGTGATGATTTAATTTATTTCATCAAATCTACTCAATATAGATTTGATCACCACCTCTAATTTTAGCTGACACCAGTCAGCAAGGGTCTTCATAGTTAGGATTTTGCCCCCATTGTCTTTCAACTTCACAAAACGTTTGCCTTTAAAGAATGAGTTGTACTGTGGCGAAGTACTTGCTTAAGTGTAAAATAAAGTTAAACCCCAATGATAAGAAGTTAGTAGTTCAAACAAATCAATGACACGGAGTGAGATAATAAGCACTAGCTAACTTGGAACTTGTGTGACACTGAGCTATGGGGTTATGAACAAGGTGACGAATCATATTTTTTGTTAGCAAGTTTCTCTTCTGTCTAGTATGAGGTTTTGTACTACCAGATTTTAACTGATCAGCATCAGAAAGAAGGATGGCAGTAAGCAAGGCGTGCGTGCCTACTGCTAAGTGCATGCTGATCATGGGCATACCCATTCTGACGGACAGATCATGGTTTAATGCAAATTTTGCGAGATTAAAATGTAATTGCCTATGTAGTAGATTGAAAGAGCCTTAGGCATTTCTAGGAAACTCTTTGGAAGATGTTATTCTTAATACTTCTGAGTGTTGAATAATGCACACTATCAAAAGATGATTTAAGTGGATGCTTTAGTCTCTGCTAGTACTGGGGCATAGAGGTGATTTTAAATAAAGTGAATTGGCAGTCTGGATAATGTGAGAAATGGAAAGGAAGAATGAGTCCATCAAGAAATTAATGGAGTGCTTCAAGCTTCTTTGGTACACTATGTTTGATATGCAATATCGCAGTCTTTCGATCATCTTTCTTCCAGTTTAACTATATGTTGTTGTAATCAAGTCATTCGGCCATTTTCAAACTAATTTTTTTCTTTTCCTTTATTTCAAAAACCAATTCTGGCAACTTCTGACTGAAGGAGAAGTCAATCCCAGTTAGGCTCACTCATGCCAGGTCAATTTGGAGTCTTTGTTTAATGTAATGTGTACTTCTTAGGGGTGTAGGAGCACATCAGAGTAACTGGAGAAAACCGATGTGAAGACCTTTTAAACCCCATAGTATACATCAGTGTAAAATCTAATTTAATGTGTTTAAAATTAAATTGTACACGTGAAAGGGTACTTGCTTTTATTTTTTAATGTCAGGAGTCAATTCATTACTTTAATGGTAGTCTTATTAATAGCTTTGATTATAACCTTTGATTAAATCTAATACTTAAATAATAGCTAAATGCCTAAAAGACATTTTAGTTATTTGGGTAGCGTGATCAGTTGGATAAGGCTTTGATCTGCAAACCACTTGTCCCTAATTCTACTCGTACCACCAACTCATTATCTGACCTTCAGCAAATTTCTTAGCAAGGTCAAAACATGAAAGGCAATGGCAAAGGACTGTCATAATTAATAAATGTAATCGACTAACAATTTTAGTTGAATTATATTTTCTTAATCGACTAATCGTCTCTGCTTCTCCGCTACATTACATACTGGCATGCTACAACCCTCTCTACTGTTTATTCAGTTTACTAATCTTGGCAGCAGCTTCACTACAATTAACAGAAGTTTCTTCCAAATATCAGGCAAAATTCTCCTCTGTGTAGGAGTATTTCACCTGAAAATCAGAGAAAATGGTTGTTCATTGTGTGTAAAGAATCACATGATGTTATAAAACAGCACTAGTTCAATGCACCTGAAGAGGAAGCACGCTGGAAGTATAGTACAGAACAAGCCAACAATACTGTACATAACACACTTACACTTACTTACTTAGCTGTTTGATAATTGTTCTTTTAGTCTTGTGAAGCTAGTTAACTTGACAAATCATGCTAGCCACTTGTGTCGGGATGAGCATTAGAGCCATGGTATTTCTTCAGACAGAACATATGAATTATCTTCTAAATACATTTGTCAGTTGTCACCATTATTACTAACGAGTGCACTGAGGTAAAATAAATATTTCAGTACACAGGTTTGCTAAATACAGTAGACTAGTTTGTTAAATGCACTTGCCAGCTTTATTTTGGGAAGAGCCACATTTTCAAACTCTGCCAGACATTTATGCTGAGTCTGGCAACTTGTAACCCTTTAACTGTCATCTCATGGATCTGAAAGAAGACTACTTATCGGTTTTTACTTGAGCAGCAAAAACGTTCTATAGAAACATACAGTAGGTCGGATTTATAATCATTTTAAGTATGTCCTTCAATCAATAAATTCTAAATAAGTCATCATCCAGGCTGATTTAGGATGATGTATTTTTTTAATCTAGCGCACTTGACACAGTTTTCCAAGCTGAAAGAGAGTTTGCAGCATAGCAACATGCAACTGTCCACTGGCACAGATGACGGCTGCTGGGATGTTGTTTTTTTTGTAACAAAACACAGTTTCTATAGTAGTTTAGATTGGCAAAGGTGCTCAGCAGAATCCTGGTTTTAACATTAACAGGTTACGCATGTCTGTAAGTAAAGTGGTTCTGAGCTCTTTCCATGTTCTCTCTTAAGTCGCTACAGCCAGGCTGATAACCGTCATGTCATCCTTGTGTCACTGGAAAGGAGTGCCATGAAAGAGCAATGTGTGCGTTGTACTCGGTGCCACCGATGGTGTGTTCTGTGGTGTAAAGGTTTTCTCCCACTTCTTCAATTTGCCTCCTACAGTATGTATGAAACAAAGAGTATTTTTTAACAGAAGAACTGTTCTGAGTGAACTCATTTGTATGCTGCACAGATTTTTGATGGATGAATTTTCTTTTTCATCAAGAAAATATGTTATATGCACAGAACAGAAACACGTGAATACCAAAATGTCAACATACGTACTATATCAAGTGTCCACTTCTGTACTGATGCAGATTTAGTACACATCCTTCATATGTTAGGTTTTAAGACATTCACCAATGCACAGCCTGATGTTGAGAAGCAGATTTCATTGCACACTTGTCTTATATTTTTTGGTTGCCTACACATGAGAGGGTAGAATGTCAGTTCCTGACCTGCATGATTGATGTGCCCCTTGTGCTATAGGCTTCTACAGCGCAACACTTGGTGACTTGCACAGAATTCCTCTGATGTGGACATTGACAGTTGCTGCATTGTGAACAGAGCTTAGGAGCCTAACATCTTGTTTGTCCTTGCACTTGATCACAATTATTTTGCCTCTTTGTCAGGCAGCTACTGTTGCACCATGGTGAACCTTCACTTGACCGAATTCACTGGGCATGTTAAGGCGGTGTGGTCATACGGTGCTGTATGCAACAGTTTTACTATCCGAGTCAACATTTGATGAACAGAATACATCATCTTCACTATAACTCAATTCGAGCAACAGTTCAATTTGAGCTCATTCCAAAACTACTTTTATGGCTTTTTGTTTGCCATTGTGTTGCTCACTGGGGGCTTCTCACTACACATAAATACTGATAAGTTACATTAGAGTTTTCATAAAGTAGTAGAAAACAAAGAATTATTCATGCATTTTTTTTTTTTTTTTTTGCAGCATGACGTTATTTCATCCACTAGATGGCAGAAGAATACTGGCCAGAGAGTTATTCGGGCCTAACCCTATAAGGCAGTGTTTCCCAACCTCGGTCCTGGGGGCACACTGTGGCTGCAAGTTTTTGTTCCAACCAGCTTCTGTTTTTAATCGGACTCCTGGGCTAATTAAGTTATGTGTTATTTCCCAAGTTCTGTGTTTTGGGAACAATATAGAAATTAGAAAAATAAGTTTGGTAAAAAAAAAAAAATCTCTCTATATTAAAATGTTCCAAGCAGTTATATGGGAATAATGTATTTTTTTTCTTTTTAACAATCTTTTCATCTTGATTTTCATTCTACTTTTCTAGGTGTTCTAATTGTTTAATTAATCCATTATTTACTAATTAGTGGGTCTGATGATAAAGTAATTGCAGCCTTTGATTATTCAGTGCCAGCATGTCTGCTCTGCTCATTTTTAATTGTCATTAATAAGATACAACGAAGGGGAAAAACTGCACAGAGAAAGGGCAAAATATTATGAAATCAATAAAAGAGAATTAAGCATTTAAATCTATAGCAAAAGCAGAAATGTTTCTAAATGTCTTATAAATGTAAAAACCATGCTGCCATGCTTTTCTGAATGTACAGGGTGGTCCAGATCTAATTATGCAATTATGAAAAGGCAAACACATCACACCCGCTGTTCGACAAACAACCGTCTCCCCGCCATTTTGGAATGCAGGGCAGGCGCTGCCATCTATCGGCAACAAAAAGAATTTTTTGTAAATTCTCTATGTAATAAACTTAATAAGTTATAGCGCAATGAAAATTGCATAATTAGATCTGGACCACCCTATAGAATAAAAGAAAATTAATACCAGCTAATTAAATGAGATCAGTGTTATCAGGTGTTGTCACTGATTAGGAATCTGGTTGGAACAAAAATCTGCAGCCACAGGAGGTCCCCAGGACCGAGGCTGGGAAACACTGCTATTCAGAGGTGACTGTGTGCAGAGGGTGCAGACCTATAAATACCTGGGAGTGCAGCTGGATGATAAATTAGACTGGACTGCCAATACTGATGCTCTGTGCAAGAGAGGACAGAGCCAGCTATACTTCCTTAGAAGGCTGGCGTCCTTCAACATCTGCAATAAGATGCTGCAGATGTTCTATCAGACGGTTGTGGCGAGCGCCCTCTTCTACGTGGTGGTGTGCTGGGGAGGCAATTTAAAGAAGAGGGATGCCTCACGCCTGGACAAACTGGTGAGGAAGGCAGGCTCTATTGTAGACATGGAGCTGGACAGTTTGACATCCGTGGCAAAGCGACGGGCACAGAGCAGGCTCCTGTCAATCATGGAGAATCCACTGAACAGGATCATCTCCAGACAGAGGAGCAGCTTCAGCGACAGACTGCTGTCACTGTCCTGCTCCACTGATAGACTGAGGAGATCATTCCTCTCCCACACTATGCGACTCTTCAGTTCCACCCAGGGGAGTAAACGTTAACGTTATACAAAATTATTGTCTGTTATACCTTCATTGTTATCACTCTTTAATTTAATATTGTTTATCAGTATGCTGCTGCTGGAGTATGTGAATTTCCCCTTGGGATTAATAAAGTATCTATCTAGCTAGCTAGCTATCTAAGGTGTAACATTACATGTCACCCCAAACCTGATGGTTGCAATGGTTTAACTCCAAATGCATAGAATTCCAAACCTGAGTCATGCTTGGTGTTAACACCAAGGAAGATAAGATACGTAGTAGGTTGCTTTTGAAAAAGTGTAAAATTTCTGATGAACATCAAAAATTTTAAATGAACACAGTCTTTGTGAGCATATTGTTAGCTCTGCTCATCATTTTTATAAATAAACATTTAACTGTGATGATGGCAATAACAACCAATGGGAATTAAAAAAAATGCTCACTGTGCCAATGTTATCAGTGCAAAGATTAACTGTTACTGAACAGTTTAGCTTATAATTTAATGTTCTGCAGATACAAAAGTGTATTGGTATTACCTCAGTCTCCTCTTCAAGAGATATGAGTTGCTCATCTTCTGCAATATGATTTCAGTTTGTACCATTTATATTTTACAAACATTATTAAGCCACTGTGTGCCAAATATGCCTTGCAGCTATATTCATGATGTCTATGAACAGCATCTATTTCAATTTAAGATGGATTTTTTAAAAATACATGTGAAATGAGGCTTAGAGTAGATGTATTGTAACATCGAGGTTTAAAAGAGCCCAGAGACCAAATTGTTACGTCTTGTTTCAAGTTGGACTGCTGACATCGAGTTACTGTTGGTGTTCTACCCTTTAATGCAGCAGAGGACTCAGGTGTGTTGCTCAAAAAATGTTTAACAGAGGACACTCTGAATATTTATATCCCATCTGTGATCCCAGGACTAATTATAGAGGGAAGCTATAAGTAACCTTAAGAGTGGTTTAAGGACCACTCCATGCAAGAACAGTTTGGAGTTAGAACTTGATTGCTGATCTGGGGTGAGGTTCAGGGTCAAGGAGTAATAGTGAGAGAAGGAAAGGGAGGAGCTTAGGAAAGTACTTTATGGCAGTGTTGGCAGTTGGAGAAGCAAAGGTGGAACAGAGGAGTAATGGTTAATGCTGCTAATTCACTAATGTGTTTAAAAGTGTATGCCTGGTAATTGGTTTTATGATGTTTTAATGGTCACCCCAGATTTAATTGAGTTTTTTCCAAGTGCTCAGATTTTTCTCCCATATCTCAAAGATGTGTAGTTTAGGTTAGTTGTTGATTCTAAGTGGGAACAGTACAGTACAGTACTTGTGTGACTGGGCTCAGCAAGAGTAAAGGGCCCTTCTTTGCGATGGTTGGTTCTAGAATAGGCTCCGGTCTCCTGCAATACTGAAATGGATGTAAGTGAATTTCAGAATGTTTTGTGACTTTTTTGTTATCTTTTGGCTTGCTTATTCCAGAGTAGAGCAACCTCTGATGATGTAATCTTATACAGCACTTTTTGTATTTACACTCAAAACGCATTTTTGGGATAAAATTGGTTTATTTACCGCATCCTGACTGTAGTGTCTTTCTCTGTAAAGTTCTTAGTGGTCTTGATGAAACTTACTCTTCCATCCTCAGTATGACATTTGAAGTAAGATTATCTATTTTTTTGTCAGTTTTTCTGTGTGTCTTGAATCAATGCATGGACATCATGGTCAAGAAGTTGCTTTTTGCCCTTACCGAGATCACCATAGCCGTTATGTGTCATGAAGTATCAGCAGCTTGAACAGTATTCCCCACTGAAACTCCTGTGCAATTTGCACCAACAATCAGCTCACATACAATGTCATTGACATCTATTTTTCTGAAATGTGAGAATCAATGTATTGAGTATCCAGCATTTTTTATACATGACCTTAAGCATGATAGGATATTAACTACATAATTATCTTAATTACCACTTCTGTGCTGAAGCACCTGCTCTCAATACCATTAACATCACTCATTTTCTAAATTCAGAATATGGGAGTGAACGTTTCTTTTATTTTGTCACTTAGTGGTATTTGCTTATATAGAACTACCATGTCTTGTTTGATAGCGTAGGTGAAGAGCTTAGTGTTATAATTAGGAGTCCCAAAGCATGCAAGTCCCAAAACACTTCCAAAAATGCCCACTAGGTGGGATTTCCCATCAAACCTTAGGTAAATTTAAGGACAAAAGTTTTATTCTCATAAAATTCCAGGTTACACTCAGAAGCTCTGAAGAGCACAAAAGGCAGAAAGGAGCTTTCTGAAAGGGCAAAGTCCCAATACAGTAATCTAAGGCAAGGTAAAAATAAAAATAGAGCAAAAGGTAAAAAATCCAGAAATAACAATAAGCATAAGCACAGCAAAAAAAAAACTCATCACTCCATAACACATCCAAAATTAACAGGCAGAAACTACAGGGGACCATCCAGTTTTATAAGGCGGAGGGCAGTTTCTAGCAGTGGTTGGCAGGTAGTCCCACTTCTTGGAGGACCACTGACAACAAACCTAGAACATAACAAAGGCAGCGTACATAAACAGACAAAATCAAAAAAAAAAGAATGATGAACATAATCAACATAAGGAATCGAGAATAAACAAAAGGGATATAAAACATGAATTTGAACGTGAGTGATGGGAGAAATCCTGGTTGAAAAATAACAGACCCAAATCAAATAAACCAGAGGCAAAGTCAAGGTAACAATGCACTGAGTTCAAAACCTTGTCTATTAACCTTTCCTTATATAAATCGAATATGAAAAGTCTTGTTTTTATAGGCTTTTTCCATGAACTTGGAAGTACTGCATCCCTTTTGTGCTTTAGAAACACCAAAATAACATAAGACCTTCAAAGAAAACAGAGTCTCAAAATGAAACCCCAACTAACCATGAAAAAGGAAAATGTAGAATTTTTATAAGTAAAAAGATTTATTTTTCAGAGAGCTCTCGTAAACAAAGGGGTATTTGATTAACACTAAAGACAAAGAAGGAGTTGCCGAAAACAGTGTCCCGAATCTAATAGAATAGTTGAAAAAACAGAGCAAAAGTTTGAAATCCAGAAAAGTAAATCACAAGCAAAGCAATAAACACTAGAACTCACTCAACACCATGAGTGCATTTAATGAACCTGAAAGGACTGTGGGCTTTCCTCTGCCTTTAAAGTGCAGAGGGCAGTCCCTTGACAATGATGGGCAGGTGACCTCACCTCTTGGGAAACCAACCAGAAAATAACATAACATAACTCACGAATGGATATGTAAAAATAAAATTAATTACAGGAATAATGCACATAATTAATAAAAATAACATTAACATAAACAATAGAACAAAGAAGACATTAAAAGGACTTTGAATACTAGGTACACCATGTTTGAACAACAACATTTATTTATATAGCACATTTTCATACAAAAAGTAGCTCAAAGTGCTTTACATAATGAAGAAAAGAAAAATAAAAGACAAAATAAGAAATTAAAATAAGACATTAGTTAAAATAGAAAATATGTTGAAATAATGTATGAGAGCTACTATCATATATAGGAGGACCATGATGACGAAATACATCACTGATTTGCATGTCACATGACCAGCAATGAGCATAATAGTAGTTACAAAAATGTCCATGGCTATCAAAACTGTCGTAAAATGACAAGAGACAGCAGAAATAATTTTATAAACAAAATTATGATAAAAAATAAAATTTATTAAACATTAGTAATACACAACAAAAATAAACTAAAATAAATCAGAATTAAATTATATGCCATCACAATTTAAACACATAAATACCTAATATATATAAAGTAAATTGACATGATTCCAACAATGCAGTTTTGATTTCATTTCATCTTGGACACTCATCAGTAAAGATGGGATCGTGAAGCGAGGAATCTGCAGAAATTTTAATTGAAGCAAGTCTTTCAATTTGCAGCCCTGCTCATTTATGAAGCTTAAACTTCAGGTGCTGTACAGAATGAAGATCTGGTTTGTTCTCTCTTCCCATATTTGTTACAATTATTCATACTATTCATTTAGAGCATTTCACTTTTCCTTCATTCATCAAGTGGCTTGAAGCCTAACATACTGTGTGTGTGGGTGTGTGTGGTGGAGGGGTTGTCTCCCCACCACACAACACTAAGAAACAACACAAGGTCTAGTTGTCTTAATTCTGTACAAAATAAATAAATAAATTGAGGCATCAAAAATTTTTTGGTGGTTTACAAATATTACTTTGATCTAAATTGAATTTACTTGCAGAAAGTAATCTTGTTAAAAGTGCCATATACCTTTTTAAATTTAGGCATGAATCAGATATTTTCTGTGTATTGTATGCTATTCCTAGGAAACGTTCTCATCGGCTTTGTAAGTTTGGACTGATCCATAATAAGCAAATAGAAGTGAGTATGTACTTGGTAAAGAGCATACAGAGGGGCTGTATCAAAGTCTGGCGTGGCAGACCACAAGGCAATGCAGTGGATGGTTAGGCCACGAGCCCAGTTCATCACTGGTGACATGCTCTAAGCCAGACAAACATACACACTACAGCAACAGACTTTCCAAAATAATGAAGTCCAGTAAGCAATATCAGAGTATCTGGTGTGAAACCAGCAGACTCACAAGCAGTTTTACTCCCTACAACATCGCTCTGCTAGTACATATTTGCTCATTTGCTTGACATAACTCAAAGACCCTTACTGTGAGGGGCATTTGGATTGGCAATTTGTTTGCACCTCTAACTTAATCACACTTATATCATGTAGGTCCACTGTTGTTTTCTTTTATTGATAATAGTGCAGCTCATTTTCTATCAGATGATCCTTTACTGTTGGGAACTTTTTGTAGTTTAGTCTCTTAATTGTAATTGTTATCTTTGAGTCATGTCTACTACCCTGTGTTTTGACCCCTTGTACTACAGCTCAAATTCCAAAAATGTTTGGACAGTAAGGGAAATGCTAATAAATTCTTTTAATATTGTGCTATATTGAAAATGCTACAACAACACATTATTTGAAGTTTTACCTTGTGAATGTAATTATTTATTTAAAAACACTCATGTAAAACCTGATGACTGCAACACACTCAAAAACGGTTGAGAAACAGCCTATTTTTCTTTTAGCAACACTAACTATGCATTTGGAAACTGAAGATGCAAGTCTTTGGAACTAAGTCAGCAAGCACAATATTCCCCCATTCATCGATTGTGCAGTTCTTCAACTGCATCTTCTATGGAGCCTCTGCTCTTCATAATGTGCCACACATTCTCAATCAGGCCATTCCAATGTCTGGGCAGAATATCATTTGGCATTGTCCTGTTGGAATATGCAGTGACATTCAAAGAGAAGATGGCATCTGGGTGGCAGCATATGCTGTTCCAAAATTAGGATATTTTTTCTGCCTTACTGGTGCCCTCACAAATGCCATGGGCACTGACACACTTCCATAACATTAGAGATGCTGGCTTTTGGACCTGATGTTGATATGGTAACTGCCAGGATGACACTTTTCTCTTTGGACCAGTGAATACAATGGTTGTCTTTCCCAAAAACTTTTCGAAATGTTGAATTGTCCTATTACAAAACACAATTCCACTGTGCTACTTTCCATCTCAGATGAGACCAAGCCCAGAGAAGTTGGTGGTACTTCTGGACCGTGTTGATATGTGCCTTCTGCTTTGCATACTAAAGGCTTAATTTGCATCTGTGGATGCCACAGTAAACAACGTTCCAGAGCCCATGTCTTCATATCCATTACAGATGCATGGTAGTTGTTAAGTTTTCTATGGCATTGGAGAACACACTCGTATAGGAGGAGTTTTTGGTTTTGCCCTTAATGCACCAAGAAGTGACTGGTTTCCTTGAATCGTTTAATTATACTGTGCACTGTAGAGGGTGAACTGCCCAAATTCTACCACTTTGTCTTTGGGAAATATTGTTCTTAAGTGTTGGATTATTCACTGATGCATCTAAGGGCAAATTGGCAAACCTTGCCCCATCCTTCATCTTGAAGGACAAGGCCTGTTTTTGCCTCACCTGTTGTTATTTCAGCTTGTCACATTGCCATTAGTCGTAGGCCACCCCATCACAATTTTTTGGAACATGTTGCAGGCACCAATTCCAGAATAAATGTATATCTCCAAAAAAACAATGCAGTTGATTTGGTAAAACATGAATTATCTTGACTTTATACTGTTTCAGTTTGAATACAAGTCAAAGTAAATTTATAAATCACTCCTTTTTGCTTTTTATTAGCATTTTCCATGCTGTCGGGACTTTTGTGAAATTGGAGTAACATATGGTTGGCTTATGTAGGATTTTCTACACAGGTAGACTAGCAACAAATTCTTTCATTTTATTGTTTTGTGTCTGTAGTAGTAGGGTGTTGTACCATGTTAGCCATGATGGATACAGCAAGAAGTCAAGCAAAATGACATTACAAGCTGCCTGAAGAAGAGGCCTTAGTTGTCTTGAAAGCTTGCGTATTGTAATCTGTTCAGTTAGCCAATAAAGCCAATGCTTGCTGACTTAACCAACTTGCGTCATTGTGCTTCACTACTCACTGTATTGTGTCTTAATGACAATATATTAAATTGAACAATTATTGAAATATTTAAAATGTAATATAATCAAGTCCCCTTTTACAAATGTGTTTATAATGATCTATCCAGATTTTTTTCCATCCTTTGAAATCAGTGCATCTGAGATGGCAAGACCACCCACAACTCATCCCATAGACCCTGACTAATTAGAAAATTTTTTATTTATTTATTTATTTATTTTTTTATTGTGTCTTTTATTTTTCTATTCATTTTGTAAAGCACTTTGAGCTACATTTTTTTGTATGAAAATGTGCTATATAAATAAATGTTGATTGATTGATAGAAAATGGATCAATGAATGTGAACCGCTGTATAGTGCAGATTTCATTTCTTCTTGTCAAAAAAGCTCAAGTACTGTAATACTTGACCAAAATTTAAATATACAAGTGAAGGAGGCTTTCACTTCTGCTGTAGACATTAAAATGTGTACCATGTTGTTTTGGAAGCAAAAATGCCATTTCAGTCAGCATAAAAACAGTGCTTGTAAGGTGCTTCTTCCTTTCATCCATGCACACATTTTCTAAACCCACTAATTTTGTGGCTCATAGTGCTATGATTATAGTTCTGCGCTTTGAATGGTTTCTGAATGAGCTGTTTACAATGATGTTCAGTTTTACTTTATCAAACTGCTGAAAATATTGTAAATACATTTCTTTTGATAATATGTTTTACTGTTTATTTTATAAGCTTATGTAAGTCAAATACATAACTCTGAAAATTACTACTCTGGTGCTTTGCTGGTATCAATTCATTGTACAAGTATTGTATCTAGTCTTCTTTTAAGAATTTTTTTTTTTTTTTACAGAAATTAAAGAGTGCATGTTAACAAAAATATCAATGTCACACATTAGAGTGGCTCTGTCTCATAGCGTAAGAGTACTGCTTTGATTGCCAGCCACTGTCCATGCACTTTCTGTCTCCTTTGTTGCATGCTCTTTCTAGGTCTATAGGTTCAATGCCAGGTGCATGATGGGCCTGTATAAGTAAACGATTATGTTATTATTTCAAGTAATTATTGATAAATTGTGATTAGGTCGCTCTCGAGAACAAGCTTAATTTCAGCCTGCCAGCATTAAGTCAGTCAGGGTTTTTGCCTTGGCTTAATTTCATTTTTGGTGTAGGTAATGTTTTGTTTTGTTTTTTTTGTATTTTTTTAATTTACCAATTTTTCTTGTTTCATTATTTCTGTTTTCTGTTTTCTTTTAGTATTTTTCTTTGATAAGTTTTCTTTAATTACGTAATTTGCAAATATGTGTTCATGTGTGATATTCTCACATGTTCTTTGTGCTTTGTGAATGGTGCCCCAGGAGGCGGGGCCACCCTAATAACTAATAACTAATATGAAGCCTAAAAACTGGATTCATGACACTTGAGTAGGACTGGCTGTTAAGGTTTAAACAAGCCTTCATCCCTGGTCTCCTACCTTCTACTTATGTTGTTCCGCTCCCATGTTCTGAATTACCTTTAGATTATTTGTATATTTTCTTGAATTATTAGTTTGCAGAACTTTGTTCTTGTTTTTGGTTTTTGAATATACAGTAGTCTGTCCCAGGAGATTTTTGGCATTGTTAGCTTTTTAGAATCATGGGGAGACACAATTTTATTTTTTGCCAGTTTGAATCTTACCAAACGTTTTTTAATAATATCAGTATGGCATCATTAATATGAAAACAAGCATATTTGTAGTGATTCCCTACTTTATATTGAAAGGATGTATACAGAGCCCTAATAACAGGGCTTGAGTAAAGTGAAGTCAAGGAACTCTATATTTCTGTAGGGATTTCATCATTTGTTTCTTATTATTCCATCTTCCTTAAAAATGAACACTTTCAAGCCATTTGGACCATTTTCAAAATTACTAATTAATTTGAGCCTCTAAAAGGGTATGAAGTTGTCAAACCTTTCTTATTGTTCCAGACTACATTTATCATCTTGGCCTACTCTAGGGAGTGAACCACTACTTCTTGACCCTTAACTATTTAAAAACATAATGCAGCTTTATACTTGCAGTTATTCTTCTGTTGGTTTATGTGTCTTCAATATATCCCCGTTATTTTTAAATAATGACACATTTTAATCCCTGGACGTTGATTGTATTTGGCTCAATTTATTTTTCCTTCTATCGTGACGATCATCCTAGTCTTTACTGAAATGCGGCCTCATAACAGGAAGACTCCACCATAGTGCATAGGAGGTAAGCTGGGCCAGATTTACCTGGGCATTCAGGTCGTTTTTTTATATGAAAGCAATGTTTACCACATGGCTTCATTGTCAGGCGTGTGCCCTCTTCCACAATCTGTGCGTGTTTCACAGTATTTGAAGTTTTCTGAGAAGTGACGTTTGCCTAGACAATTGCCCTTGAAGGCTACTTTGGTCTCTGCACTGGATCTGTAATTCTGTCTGTTATTCCAGGGTGGTATTTAGGTTTTTTTATCATTTCTATTCACCTCCTGACAAATTCTTATTTTAATTCTTATTTACTTCTGTTTGTTGTAGAAGGATGCTTATTTTTGCTTGATTATTTATATCATTTTTATCTCCTAATTGAAACAGTTTTACGGTGTTATCAGATCACCTGTGACATGCACCTAACATGAAAAGTACTAACTAACCTCTGGAGTTTCTTTCTTAATGGAAGATAAGAAGTAATGTCAAAATCCACCATGTTACTCTTACCTATAAACTCTTATTTGTCTCACTATCCTTATTGTACCCTGCATATTCTACTCTAGAGACCTTTATGGCAGGCTGCTTGCTGTCTGGGACTACCTTTTATTTTTATTCATTTACTTCAACCCAGTTTACCACCAATAGAAGATTTCACAAAGCATCTTTCACACCCTCAAGGGACTGCAGCTAGACAAACAATGAGCAGTCCACCACTCAACAGTAATAGTAATCAATAATCAAAGATAGACATTGACTGTATGCTTTTACTTATACATTATATTTATTTGCATAATAACCAGTAGCAGCACATATAAGCAATACAAAGAAATATATAAATTGGGTGGATTTATGCAGTTTGCTTGCAGTCCAAGATGACATTTCCCAGATGGTTCAATTTCTTAGTTACTTATTGCACAGTAGAGCAGAGAGAGTGGAGTGGAGACAGAGCTTCTTGGAAAGTGTCCAGCAGTTAAGCAAATAGCAAGTTCTATTTAAACACTTGAGGCTCCCCTCAAAGTGTCAGAAGGGCAGCAACTGAATCAAATACTCTTTTTTGCAACAAAGCACCATCTGAACTAAAAAGTAAATCAAAACTGAAATGAAAAGCTAAACTCTTTTTGGAAAACACCCTAATAAACATCAAACAACCCCTCAAATTAAACACACACGATTGGCTTACTGTCCGCTAGCAAAGGAGCTAATATTTTTACAGCTTCCCAAAGCATAGGAAAGTTATTGTAAAATGGCAAGGTTGATTCCATTGAGAATCAAAAGCTGCAGTAAGCTGCGGACAGACTGGCTATATGAAATATTCTAAGGTTCTGCTTAGCCTTTCATCTTTCCCACAATACATTTCACTCCTGTCCAGCTTAACAAGCCTTTCAGGCCTCAGCCGTTTACTTGAAATCTGTGAGTTGAAAAGGTCACAGCATCCCCCACTTTGAGTGCTTGTGAGAAAATTCCAACTATTTTATATTTTTAATGTTGCCTATCTGTTTGTTGGTAGTTCTTATTGAAATTCACTACCAATTGTGAAACACAGTTCTTCTGAAATCATGTCAGCCAAATGAAGTAGCCACAAATGAAGTTATTTCAGCTCTTTCAATGACTGCAGAATGAAACTGGACATAAACGAGCTATGATCTCTGGTATACTGTAATGCAAAAAAAGGAACAATTTGCTACATATTAACTGTAAACTTATGTGTAGCTTTCATTACAGCTATGTTGTGAAAGTCTTGAATAAAACTACTTTAATCAGTGTGTAGCACTCCAAACAATGGGAAAAATCCTGCTGTTCAACTCTGTAAAGGCATTTTATATTGTATAAACATTCCTGTTTACTATAAACATATAACTGGATTTGACTACAGTAACCTTCACTGTTCAAGGAAAAAACAGAAAGCATGATCCGAATCAAAGTGATGGATAATTAGACAGTAAATATGTGTAACAGAACATAGTGCAAATCCTAGCTCCCACTGGGAGTGCTAAACAGGCAGCAATCAAGTTAATGAAATGGGATTACTGTCTTTATACTGTATTTCTGTTTACGACCTGACACTTGTTTCCTTTTGTGGGCTGATCTTTTTTTTTTAACTGTTCTTCTGTATTGTCTTAAAATTATCTCTCACTCTACACTCATCCTCTGTAACCATTGATAAAACACATCCTTCTGAACTTTAATGAGACAGTTTTCCGGTCAGTATATTTTTCCGGTTTTAGCACTGAAAGTTTAATTAAACCAGTACAAAACGAAATTCCTATGTGGTCATTTGAGTTTAAAAGTTTTAGTTTTTTCAAAAGTGTCTCCTCAAGTGTGTCCAGTTGGATTCATTTGAGAAAGAAAAGCAGGTAATATTAAATTTAACCTTGAAATAAAAAATAATTTAACATAATGGTAAACAAGTACAGAAGTTCAATTCCTAGGTAGTCACTTGAGTGTAATTGTTTTCTTTTCCTTGTTTGTTTCTTCCCAGACATCACTTAACCTTGAAATTTATAACAACAGAAGTACTGTTTGTGATTTCTAACGGGTACCTTTTTCAGTTTGTCAATGACAGTTTTAATTAATGCATTATTTATATTTCTTTAAAGCATATTAGTTTCCAGAAGGTCACCAAGGATCAACTAATCCAGTATATATTAACTGAGCCCCTTGACCTTGAACTGGATTAAGCTGGCTTGACAGTAGATGATTGGTTAAAAGAAACCTGGTTGTGATCAAACACTGACACACAGGACATTCTTGTCGACAAGCATTCTTTTGAACACAGTAATATTGTGCGGTTAAATTGCATTACCAATGACACACTGCAGATTTTAAATGTGTTATTTGAAATAAAAACATAAAATACTGACCACATTACTAATGCATGAAATGAACACATCAGATCAGGTCAGGTCAAGTCAGGCCACTACATGACGAAACAGTTTGGGATCCTGGTTGGCAACCCTCCACCCCCCAGGCAGACATGTGGTCCAGTCCCACCCAATGGAAATAACCCCCTATCTGCTGCAGCCAGGTGTTACGTGGGCTTACCTTTGGCCTGGTCCAGCCACTCGGGTCCTCAGGAAAGAGGATCCTGCGAGCCGGATCACCCTCAGGGAATTGTGCCACATTCCCGTAGTGCTGTAATGCAGGTAATGTGTCATTTGGGACTCCATAAGCAACCGCTCATTCAACACAAAATCAAACCTGCATTACCCAAGGATTCTCCGAAGAGACACAGTACTGAAGGAGTCCAGTCTTTGTCACAGGTCAATGGATGATGTCCTTGTCTCGTAACCATATAGCAAAATAATAGCACCAGGACTCTAAAGACTTGGACCTTTGTCCTTTTGCAAAGTTATCAGGAGCACCACATACCCATATTCGAGCGACATCATGACCCCCCATGCTCTCCCAATCTGCCTACTTCATAGGAAGAGTAACCAGAGACATGAAAATCGCTGCTGAGGTAAATAAACCTCTCGACATTATCTCAGCAGACACACTGCCAATGGCTGTGCCAACGAAGTCATTAAAATCCTGGATTTTGCTTTTTATCCAGGAAACGCACAAGTCCAGACACTCACACTCCTCTCTTAGTCTCTCGTGAGCCCCCGTCAGAGCCTCCATTGACTCTGCGAACATCAGAGCATCGTCGGCAAAGTCAAGAGCAGTGAATCTTTCTTCATCAACAGATGCCCCACAGCCCCTGGACCCCACAACCCTGCCCAACACCCAATCCATGCAAGCATTGAACAGAATAGGAGCAAAACACACCACTGACGAACCCCAGAATCAACTGGGAAAAACACAGAGGTTGTGCCTCCACTCTGCACAGCACTCACGGTACCAGTGTACAGGCCAGCCATAATATCCAGAAACTTCAGGAGGATGCCATGAAGTCTCAGGATGTGCCAACAGGGCTGCTCGGTCAAATGAGTCTAATGTTTTATGAAAATCGACAAAAGCTGCAAAGTAACTCTGCTGATATTCGCATTTGCACTCCCATGAGCGTCTGTCTGTCTGTCTGACTGTGCTCCTTTTTTCAGTATAGAAAGCTTCAATCCGACTTTTCATAACAGTATCAATATATATCAGTAGTAGTTTGGCATTTGCATGTAGTAATAGGCATATTTATTTCCTAAATATTAAAATGTGCAAAATAATGCAACCTTCCTTTAAAGTGGCACTAATTGTTTTTCTAAATTCGTAAGTCTTTCTGCACTTTTTTTGGCTCCATTTGAGTTGGACTTTCTGTCTTGATGATCTTTAAAGATCTTTATTTTTCAGTGGTTTACTTGCTTTTCAGGTTCCCCAGAACATAAAGATTCTTGTCTCATACTCCTGTGCGCCCAGCCATGCTGGGAGGAAATACCTAATTGTAAGCAGGTTGTAGGTGAAACAATACACTTTTGAGCAACACTGGCTATTGTCTTTTAACCTGGCAGACATACAACATCATTGTGCTGTTTCCCTACTGCTGAACAAAATTCAGCTAATACTGTGGTTTTTAATAAGTGTGTGAACAATAAAAACATGGCATATATTCCTTCCATTTTATACTTTATTGGGCATATGCCAACAGTCTAAACTGAATCACACATTATTTTTCCCACTGCACATTCTTCATTCTAAATTACAAACTGAAATGCTTGACCATTGTACACACTGGAATGAGAAATATTCCTGTATTGTCGTCAATAGAAAGTGAGCACAGTATCTTCTGGTATGCCATGTTGACAATGTCTTTATTATTCTCCAAATACTTTCATTCTCCAGACATGACATTTTTTGATCATAAACTATCCTTGTAGTCCATGATTTTCTTAATTCAATTTTATAAAAAGCTGTATAAGAACATAAAAGCTTCAAAAACAAGTAATTTATTTCATGGTTTTTCTTTAGCTGCGTTTGTTGTCAACTGAAGGTTATCTTGAGAACTAATTGGAACAAGTCAAAGAAGTGACTTAGGAGGTTACCTTACCTTATTATTAAAGCCCAGGGTGCAGTTCAGACTGCCACAAGGACATAAACTGTATATTTAGGTTCTAAGGTATACTTCAGAAGAGGCATACTCTGTTTTTTTAAGCCATGTAGAGACAGTTTTAAATGGTGTGCAATTGCAAGTCAAGCAAGTCTTAAAACAAAAACCAACTAGATTTGGTCACTTTAGCCAATTTCACTCTTCAATGCTGATATAAAGGCAGCCGATGTACTGTACATTGTAGGTTAAGAGTACAAGAGGTGTGATAAGGCCATTGCAGATGCCATCACATTAGAACTGATTTGTTTTTTGGCAGAGAATTCTACAGTAAGCTCCCATGACTAACTGGTAGTGGCCCCATTAAACTGCAAATAATGGAAATCCTAGGTTGCAATTTCACAATGTATTATCAACATACATTCCTCTGAAAATAAGGATAAAGAAGCATGGACAGTTGATCTGGATGTTGATCTGGTACTCTTCTACTTTTTCAGTGTTCAATTTGTTTAAGCCAGTTTCCATGTCATTTGAAATGCAATGTGATGATCAGTGGCTCTGAAATTATTAAGTTGTATGCTTATGGATTTGATGTTTGATTTTAACAGAATTACACTAAATGGTATGAAGGTCTCACGTCCTGATGTGCGCATTGGTCGATACCGAATGATCAAGCATGAGCGAGACAAGCACAATGAACCCAACCCGCAGAGGTAAGCAGTGTGACGCCCTCTTATATTATGCAATGAAAATGAAGACTTTCTTTTCTAGATTTGTCTGTTTCATTTTTATGAACCTGAATTTCATTTAAAGCTTCATCTAATAAACTTGATCCACATGCACCGTGAATTTCTTCTTTGCTCAATTAATGCTGGCTAAGACTTTAGATGTAGTTGTCTCTGAATTAGATGGTCAGGTGTAGTGGATGGAGGCTTCCAAGTGCTTAATCTGTAATCTGTTATCTTGGCAACTGGTGTAAGACAAATATTTTCTTTATATATTAAGAGTGCTTCATGTCATCCAGAATTGGATTAAGCAATCTTAAACATTTACAGAGCAGGTTACACATGACATGGTTACAGAATAGTGCTCACATTCTAACCTAGACCACAGTTGTCTGGTATCAGAGTCAAGACTAGGACTTTAGGGATCTTCAGATCTTGACTTGATGATATTTTAGAGGATCTTGGTGAATAGGATGGATGAGTTTTAGGCTAAATATCCTGTTCTCTTCACAACCTTTCTAATGTACTCCTGCTCCCTCCAGGGACCTTTTGCCTTTTTCCCTGTTGCAGAAAACTTTAGATATCATTAAAGCACTAAAGAAGGCTGTGTGGGGATCTAATCCAAGTATTCAAAATTAACAAAAACATAAAGTGGATCCGGCAGAATTTGTTTAAATAGTCATGTTGTTGAGAACAGTGGTGAATGTTAAAGGGAAGTGGATTTAAGACTGTAGCTTGGAAGCACTTCTTCATACAAAGAGTCATCGAAGTTTGAACAAACTACCAAGTCATATAGTTGAAGTGGACACCTTGAAAACTTTTAAAAATGATGTTGATGAGATGTTATAATAATTTAGCTGTTTGCTAACCAAATGAACTTGATGGGCTTATGTACTTATTACTGTTTCAGGTAGGTATGTTTTTGTGTCTTTTTTTTCTTAAACATATTAATCAGTATCCCTTCACTCTGTTTCAGGCAATCAGTTTATTTTACATAATGTTATCATATGCTTCTGCATTACTATAGCATCATAGAGCAAAAAAAAAATGGATAGGTGGTCCTTAACAATGGCAATAAACCAGCACACTCTGAGATGTACCATTCCTTTCAAAAAGGGTTCCTCCACTTAAACAGAAAACATTCCAGTTCTTTCTTTTCATCCTTTGGCCTGTTAACCCAAAGCAAATAAGAGACAAAATACGCTGAACAGCTCAACTACCCCCTAAGCAAATCACCCTGCCAATCTACTCCTTAGTTAGGCCAGTTTCTGCCTAGACATGAAGTGTGGCATCGTGTGGTAATCTGGCAGCCCATTTCCTCATGGTATCTGCTGTCTGGTGTAAGACACATCTTAGATATCCCTTGTGTTGGGGCAGATGTTTAGAGATTTACATCAATGATATGATAGCCTACTGTAAAGCAGCTAGGATTCCACATTTTTCTCAGGCTGCTACAGTTTTCTTATCACTATTTTTACAATTTCCCATTACAGAATTTTGGCATCATCCCAACCAATACTTCTCAGGTTTTAAGAAAAGATCGCTCCATAAACAAACTAAAATACCCATTAGTCAGCTGGGCTGTCAAGTACGGCAGGTTCAGACCCTGTTTCTTTTGCGTGCTTTCGACTTGCCAGCTTCAGACCTTGATGTCTCTCCATCTTTGTTAGCACTAATTTGTGTCATTGTGATTTTATGGTGTCGTAAACATTGCAGGTTTGATTAATATTCTGCACAGCTCAGTGAGATACCAATGGGCAATGGAAATTGTCTAGCTGACAATGATTTATACTGAAACAGCACAACCATGTGCAGCTCAAGAATAGCACAGATTTCTGTGAAAATACAGAAGCATTTCTTGGTTGTTCCTGTATTTCGTTCCATTTACATTGTGTTATTAGATTATTAAATTCATTTAAAGCTGCAGGCAGTTGAATCTGCGGATTGATGGAATAATTTTGCATATTCAGGTCTATTAAGGTCTGTTTATGCTTTAGAAAACGTTGGCAGTTTTATTCATTTCCCACAAGTTTATTTTCTGATAGCTTGACAGTTTCCAGTTTAATTACATGTTTGCTTTTTTATTTCTTTATCAGATAAGTGTATTTTGAAAAGGTGTTGTGCTGGCATGGAGGTGCCAGAGAAATAGAAAACATAAAGAGTCAGAACCGGAGTTTGGCCAAACACATCAGGGAGAAGAACCCACACTGGTGAGCGATGTGAGTGATTTGTCCTGGCAGGACAGCAGACAGGGGACACCATCAAAAAAGAGTGACAGATGTGCCCCGGATGTAATATATAGTGTAACATCAGCAGTAGAATGTGAATAATAAAATATAAAAGAAAAACCCCCACTTCACTTTTACTTGCCTACCATGTAACAGCTAATATTTATTTCAGTATTTCAAATGCACTAGGTCTATGTTTAATGTTTCCCTACTCACCTTTGCTTTCATTAAATGTTATTGAAATTGTGTGGAACAAAGCTGAGTTTAAAGTCATATTTCTTTGGTTAAACATAATACTGATGAACAAACTCCTTTCTTTGAAAAGACTCAAGACAGTTAATTGAGAAGCAAGTGCTAAAGATTTTACTTCTAAGATGCCTCTGGAGTCATAGTCAAGTTTTTTTCTAGTGTATGATTTAAAAAATATGAAGAGGATACAAATTTTGTTGGACCTTCCTTTGCTACCCTAACATTATTCAGCAAAATAAGCTTAAAAATTGGTCCAGAAAATTTCCTGATATCACTCTCTATTTTGTACTTTGAGTTGACTCAATAAAATTAGTCTTTACACTAAGGCACATTCTTTTATTGGCAAATATGTCACTTGCTGAATTGAGATTCAGAGAACCCCTTTCCTTTTAGAGAAAAGTGCTGGGGCCTCAGGTGTAATGCATGGAATTCACACTAAAACATGGTGTATGGACAAAGCTAGAAATATGCTTAGGCACATTAAAATTCAGCGTATAAAATTGCATTTTTAAATCTCAATCAATGTGAATTTTAGCGCACATGCTTACATCACCACCCCAACTCCTCCCCAAATTTTACCTATTTGAATATGCAAATCAATATAAATAGCCCCTTCCATTCAGTGTTTTTTAAAAGACAATGGCAAAAGCACATGTAAAAAAGAATTTCAGCAAATGCGAAATGGAGGCCCTGGTCAATGAAGTGGGGTCAACGAAAAATGTCACATTTGGTGGCGTAAGCAGTGCTATAAGCAACAAAAATAAATTGATGGAGTGGCACAGCATGGTATAGGCATTCAAAGGTTCAAGTTCAGAAAATCGCACAGAGCCCAAAATAAAAAAGAACTGGTCAGATATCACAGTCGATGTGAAAAGGTGAGTCGCAGCCCACTGGAGGAGGGGCCGGAATTCTGGGGCTCACACTGTTTGAGCAGTGAGCTGATGCAATTACTGGCGAGACAGTTATAACGGCCATTTTACTTATCACCAGCATTTTACATTCTGCAAATTACATTCAAATGAAGCTGTAAAGTTGTCCGATTTGGCTGATTATTTGGTGGGTCAGACAAGGTCAAGTTCATCATACCGCATCTCTTCAGGTACGGGCAAGCCACGATTTTGTGCCACATTATGCAGCACGTGACATGCTTGCATCATGCAACACACTTTTTGTGGATTACGAGGTGTGGCAGAAAAGTAATGAGAGAGTTTTTATTTTTTTCAAACATCAATGTTATCCCCTTCAAAGTAGTTCCCTTGGGCAGCTACACACTGATGGAGACGTTGTTCCCACTGTTGGTAGCAGCGCTGGAAGTCTTCAACCGGTATGGTCTTCAGCATGTCCGTTACACTCTTTTGGATGTTTTCTAAAGTCCCGAAATGACGTGTTTGAGGACATTTTTCAGTTTAGGAAAAAGGAAAAAGTCACACGGACTGAGGTCAGGTGAATAAGGGGGCTGGGGAACCACAGGAATGCCTTTTGAGGTCAAAAATGCTGTTATGGAGAGGGCAGTGTGACATGGGGCGTTGTCATGATGGAGCATCCATTTGTCTGCAATGTCTGGTCTCACGCGAATGACACTTTTTCTGAGCCTTTCAAGGACGTCTTTATAAAAAACTTGGTTGACAGTTTGTCCTGGAGGAACAAATTCTTTGTGGACGATTCCCCTTTTGTCAAAAAAACAAATCAGCATTGATTTGATCTTCGATTTGCTCATTCGAGCTTTCTTTGGTCGAGGAGAGTTTGCAGTGTGCCACTCCTGACTTTGCCTCTTGGTCTCAGGATCGTATTCAAAAATCCATGATTCATCACCTGTGATCACACGACTAAAGAAATCTTGCTCATTAGCGATTCTGTCAAGAAGATCAAAACACTTGTTTTTTCGATTGTCCTTCTGCTCAATTGTGAGGTTTTTCGGCACCATTTTGGCACAGACCTTTCGCATGTGCAAATGTTCAGTCAAAATTTGATGAACGGTAAATGTGTTCAAATTTAATTGTTCACTCAACATTCCTAATGTTAAACGACGGTCTGATCTCACAAGAGTGTTCACACGTTCGATGTTTTCATTGGTTTTCGAAGTTGAAGGCCTCCCTGAATGGTGTTCATCTTCAACGTGTTTTCTGCCTTCCAAAAATGATTTGTGCCAGCGAAAAACTTGAGCTCGGGATAAAGAATGTTCCCCATAGGCCTGTTTTAACTTTTCAAACTTCACACTTGCCAATTCTCCAAGCTTAACACAAAATTTAATGGCACAACGTTGCTCCAAATTCCGCTGTTCCATTTTGCGTGACGCACAACCAAAAACACAACTTCGCTAATAGCAGTCACAAAAATCACGTAGTTAACGGAAGGAGTTGAAACTCGCACTGAGCTATGGGAGGGTACTGATGCACGTGCTCTATCAAGGACAACAGCGCAGCGTTGCCAGATCGCTTGCAGTGTTGCCAGTCTCATTACTTTTCTGCCACACCTTGTATAGAGCAGCACTCCACCATTCTTATCCAGACTGTTCCAATGACCCTTAAGCTGCCCTATAGCACATTTCATCACATCCCAAGCCCAAAAGTGGAGGTCATTATAACGTCGCTCTAGTTCAGTCAGTGGGTTGGTGAGCGGGATGAGAAACCACATCCTCAGTGGATACCTGCTGTCACCTAAGTAATCGTGTTATGTGGTTACATCATACAGATCACTTACAATTTTGACTAAAGGGGTTATATTAAATGTCTTATCTTACCGAGAAGCCAACCATCACACACAATACCATTTTCAAGTTTGTTCCCAACACTTCTATAGTATTTCTCAGAATGGATGAATCATAAGTTGAGCCAGGCCATCTTGCTATATAGCACAACATTAATGAGATGCATTTTCACATCACAGATAATTTGTACATTAATAGAGTAGAAATGCTTTCTATTTATATAAGCAACTTCATTCTCTGAAGGCACCTTTATAAAAACGTGTGTGCAGTCAACCGCTCCAACTACATTTCGAAAACCGGACATTGCTGCAAATTGCACTTTAATGTTTGCCTGTTCAACCACAACGTAAGGAAATCTTATATTTCTGGATGACAAGCAGGTATTACCTTCCCTTACAGCTGGCATGATGTGACTTAGTCATGATTGAGAAATACCTGATTGGTCAGCCAGTTCACACTGAAAAGCTTGTATGGCTAAAAACTCCAGAGTGGACAAAACTTGCAAAGGAACAGGTAGAACACAATTTCTCAAACTCTGACTTTGTAAAGTTGTCCCTATTTCAGCACACAACTCCAAGTGGATATAGTAGTTCTTGGAAGTCCAAATTGACTTAGAAGCCAGTCACTATTATGGGAGAAGAAATCCCTATGATCTCTAAATATGCTCTCTCTTCTAATTCTTCCGTTTGCGATGGCTTCTAACAATGCTACAACACTCATGGTAGTTGGAATAGTTTGGCCATTCTATGCACCATTATATTATTACAGATATATCGTTATTTAGCATAAATCCCAAAAGAACTTTCAGCTTCATAACCAATTTGTTATATTTAACATAATCCTTCTAAAGTGTATGCACAAAAAACATAATGAATTATATGTAATAAAAACACAGAATAAAGTGCTAATCTGTCCTGAGAGTGCCATCACCTGAACTATAATGTACTTGGATAAAGTTGGAGGATATTACCTTCTGTTATTTTCTAATGTACTTGTTAATACTTTGGTTTTGTTGGATTGTCAATGTACAGTAAGTCCCAAATTTCTTTTTTTTTTTTTTTGTTACGTGAACAATATAAACTTAAGCCAAGCCATTATTTTTGTGCAGTTATTATTTTCAATGTGTTTAGTCCCTTTGCTTCTTTCTTATTTAATGTGTGATAAAGAGTTTGACAAAGATCTCTGCTTAAAATGACTCTGTGTAAAAAGGTTTGGAATACAAAGCTGGTGCTGAAAATGGATGGATGGGTTAACTAAAATGGCAAAGCTGGCTGATGTTTTAATCAGTTTCACTAGACATAGTGGCGATAGTGTTAGGTTAAATGAGCTTCACTTTTGGTTTTTGATTATATCAAAAAATAAATGTTACATTATAAAGTAGTAATTGAAAAATAATCGCTGGAAAGTTATAATGATTTTTAGTAATGGGCTTATATTTGAGGAGGTTATACAGATAAATATGTGAATCCACAGGGTGGCTATTAAAAAATCTTTAATGACATCCATTTAGATCCTATTTTTATATACTGCCATTAACATTTAACATTTAGAAGATTAAAGTCACTGAGCAATGTCATTTTCTTCATGAATACATTATATAATAATAACTATGAATATACTCAGAATAAAAATACATAAGTGTAATGTTTGTAGTTGTATAATGATTCTTAAAGTAT
This sequence comes from Polypterus bichir lapradei, assembly GCA_026402145.1. Lineage (NCBI taxonomy): Eukaryota > Metazoa > Chordata > Cladistia > Polypteriformes > Polypteridae > Polypterus > Polypterus bichir. Next base: position 108,985,255 of record JANRMT010062856.1, read on the forward strand.
TTTGAAACATAATAGATTTAACACATTTTTTTATAAAACAGCCTAATAGTAAAGGCAACTTAAGGAAGTGAGCTTCCATTTAGACAAATAGCAGCTAAGCATTAACAAGGTAAATTATTAAAGTAGTAATTTGTAAAATTATTAAAGCATAAAACTATAGCATGACGGATTATAACATTCTGTCTAAATTTACTCTTGAATTATTTATATTATATCTAGCCCTCAGATTGTATAGCCTCATTCAAGAATTGCACAAGATGTCCATATCTCTGGTTTAATCTGTTAGTACTTTAAAGTAAAAACTTGCTTGTCAGAAATTGAGTTCATTAAACAGGATGGATGGATAGATGGATGGATAGATTGCACTTTATTTGTCCCCAAGAAGAAATTTACGTATAAAGCTGTGAAAGGAGTAAAGAGGAAGTAAAATTAATGGAGATGAAAGTAGTTAAGGACAGAAGAGGTGCCAAAAGCAACCATTACAGACGATGCATGCACTGGTACAGTGTGTTGCTATACCCACTTTCATGAAAGACCTCAGGATCCTGGTTGGCAGCCCCCCAGGCAGACACGAGGTCCAGTCCCACCCTCTGGAAATGACCCTCTATCTGCTGCAGCCAGGTGTTACAGGGGCAGCCCCTTGGCCTGGTCCAGGCGCTCCGGTTCTCAACAATGAGAATCCTGCAAGCTATATCACCCTTGGTGGAATTGAGCAACATGGCCGTAGTCCTGTAACTGACACTCCCTCACAATGCAGGTAATGTACCTCATTTGGGACTCCATGATCAACCGCTCATTTGACACAAAGTCAAACCAGCATTACCCAAGGATTCTCTTGAGAGACACAGTACCAAAGAAGTCCAGTCTTTGTCTCAGGTCACTGGATGGCGTTCACAACCATATAGCAAGACAGGAAGCACCAGAATACTTGGACCTTTGTCCTTTTGCATAGATATCAGCAGCACCACACACCCCTTTCCAGCGACCTCATGACCCCCTATGCTCTCCCAATCCATCTATTGACTTCATAGGAAGAGTCACCAGAGACATGAATGTCACTGCCGAGGTAAGTAAACCTCTCAAAAAGGTTGACACTCTCTCCACAGACCGACATACTGCTGATGGCTGTGCCTAGGAGGTCATTAAAGGCCTAGATCTTGGTTTTTATCCAGGACACTTGCAAGTCCAGACACTCAGACTCCTTGCTGAGTCTCTCGAGAGTCCCGATCAGAGCTTCCGTTGACTCCGTGAAGATCACAGCATCGTCAGCAAAGTAAAGATCAGTGAATCTTTCTTCACCAACAGGTGCCCCACAGCCAGTGGACCCCATGACCCTGCCCAACACCCAGTCCATTCAAGTATTGAACAAAGTAGGTGCAAGAACACACCCCTGATGAACCCCAGAATCAACTGGGAAAAACACAGAGGTTCTGCCTTCACTCTGCAGGGCACTCACAGTACTAGTGTACGGGCCGGCCATGATATTCAGCAACCTTGAGGGAATCTCCAAAGTCATAGGAAGTCCCACAGGGCAGCTCAATCAACTGATTTGATTGCTTTACTAAAATTGACAAAGGCTACAAAGAAACTCTGCCGATATGCATGTTTGCGCTACATGAGAACCCTCAATACCAGGATGCAGTTGATGGGAGACTTCTTAGGCGTAAAACCAGACTGCTCCGGTTGCTGGTAGGTGAGCAAGTGATCACGGATCCTATTGCGGATGACCCTAGCAAGGACCTTACCCACCACCGAGAGCAGTGTTATTCCCCTGTAGTTGCCACAATCCAGGTGATCACCCTTCCCTTTCCAGATAGGGGTGACAAGTTCTGTTTTCCAGTCAGCTGGGATCCCAAATGGAAGCAAAGATTGCTTGCAATGCCAGGAGGACAGCCTTACCACCAGCCTGAAGAAGTTCACCCCAGATACCACAGATCCCTGCAGCATTCCCTACCCTAAGCTGGTTCACCACCTCTGCAATCTCAGTGAGACTGAGTGGTTCACAGCTAATTGGAGGATCAGCCTCAAGAACTGATCCAGAGATATCCAACGTCCTAGCCAGAGTATCAGCTTTAAACAATTGCTCAAAGTAGCCAGCCCAGCAGGTCACAACTGCAGTGTCATCCGTAAGGATCGTTCCATCAGCCGCCCTGCTGTACAGGTCAAGTACAAAGGGAATAAGGAAAGAAAAAACAGCAAAGTACCCAGCCATTGCACCCAGCCAAGTTAACATAGCTAGGTCCCATCCCAGTGCTCATTTTGACACCACTGACCTGATAATAAAAGGCACTGTGGTTAAGAACTTATTCTGCTAGTCTGATGATGATGTGTGTTGGGGGGTCCTGGATTGGACATCTATTAAATACTATGGGCAGTGGGGCTTTCATTATTGGGAATGACTGTGTAAAGATGGTGATGTTGTTGATAACAATAAAGCATCTGAAACTGAAGGATGTCAAACAACTGGAGAGCATTTTAAATGTAAAGAAAGAACTTTGACCCGTGGTCTCATTATGTTATCAAGAAAAGCTGAAAGAACAGTTGTAATCTGCCAGAACCATCTTTTTTTCAGAAATATAGGAAGACAAAAAAACTCAAAAAAGAACAACAGCATCAAATTGTCCATTAAAAAGTTATTTTCTTTAGCCTGAACAGAAATCAGCATTATTTGATTCTAAGCACACAGGGCTAACTGGGCGACACTGCTCATTGTTATTTTTCTGATTTTAGCACTTTACCTTTTCTTGTTTGATTTTAATTTATATTTGTCACTTTATCTGCCATTTTCCAGTGCCTTGTCCCATCTGTCAAACATGAATCACAGACTACAAGACTTGAAGCTCCTTTTATAAATAAAGCTCATTTCACATCAGAATCATTTTACATGAACAAACAGTGAATGGTAGCATTTTTCTGAATATCACAACTGTGTTTAATAAACAAATAATTTAATTTTTAAATTAACTGGAGGCAGATAAAAGGCAAACGTTGGTCTCCCGGTTTATTGCATGATTTAGAATAACATCCATTGTGTGTCACTCTGACAGGAAAAAGGAGGTCAGATTCAGAAAAGGGTGTTGATACTTGCAGTCCTTTTTTTCTCTCACTCCTCGTGTCATTTGCAACACTTGTAATGTCCATGGACCCCATTTTCAAGGTGATTCTGGGACAGGGCTCATCCTCTGAGGATTGGGATTCGCTAGAGAGAGATTAGTCAGTCAATGGCTCCACTCGTGTTTGTGCCTTATTCAGATGTGTCCATCACAAAGCCCCTTTTCATCACTTACTACACAATATCAAGCAAACTGTTACCATCCTTGAACTTTTGAATCACTTCTTCTCTGCCCTGAAAGTGCCTGCTCAGTAGGATGCTGCCTGTTATGGCTGCCTGCTGTGCCCTGTGCCTACCGACATAAGACTACATCCTCTACCATACCCTAAAATGCATGTGTCATGTGTAAGCTCCTTACTTTACTTCATCAGTCACCGTAAACTCACCTTGTGTATTTTAAGCAGTCTTTCATTGAGTCATATGTCTGTATTTTCTTGTGATTTCTTCTCATCGTGTCCTCCCATATTTCATTTGGACTCAACTTAGTCCTAACAACCTCCTCAGCTGCTCCCTGGCTTTTGTGTCTTAATAGGTTTAGTTGCTGACCCTTTCTTTCCAAAGTATGTATGACGAAGTTGTGCAATCCACATAAAAAACAACGACACCCATCATTCTTGTCTCTCTTCATTGAATTTATGCCACTTGGACCTGATCACTCAAAGAGGAGACAAGAATCAATGTGTAAGAGAAGTTAAAATCAGACACTCCTTGATGACAGGAATATAGCCATTGCAAGTCTAGGACTCTCTTCAGAACCTAAGAGTAAAGTTATGGAGCTTTTGCATGTGGGCATTATACCAGCCCTAAAATTAAAGTTTGTTCTTCTGTATTTCAGAAGATTAGTTTTCAATGGAAGAGTTTTAATTCATAATTACCTATTGTTTCAGTGTAAGTTTTATGGAACATTAGTCAGTCATCAGTCAGTCATTTTTCAACCCGCTATATCCTAACACAGGTCACAGGGGTCTGCTTGAGCCAATCCCAGCCAGCACAGGGCGCAAGGCAGGAACAAATCCGGGGCAGGGCGCCAGCACACCGCAGTTTTGGAACATTATATCATTTTAAATATAATCATGAAGTGTAAACTTTGGAAAGATTTTCTTAATAGTTTTATTAGAAGAGAGTGACAAGAAGTCTCAGCCATTATCTTTTCTGTACTGTTTGTCATGGTGAGCTCATTTTCTTTTGCTTTAACCATTTTACTATTAGGAACATCACCCACCACACACCATATTGAAGATAATTATTTATGAAAGGCTGCTATCCTGCAAGCAGAGTGAATGATCTTTGAAAGAGGTGGATTTTCTTTCACGTAGGTAGAGGTACTAGAGAGTCCATTTGCTCTACATTGCTGAGTTTTGAATGTTGAATTTATTCACTTATCTCACTGTTTTGAACACCTGTTATGTTCTTCTTGCTTTCAGAACATAATAGAGGTTATACCTTTTTGTTTGCGTCTTGGGTATTGGCTTGTGGGTCTATCAGAAGAAAATGAGCCTTCTGGAAAGACCACCAAGCTCAGAAAGGTTTACAAAAGAAAGCAGGTGAAATGTGAGGTTAGCTTCAAAATTAACAAGCTTTGTCCTGCAAATTTTTTTTTTATTTCACCATGTTAACAGGACATAAATAAACAGAGAGTCACAGAGAAATGCCGTTTAAAGCCAGTAACTCAGTGCATTAAAGGGCAAGCCAAACTCAAGAATTAAATAATATTCAAAGCTATTGATCTAACTCTGAATGAAGTTAATTTTTTTTTTCCCTTGAGTGCCCAGTCTAATGCTAAAGTCTTACTGCTTAGTGTAGTCTAAGTTCAGACACTTCACAGTGCGGACTGCCTTATTATATAGTGAAACTGTGTTGACGCTACACACCGTACACAAGCCACAAGATATTAATGCCCACTTTGCTTGGCATCCTTAGCTACAAGTTGTAAATGTAGCATGATGATAGAGGGTAAAACTTTACAAGAATAACACAACAAGAATAATACAACTTTGCGTGTTAATGTAACATTTTCACCACTATATTACTATGCTTGATAAATACTTTCCTCCTTCCATTAGTAATTACCTGTACAGATTAGTACATTCATCCATCTACATAACCAGCCCGATCCGACTGAAGTCAGACTGGAACTGGAGCTTGTCCTTGCAGTATCAGGTTCTATACAGAAGCCAACCCTGTTGCTTGATCTCAAGTACTATGATTGGTGGCTTTAGAGTGTGTCATGGTAGGGACAGAAAAGAGAGAGAGAGTGAGAGTTAAACAAAAAAAACGAGGAATCTAATTTTCCATGCTATTACGAAATATACTGTGCACAGACGACAAACTGCAACCACTACTATCTCAAATTCTGCTGAAATTAAGCCCATACCGTTACAAATGATTTAAGGCTTCCCAAGCAAAAGGTCTTCTTGATTTTACAGTTTGGAAGACAATACTAAAGCATCAAAGGTCAGACACGCCAGTTTTATCCCGAGGCTGCGTGAATAGCGATTCACAGTATGATTGCTATCCATTATACAGAAGAAGAGTCAATTGTGCCATAATACATGCTGCATTTATAATTGTTGTTTATTATCTTGTTTTCCCTCACTCTTTTCTCTCTTGGATATTATTTGTTACTTGTTATTATTTTTTTATTACTTTGAGACGTAAGCTGAAGTATGAATTGCAATGATCTTGTTGCATTTGAGAATAAAACTGAAAAGCGATATGGAGTTGTCTTCTCGTATCTGTTTAGAATCACTAAGCTCATTTGTGTTTGGAAATAAGAAATGCCTACAAGTGATTCGGTCATCTTCATTTTACTTTATTTGCCATTTTGAAATTATGCTGTGTTATGTGGGTGTCTCCTTTGTTAACTCTGTGCATCAGTGCCGTCTAAGGTTTACAAAAATCACATTGTTTGCATCAATCATCACTTTATGCCAAAACCGGTTGTTTTTTGTGACTCAGTTTCAAGAGCAAACTCATAATGGGCTTTTATTGTTAAACTGCTGAAGTGAGTGAGCAGAGCCAGCAGGCTGTCTAACAGGCTATGACTGCTTTCTCTGTTTAAGGTTTTTTTTATATACTTTTTGGTTTTCTTTCTGAAATTAGCAGGTGATTTTTTGAAGTGAAACTTAAATGAATTCCTTTCAACAGGAGATCAGCTGTGACAATTATTAACAAATTGTGTTGTTATTGCTGGTAGCCATATAAATGTGCTAGGAATCCAAAGTCTTGCATTCATCCATCCCTGTCCCTAACCTGCTTATCCAGGGCAGGGTCGTGGGGCAGCTACAGCCCATAACAGCAATCATAGGGCACAAGAAAGGAAGAACACTTGGACAGGGTGCCAGTCTATCGCAGGGCGAACACACACACAATGCACAAAAGCTCACACTAGGGTTAATTTAGCAAAGGCAATTCACCTAACCTGCATGTCTTTGGATTGTGGGAGGACCCAGAACAAACCAAACTGGGAGAACAGTCACACTGCACAAAGGAACACACTCGTCAATCTCTTTTCCTCAAGGTTGTAGTACTACCACAGTACGATTTAGCACCTGGCCCACTGAACAAAAAATCGGAATTTTATGAATATTCATTTGTGTTTCAGCTTCTGGTGTTTAGTAGTTGATGTTGATATTGAGATATTTTAATACTGTCCTTTGGTAGTGTTACTGCACACCAAAATAACATGTTGATGGATGTTCATCTTGTGTGAATTTTATTGACCCCAGTTAAGGGATCAACAGTCTAAGCAGAGATGCCCAGATGTCCTTTTCCCTGCCACATCCTCCATTTATTGTTTATATTAGTCAGTAGTCTCATTTACAATGGCTGCAGTCAGTGTGTATGTGAGTTTGTTGCTTTCCCATCAATTCTGAGATTTATGTCTGAACCAGAGAGCAGCTTATGTTTCTACAAGTGAAGCTAATCCTTGATAGGCCATGAAAGGCAAGAGATGGTGGTAAAATAAAGGGCATGACATATTTAACTATAAATTTATTTGGTGGAACCATTAATAATCTAAATTAGTATTGACAAAGAAATAAAGAGCCTGAAAGAGGAAGAGAAGACCATTTTTGAAGGCCATAATGAAAATATGGAAAAATCATTTAGAATTCAGCTATAGTGAAAAGTACTAGAAAGAAGGTGGGAGCACAGGCTTGTTTAGTCAACAGCCAGGTTGTCCCAATATCTCATCCAGCTATTTATGAAAAGTTGTCAGAGGCTCTTCTTTAAATACATAATTTGGTAGTTTACTTCAAATTTCTGTGAACAAAGCTTCCCAATTTCCACTGTAACCACAAGGGGGTGCCAGAGAGTCCCAAACTACAGATCCAGCAATGCACCGCACATTAATAGAATAAAGTAAATGATATTTATTCCTCCATGCACATTCACAGACTTCCTTCCAGCAATGTGCCTCAATTATACAATAAATACATACAGTCAACTGACGATTCTTCCTCCTTCTCTATCTCCATTGAGTGTTGCCTGCTGCCTCCCGACTCTGACTGCACTACATATAGCAGTGGGCTCCTCTTTATGCCCGAATCAGGAGTGCTTCTGGTACCATGCCGTGTCTTCCGGGGAGCACTCCTGGAACATAAGAAAAGTAGGGAGGCCCCTCCACCGAGTGCACCCTGTCTCGATTCCCAAAGACCACAATGGGTCTGCACTTCCACATTCACATCTCCCAAGCATCCCCGTGGGTGTCCCAACTGGGTTCCCATATGAGGATCACTGCCTCCTGGTATATGGGGGATGGAATCACTCCTGACTCTCAGCTTCTGCTGGGTACAAAGTTATTTATTTTTTCTGCTGGCCTATCCATCTGCGTCATTGTACTAGCCTTCCACCCGGGTAATGGCTTCTTCCCCATCTCATCCGGGATACATCACTTTGAACGCAACTGCCCTTTACCTTCTACCAGTGTCTGTGATTCAGTGATTCACTATTTAATGGACAGATTTTTGCTGATCAGCTTTATCAGTGCCTTCAGAGTGAGGATTTTTCACACTTGGATTAGGACTCCATGCTGAAGACTAAGGAGGTTCAGTGCCTTTAGCCTGGCAGAGTAGTACAGGCCCTTTACTCCAGGGATGTACTTGGTTGTGCTCCTCTCTACAAATTCTAGAGACGCTGTGCTTTTATTAATGTGAGTTTCAGACTTGCTTTCCTTTCTTAGAGTTTTAGAGTAACATTTATATTAAAAATTTTTTACAAAATTACCTAATATTTAATTTGCCCGTTTAAATATTTTTATTTGGTGCCTGGAAAATAAGAGGACGGTGTCACTGTATTCCTGTAAATCCCCTTCAGATTTCAGTGATGCCAGTCTTGTACTTATAATTAATATTCATTTTGCCAGCATGTTAATCTCCCAGGTGTTTTTCCAGCTTTCAAGACAGTTGAAGGCTTTTTGAATGGTTTTTGCTGACTCCTTTGCAAAAATATAGCCTACGATTCAGCTTTATGAATTCTCAAGAAGTTTCTGTGATAGGCATATTTTACTTTATTATTTTGAAAAATACATTGTGACAGTTTCATCTTTTAATTTCTTTTGGCTTTTTCTTAGATTATATATACCTTTTCTTGAGCAGTTGCTTTTTGTTTGTATCAGTATAAGTCAAAGTATCTGCAATTTATTTATTAAAACAAATACAGGAAGAACACTGAGTTTACCTGAACATACATCTTTGACATAGGCTTCTAGGCTACTAACACAGTCAGTCCAGAGTTGACAAGCCCGTTGGTCAGACCATGTCATGGGCACAATTCAGTGTTGTCAGCAGTAGTGGATGTGGATGGGCAACCTGATTGTTCTTGCTCTATAATGCTCGTACAGTCATTCATGATTTTTTAAGTCCACTTCCTTGAGACAAAACATTGTTTCCATACGGCGCTGAATATTAATGATGAATCTATGCACCTGATACACCTTAAACTCTCTGCAAATATTAACAGAAAACTGCTTTTCATTAGTGCATGCAGAAAGAGATCAGCCAAGTTAACATGCTCAAAAGATGCACAATGCCTGAACAAACTCATCAGGAAAACCTGCTGCATCACAGCGCTAACCCTGGGCACACTGGAAGCTGCTGCAGAAAACAGGAATTTTGGCAAAAATGGATGTCATTATGAAATATCCCCTCTAGGAGGCGCTCTCTTGGAGCTCTTCCAGCCACAGTCTCATTCCACTACAGTGTGCTAAGAAGCGCTTCTGTGGTTTTTTCCTGCCGACTGCTATCAAGCAATTCAGTTCTTCCTCCCAAAGTTCCAAACTAAATACCGATACTCTTTAAATTCATTTTACAATTTCTGCACAAGAATTATTATTTATTTACACATTTGATTGATTGATTGATTAATTGATTGTATTATTTGTCCTGCGAGTCTGTATGTTTGTTTTTATTTTTCTGCTGTTGTATGCAACTAAATGTTCCCTTGGGTATAATAAAGTTGTTCTAATCTAATTTTATCTAATCTAATCTAGCCAGAGCTAATCTAATGTAAAAATTAACCAGAAAGTATGAACCCGTGTGACAATAACTAAGACAGACTTAGCTCAAATACAGTACGCCTGAGTATCTGTTGTCACGTCTAACAGTATAAAATTAGTTTAAACATTATTAAACCCTTTATCCCCATGAAATACTTTATAGTGGTGAATGTTGAATTGTACTTGCTTTTCAAGTTCAAGTTTATTGTCATGTGCACAGTAAGGAAACACATTTCCCTGTACAATGAAATTCTTTCTTTGCTGTCCACACCAAATGACAAAACCAACGTATAAAAATAAATACAAATAATAAGTAGCAGATAGATAATAAGTAACAGAGGCAGCATAAAGTATAAAAACAGAATAGAAATATAAAGTGTAATTGTATGGGTAGGTATGTGATGGACAAGTCAAATACAGTTACAGTTGTGTGAGGTAAATAGAATGAGGTGAACCATGGTTATAAACTCTAGTCAGTTATTCATGAGTCTAATGGCCTTGGGAAAGAAAGAGTTCTTTAGCCTGGAAGTCCTGCATTTCATACTTCTATACATCCTGCATGAGGGTAGAAGTGTCAACAGTTCGTGTTGGGGGTGGGTGGGGTCCCTGAGGATCAAGGCAGTTCTCCTGCGGAAGCTGCAGTTGTAGATGCTCTGCAGAGAGGGCAGTGGGGTCCTGGTGATCTTCTCAGCAGTCTTTATCACTCTCTACAGACGTTTGCGGTCCATAGCAGTAGTGTTGCCATACCACACAGTGATGCAGCTGGTCAAGATGCTCTCAACAATGCAGCTGTAAAAGTTGCAGAGGATCTTAGTCGACATACCAAACTTCCTCAGCCTCCTCAGAAAGTAGAGCCGGTGTTGAGCCCTCTTGACCAGTTGTGTGATGTTAAGAGGCCAAGTGAGGTCCTCACTGATGTAGATGCCCAGGTATTTAATGCTTCATCCTCTCCACTTCAAGCCCTCGGATAAACAGCGGCCGGTGAGGTCTCCTCTCCTTCCTCATGTCCACTATTACTCCTTCGTCTTGTCTGTGTTAAGGGTGAGGTTGTTGTCCTTACACCATAACGCCAGACCGCCCACCTCCCTCCTGTAGGCCTCCTCATCCCCACCAGTGATGTGTCCAATCACTGCTGTGTCATCTGTGAAATTCAGGATGATGTTATCTTTTTGGGAGGCGACACAGTCGTGGGTGAACAGGGTGTAGAGGATGGGGCTGAGGACGCATCCCTGTGGGGTGCCTGTGTTTGTGATAATGGTGGCTGAGATCCTATTACCAATCCTGACAGACTGGGGCCTGCCAGAGAGAAAGTCTAGGATCCAGTTGCAGAGGGTGGGGTGCAGACAGTTTATGGTTGAGTTTATGGGGGATAACCTTGTTAAAGGCAGAGCTGTAGTCAACAAAGAGCATCCTGATGTAGGAGTCTTTGTTCTCCAGATGGGAGAGGGAATAATGCAGTGCGGCCACGATGGCATCTGAGGTGGACCTGTTGGGCCGGTAGGCATACTGCAGGGGTCCAGAGTGTCCGGTATGTTGCTCCGAATGTGGGCCAGCACCACTCTCTCAAAACACTTCATGATGATTGGAGTGAGTGCTACCGGCCTGTAATCATTCAGGCAGATGGGTAGGCTTTTTTAGCAAGGGGGATGATGATCGTAGTCTTAAAGCAGGACAGAACGATGCGCTGACTGAGGGAAAGGTTGAAGATGGAGCAAAGAACATCAGCCAGCTCATTGGCACATGCTCTGAGGGCCCGCCCAGGGATGTTGTCCTGGTCCTGCTGCTTTACGGGGGTTGATCTTCCTTAGTGATTTGTGTACCTGACCTGAAGAGACCATTGGGGGAGGGGAGGGGGGTTGTGTGGCCTAGGTGTGTGTGTGCCTCCACTCTGTGCTGTTGTCTGATGTTTCAAAGCGGGTATGGAAAGTGTTGAGATCATTCGGCAGACTGTTTGTGGAGCTGATTGTGCTGGTGGTGGTCCTGTAGTCTGTGATGTGCTGTAGACCCTGCCACATACGTCCTGAGTCAGCAGTAGAATAGAAGCCCTCCAGCTTCTCTCTGTACGGCCTCTTGGCTGCTGTGATGGCTTTTCTTAGTCCGCACTTCGCAGCTTTGTACTCCGTCTCAGTGCCTGATCTAAATGCAAGAGAGCGGGTACGCAGCATGTGGTGTACCTGACTGTTTATCCAGGGCTTCTAGGTGGGGAACTTCTTGACTGGTATTGTGGGCACAATGTTGTCAATACAGGTGCTAATGTACCCAGTCACGTACTCCGCATAGTCCTGTATGCTGATAGAAGAGTCCTGTAGAGTGGCTGCAACCCTAAACACATCCCAGTCTGTCTGAGCAAAACAGTCCTGCAGGGCGCTCTCGGTCTCTGGGGTCCAAAGTTTAACTTGCTTAATGATAGGGTTTGTTTGTTTCAGCCTTTGTCTGTAGGCTAGGTACAAGAAGTGAGTGAGATGGTCTGATTGTCCGAAGTGGGGGTGGGGTGCAGCCCTGTATGCACCGCATATTGTTGCTGTAAACATGATCTAGTGTGTTCTTCTCATGGGTGAGAATGTTCACGTGTTGGTTGTATTTGGGAAGTATAGTCCATAAATGGCACTGATTAAACTCGCCAGCTGCAATAAAAACAGCATTGGGATGAGCCGTCTCTAAGGCGCTGATGACATCATGGAGTTTGCCGAGCACTGGCGCGGAGTTAACTCACGGTGGGATGTAAACAGCTGCCAAAAACACAGCAGTGAATTCCCTCGGTAGATAATAGGATCAGTATTTCAGCAGTAAAAACTCCCCATCTTGTGAGCAGTGCTTATAAACAGTCCGTACATCTTCACACCACAAGTTGTTAATAAACACACATACCCCCACCCCCCCTTAGCCTTACCGGAGGCTTCGGTACGGTCTCCACAGTGCACGGAGTGAGTCTGTAGCTGTATAGTGCATTCTGGGACTTTGTCCGAAAACCAGGTCTTGGTGAAAATTAGAGCACAGCACTTTCTTATTTCCCGCTGCTCTGTAATCCTGGCTCTTAGCTCGTCCAGTTTGTTTTCCAGAGACCGCATGTTGGCTAGCAAGAGGCTGGGTAGCAGTGGTCGGCTAGCGCGGGCTTTCAGCCTAGCATGGAGCCCTCCCCTCTTGCCTCGCTTGTGTCACCGTCTCCGGAGCACTCTCCTGGAGTCAGCTTGGTCACTTGAGCTCGGTGCTACAGGGTCTTCCTGGGTGTGGTTATGGTGTTGGCTGCGGGAGCGAACAATGAACTGTAGCACAGATGGTATAAAACCGGTAAATTCCAGGGTACTGTGTGAGTTAGCAATGTCCAGCAATGCCTGTATGCTGTATGATAGTAGCGCAAGGCATTTGTGCGCTGTAGAGAAGGCGAAAAACAAAAACACAAAACAAAACAAAAAACGGCATGGAGTGGAGCGAGCAAACACGTCTGCCTCGGAGAGCGCCATGACTTTTCAGCATTTTCATTAATTTATATATTTATAGACTAGCAAAATACCCGCGCTTCGCAGCGGAGAAGTAGTGTGTTAAAGAAGTAATGAAAAATTAAAGGAAACATTTTGAAAATAACGTAACATGATTGTCAATGTAATTGTTTTGTCACTGTTATGAGTGTTGCTGTCATATATATATATATATACATACACACACATCATATATACAGTATATATATCTATATATATCTATCTATATATAATTATATATATATATCTATATCTATATATCTCTCTATATATATACACATACATACTGTACATACATACACACACACTATATATATATATATCTATATATATATATATATATATATATATATATATATATATATATATACACATATAT
>JANRMT010062856.1:109003717-109026295 GCA_026402145.1 Polypterus bichir lapradei
TTTTTTTTTTTTTTGTATTGGCAAAACAACACTGTCTAGAATTCAAATAGTTGCAGCGTTTGACAGTTTATATTAAAACTGCTTTGGTTTTGAAGAATTTTTACCTGTAGATGGTTAATACTTCTTTTTCTTCCGTAATATTTCTGTATCTTTATTTTGGGACAGCTTCAGTAAATATATCAGAAATTCTGAACAAAATAACATTTATCTATACTTTAGAACGCTGTTGTCATTTGTTCAAATAACTTGGGTGTGGGCAAACTCTGCCATAATATGGAAGTCTAAAGTGGCTCGAGCACTACAGTCTGGAGGTGATACTTTTATTATCTTCCTTGTAATGAGTTCTTTTGCAAGTACTCCTCTCTTTAATTTTTCTTTTCTCTGTGTTTTCTAGTGTGAGGCCTAAACTTATACAATCGCTTCTTGTGGTTAAAAGTAACCCAGCTTCAGTGGTGACTGCATTACAGTTACAGCAGCCATATCTACACTACTGTAACCTTTTAAAAGAAACTGTAGCATCTAACTAACATTCCGTACACCAAACGAGCGAAATACATTTTTTAGGCCGTGTTTAATAATTCAGATATGAACTTAAAAAAATCCTAATAACAATGATGATATTTTAATACATAAAAGTACAGTTTCTTTTCTTAGAAAGAAGAAAAGAGTGTAGTGCCTCAGAACGTGTAAGAATTATGTAGTTCAGTTATCGTTTCCTCACTTGAAGTGTCGCAGTGAAGACAGGAGAGACAGTTCTTTGATTTCAGATCTGTTATATTTTAATTCTCAGTGGATCTGCTGACAAAAGTAAACTACTTAGGGTTACCATACATTTCTTTGGACATGTCTTTTTTTTTTTTTTTTTACAAAATTTCCAGATTGCCTATGCTTTTCACACTGCGGCCCATCATTCCCGACCTGGTTTACTTTTTTCACTTCACTTCACTTCCTTTTTTTTTAATTTTAAATTTTATTCTTAACAAATATTAGATGACCCCACAAAAGCGATACAATAGATCAGTGGTTCTCAAACGATAAGCAGCAGCCCCAAGTGCGCATTAGGGGAGTTAATAAATAAATATCCTTGCCGGGGCATCCAAACCCCCCTGTCCCCAGGCCTATATGGACATAAGCTTCAAAATTATATGGAGAAAGTCTTTTTTTTATTTCTGTGTCCTCTTTTTTTGGCTCAGGAAATATGGTAATCCTATTAACCTTAACTTAAGCTTGAATGCATAAGCTGTATATAGCATCTTAAAATGACGGTAGCCTCATTTAAAATATGTGTGGCCATTTATTAGTGGAATAAGCAAAATAATCATATTTTTTTTGTGTAATGGTGATATTTTCATGTACCAGACTGGTGCATATAACTATTATTTATCTGTTTCACTTTTTTATTTAAAAAAAAAAGTAAAAATATCAATTTTTGCTGCAGTTTGTTGGCATTTTATATGGCAGCTACTGGAAGGAAGTAACTAGAGGTGCTCAGAATTTAATCAGCTCTGTGCATGAGCATAAGTGGTTCAGGAATTTGTGAAGATACAGACTTTGAGATAGACATGATTTTTTTTTTCTCTGGCAGAAAAGTGATGAGGAAAAGTGGAAACGTGTAAGAAGGATGGATAAACTTTTGAACCTTCTTTCATGATTATGACTTTGGTCTTTCTTTAGCTGAAAAATTAAACAAGCAAAATAAATAGGATGCATACAGCATCCTACCTGTGACTTTAGCCTCATTTGAATTATTGTCGGTCATTATATTTTATTCATGCAAAATAATGAATTTTAATTTTGCCAGATTGTGAGGGTATTTTCTATTTTGATGCGTCAGACTGACTTACATTATGTGGACACTAGAGGGTGCGGCATCTCCTCAAACCCAAAACACAAGTGCAGTCACATAGTCAAGGCTTCAGTAAATGTGATGTTTTATTAATCCCGATACTTTATACAGGCTTCAGTCCTCCTCAGACAGACTTTTCTCCACAATAACTCCTCTGTCACTTCTCCAGGTGAGCTTTGTCCACATCCTCCTGACTCAGCTCACCTAGATGAGGCCGGGTGGCTCCTTTCATCCCAGGACCCAGGAGTGCTTCTGGTGCCAAATGACTACAGCACTTTTGGCACCTTTCTTACAGTATCCCTGTACTGGCACCCACACACCATGACAGGGTTGTTCCCTAAGACTAAATGTCCCAAGGTGCCCTGCAGGAGTATGAAGGGAGCTCTGCCTAAGGGAAGTTACCACCTGGCATACTGGGTGAATTAACAGCCCACATAGACTCTTCTTTCCATTTTTTTCCCGGCCAGGAAAGGCACTGAAAGCAATTGGGCCAGTATGCCTGTCCACCTACCTGGGACCTCCCGTCCAGGTAAGAAACCATCCTCTCTCATGGTCGAGATGCCCTCTCGTTTGGCATTCGCAATTGTCATTATGTCCGCTCCTGGACACTGGCTGAGGCCAAAGTCAATGACCCTTTTAGCAACGTAACAACAGAACTTGGTTTCTAAATGTTGTACTGAGTAATTCCCATCCTTACACACAATATCTTGTGGTTTTAAATGTTATCTGTATCCTGTGGAGAACTTTGAAGGAGAGAAATGTGAAGTATTCTTTAGGTCAGATAGTTCAATAAATGGTTTTAAACTTGTAATCCTTAAGTGTATAAAAATGTAGGATCTGTGCAGAAATATTCTATGTACTAAATTATTTCAGCAGCTTCAATGCATTTTGTTAGATCTGCGTAAAGGAATGCATTGTGCTGGCTTTTAGTGATATGTTACCAAGTTATTTATATCCAAGGTACTTGTAAGATGCTTTTGTGAAAATAAAATTAATCATTGTGCAATTTATTGCAACAATCCGGGCAAACCTCTCTGTTACTATAAATATTTAAAATATGGTTATCTATTATATTAAAGTGGTATGCTAGATCATAAACAAGTACTATAAATGCTCAACTAAATTGTTATTATAAAAATCACATTTGCTCCTTTTTGCTTATTTTAACATACTCGTTTCAATGAAGTTTGCTGTTCCATAAACCCTCCTACTCAGACTCCCCATATATTTTTATGCCTTCTTTTTTGCTGTGTCACTCAGATTAAACACCTGGATTGTTGCTTGCTGGATCTCCTGATACATTCTGGACATTGAGTGTTAGAAGAAATAAAACTTGATTTGTGGTTTTCACACTTTTTAACCTCCTTGGCATTAACGTCATACATGGTTTGGGGTTGGAATTCTATGTAAACTCAGTTAAGCCCGAGTCAAACTCATGGTGAATGTAACAATCCACTTTACACAGTTATGCCCAAATAACTCTTGGTACAGTATTCTGCTGCCATCTAGTTCTAAGAGTTCTGCCACTTTATGATAACTCTATGGTACCTCCTCAATATTCATGAGTGGGTTGAAGCCTTCGACCAAAAATAAAATTGCAAACATAAAGCCAGTTATAGAATAAGCCAATTCATTGCCCGAATGTGAACCTGGTAATCAGACCTTGACACAGATTGTGAGACTGATGAATATGGCACTGCATGACCAAACTGCCATGATATACCTGTTGAATTCAGTAGTGTGAAACTTCACAGTGGTGCGACAGTGGCAAAATGACTGCAATCAGGAGCAAGGACAACAAAGATGTTAGCCCCCTAAGTACTGTTCACAATGTGGCAACCGTCAATGTTCATGTCAGAAAATTTCTAAGTCATCAAGTCATTAAGCCTTGCACTGTGGTAGCCTACAGTAACATAAGGGGTATGTTGATTGTGCAGTTCAGACACTGAAATTCTACCCTCTCATCTGCAAGCAACAGAAGAAATATTATTAGAAAAGTGCACAAAGGAGACACGGCGCTACTGTCCCTATTGCAACTCTGGGCCGTGCGTTCAGTACAGAAGTGGATGCTAGACTTAGCTATCCTACTGTATTTATTTTGACATTTTGGTCTTTATATGTTTCTGTTATACTTAGCAACAATTTTTCTTGTTGAAAAAAATGTATCATTTTTGGCTTGTTTTTCTGGGGGTAAACATAAATAAGGTTTTTTTTTTGCTGTGGTAGAAGAAGCAGAAAACCTTTAAGTAGAACTCTGTGGAATGGAACTGGAATGTCACAGCTATATGGAAAATTTAAATAATTGTGATTTTGACATTGTAGAATCGTATTCTTGTTGATAAATATTATTAGTCTTGGAACTGTCATCTTTTTTTCACTCAAAACCAGAACAGGGACTGAGTTTTTTTTTTTTTTTTTTTTTACTTTTTATCCTCCTTATCTACTCTTTCCTTTGGGTCCTGCTTGTCTTGTCTCAAGAAAAGGTCACCAGCCTGTGCCAGGTCTTTGTCTCTACTTTGTTGTGCTTTGAAACTGCTTTTTTAAAAAAAATATTCTCTGCATTGGCTGAATGGACCTTCTTAATTTTTCCTTCTCTTTTTGGATTTTAGTATATGTAGAATTTGGTTCTTTCATTAGTTTGTCAATTTAAGGCCTTTTGAAAGTTCCTTGTGGTAACATTGCTATTATGCAATGGTTCGTTACTAAGGGGCACAATCATGGAAGTTGTGCCAGATAACGTCACTGATGCAAAGGTTTATAAGAATGTATTCACATCATCCGAGATTGTGGATTTTAATTTCACAAAACCTTTGTTGGGTTTGGAATTGATTTAGCAATTCAGGGCAAAGAATCTGTTTTTCACTCCAAGTTAGGTTGTTATGTATTTGATCTGGTTAATTGGCATATAGTCACTTTTGGTTTTGACCTCAACTTATCTGATTATTAAAAACATTTTTCTTTCTATTGCCCTTTTTCACCGTGGCACTACATTCTTGCTTTCACACTGTAGTTGTCCAGAGGAAAATCTGGGATTTACTACATAATCAGAATGAGGTGGCACCACAGTCAGCACTGTTGCCTTTATACCTGCAGAATCTTTTGTTCAACTTCTAGGATTTCACTGTCTGTGACTGTAATACACAGGGGTTGACCTGCACCCTGATCTTGAAGTTGCTGTGGAGGAGGAATATGAGTTAGGCCTGTAAAGGCACCCATTCTAAATTACTGATCGAGAATATAACTCAATCAGCAGGTTTTCAATCGTCATTTCTCCTTCCAGAGATAATAATCCATTGTGGAAACCCCATGGTAACATTGATGGTCCTTGCTCATCTGGCTTTCAAAATTGTCCTGCACCAATTTGGCACAGTGGGGAGGGTCTTGTCCCTGTCATGATTCAGGTTGCATGTGTGACTCACTTTAGTTTAAATGTGGGCAAGCTTCAGAATTGCTGCTTAACTCACATGCATCTGCCATTTACTAACATTATAATGTTGTTTACAACACGTGATTGGTTACTGGGGTATTTTGAAAAATTCTCATTGGGTAAATCATTGTTTGGCTAAACATCTGTTGGTTCAGTCTTGTCAACCTTCAGGTGTAAACAGGCACAATCAGGCAGCTCAGGCTGTGACATGTTCTTTTAGCTTATCAGTCCTTCCAAGGTTGAGATGGATGGCACAAAGTCTTATGGCCTCACACACAAGGCCTACCTGAATCAGCAATGCATGTATTGCCTTGATAGTTGCAACACTTATGTTGAGCTTGCATTTTCTTTGTGTGTTTGTATCAGGTTTCTCCAGGTACTTTGAAGTCCTCTTTACCCCAAAGGTTTGAGGTGTGCCCTATGAATCACTGGTACCCCAGAGGTTGACTTCTCTGCCTGATGTTCTCAATGATTGATTTTACCACAGTGTGCAAGGTAATACTTTATCAAGGGAGTATTGCTGTTGTGCTTTTCAGTAACCATCTCATTTTTTCTGTACTAAGGAGGTGTCTTTCACTAGCATTGCTTATGGTTGTATAATTTTTGAGAGCTGGTCATTCCAGAAGATCTCAGGCATCTTCCCTAGTATTGCTATTTGGTTATTTATCTGGCTATAGCACAGATATGACATCACTGTGTCTCCCAACAGGCGAATGGGTTGAAAAGTCTTCATTGCCTTCTAAATAAAGCTGTCTCAGTAGTCACCCAAAAAAACGACATTCTCATTGGAAAGGAAACTATTATTGAAATATTGATTTCATGTTTCAGAAAGCAAGGGGAGGCTTATCCAAACAAAGAGGAAAGTATCAACAGATATTTTAAACGAAATCCTTTTAAGTAAATATGTCCATGGAAAAAGGTCAGATGCATTGTCCGTAGATTTCTTCATATCTGTGGTCATATTTTTCTTAGTACTACCCTGGAGAAGTCATTTCTGCTGAATTATAGCATGCTGCACTGCGGCCCAGTGTTCACTTGATTCACTTCTCTGAAGGCGTCTAAGCAGTGTCAGCTACAGCAATAGAGTTGATCAGCCCTTAGGCTCTGATTCTCTTTTTTCAGTTTAATATATTTATTTTTAACATGCTAATCTATAGTTTGCTTACAGTGCCTTGAAGTAGCATTCAGACCTATTTTTTTCCACCTTTACAGCTTGGGTAGGATTTTGATGGATTAGACCGATAAAATGCAATTTATGAGACATACGTTCTTCTTCATGATGCCTCTCCCAAAACAAATAAAATTAAATTCTGAAAATGAAAAAAAAAAATTAGTACATTTCTCCGACCGTGCTCATCGCATTGATGCAACATTTATGTGTTCCTTCTTACAAAATTGCTCCACCTGTCTCAGTTTATTTGGGAAAGGCAGCAATTTTTAGATCTTCTATAGAGTCCAAACCATTAACCTCCTTAGCGTTAGGCCCGAGCATCACTCGGGCTGTAAAATCAGTGCTATGTTAGCCTTGAGTGTCACTCGAGCAACAGCATAGACGCATCTCTCCTAAAACCTGAGGGTTACTTGGACAGTAAAAATGCCAACAGCATTACACTAGATGTGACTTCTCCTAGCTTCATAATGGCGTCTGGTAAGAAACGCCTCTCATCATCAATTGGAAGGTTGCCGGTTCAAATCCTGTAAAATGCCAAAAGGGACTCTGCTCTGTTGGGCCCTTGAGCAAGGCCCTTAACCTGCAATTGCTAAGTGCTTTGAGTAGTGAGAAAAGTGCAAAGAATTATTATTATTATTATTATTATTATTATTATTATTATTATTATTTATTATCAGCAATGAAGACAAAAGTGAATTTGTCTTCAGGCAGTGAAATTGAAATGGTTAGTGAAACTGAAAGTGATTCTGAGTATCCGAAAGTGACACTCATGTCACTTACACATGTGCATTGTGTTCATATTATTATTATTCATTACTACAGTATATTTGTATCATTATTATATTTTCTACACATCTGACATTGTACTTTTAGTGTTTTGCACATTTTATGGTAGAAAGATGAGAATTGATAAAAATGTAATTTTTCAAGCAAAAAAAAAATGCAATGCTTTTTACATGTTTTTTTGAGAAAAAATGGAGGTTAATCCATTCAAAATCGAACCTGGTATTACCAGCGAGAAATCGCTCAAAGATCCGGTTCACATCCTGACATGGCAAAGCTGGCTTTGAACCCAGGGCCTCTGAGGTAATAATAACCCACAGCTTATGTAGTTGAGCTGATGAAAAACTCCTTCCACCAAAATGAGTAAGCAGGCCTCTGACTTCTAATGTAACTTGGGTGGAAATCATATTTAACAGTGGCAGGTTCTATTCCTCTCATCCTCAGTAAAAAAAAAAAAAAAAAGACACAACCCCCCAATCTTGGGAACTCAAATACTGTATATTTATTTTCTTATTTTTAATCTATTGAAGTATTGCCATGGCAGCATGCTTTTGATCAGTTTCCTTTTGAAACACAGATTTGTCCTGCATTCACGGATGGCTAGTTCTTACTGCTGACCTGTAAGGCGAATCTACCAACACCACCATACAATTACTTTTGGGATGGTATGTCCTGACTGATATTTACCATGTAATTTGCACCACAAATATTATACATTTTCTCCTGTGTGATATTTTAGAAAATGCAGCTCTCCCTGATAAGTTTAGAATTATAGGCAGATCTATGCAGTGTTTTCTTCATTTTGCCACTTCTTTACAGTGGGCTGCACTGAGTGACGAGAGACCTTGAATGTCTTTGAATTGTTCTTTATAGGGATGGTCCGATCAGGCCTTTGTAGGGGTGATTCTGATTTGTTTTCTTTATCCTCTCATTTTTTTTTTTACACTAAGCTCCTACATAGCTAGCCATGTAGAAGCTTTACGTTTTATATTAAAGTGGTATTTTTATAATTAAATTGCTGACTGACGGTGTTATCTGTTCATTTTTTATTAACAAAATGAAATTCTGTTTGCTTATTGTTCGGTGTCCATAAAAAAAAAAAAAAACTAACCATAATACAGTGACCATAAATAAAATCCTATTAAGCATATGTTTTTAAATTAGTAAAACATGCAACAAAATATGTATCCATAATATAAGAAAATAAAATAATTAAAAGCCCCAGATATAATAAAATGTTCATGTTTATAAAGAAGATACAAGGCTAACATGCTTTACCAGTTTATACATAAGATCCGCACATTTGCCTCTTAAGCTAACAGAGCAATTGTTAATTAAGCAGTGAGGGCAAATTTGACTTTTTTTTCTTTTTCAAATTAAAAATGTGAGCTGCGGTACTAAACACAAGCACACTCACCGTCCATATTCAGACAGTGAGTGTCCACTAACAAAAAAGTCTGAACCCATTAAACAAGGTTGTCTTTTTATTTCTGCAGAATACACACCACTCTTTCTTTACGGTCCAAGTTCAGATAGGCAACGTATACACGGATCAGCCAAAACATTAAAACCACTGAGAGCTGAAGTGAGTAACATTGATCATTTTGTTTCAGTTGGACCTGTCAAAGGGTGGGCAGCAAGTGAACAGTCAATTCCTGATGGTGATTTGTTGGGGTCTGGAAAAATGGGCAAGTGTAAGGATCTGAGCGACTTTGACAAGGGCCAGATTGTAATGACTAGACAATTAGGTCTGAACATCTCCAAAATGGCAGCTCTTGTGTTGTGTTCCCAGTATGCAGTGCTTTGTACCTACCAAAAGAGGACAACCAGTAAACCAGTGACGGGATCATGGGCACCCAAGGCTCATTGATGCATATGTGGAGTGAAGGCTAGCCTGTCTGGTTCGATCCCACAGAACAGCTATTGTTGCACAAAATGTAATGCTGGCCATGAGAGAAAGGAGTTGGAACACACGGTTTAATGTATATGGGTCTGCGCAGCCACAGACCAGTCAGAGCGCCCATGCTGACCCCAGTCCACTGCGAAAAGTACCTAAAATAGGGACCTGAGTATGAGAACTACACATTGGAGCAATGTAAGAAGGTGGCCTGTTCTGATAAATCTTGTTTTCTTTAAGATCGTGTGGACAGCTGGGGGCATACGTTTAGTTTTCCTGGGGAAGAGATGGCAGCAGGACACTCCATGGGGAGAAGGCAAGCTCTGGACAGTGTTCTGCTGTTAAACCTTAAGGTCATGCCATTAATGTGGATGGTACTTTGACATGTACCACCTACGTAAACATTGTTACAGACCACATACACCCCTTCATGTCATCAGTATTTCCTGATGGCAGTGGTCTCTTAATGAGCCATGTAACACTGTAAAAATTGTTTGGGAATGGTTTAACAGACATGACAAAGAGCTCAAAGTGTTGAACTCCACCATATGTCAACCCGATCGAGCATCTGTGGGCTGTGCTGGAAAACAAGCCTAATTCATGGAAGCCCTTTTCTTGACTTACAGAACTTGAAGGATCCAGTGCTAATGTCTTGGTGCTGGGTACCACAAGACACCTTCAGAGGACTTGTGGAGTTAGAGTTGTTTTGGAGGCACAAGGGGAACCTACACAACATTAGGCAGGTAGTTTTAATGTTGTGGCTGATTGGTGTTATGTCTGCCATTCTAGTTTATGCACATTACGACTCCTCAGATTCAGTACTTTACTATAAAAGCCAAAATTCCTGTCTTCACTCTCTCTTAAAATATGACTGGTTGTTCTCTGTTCACGGGACGTTCCAACAGCAAAATGACGCTGTTATCCCGTAATACTTTGCGAAAAGACACACTACAACTAAATTGCCATAAAGCTTAGAAAAGTAGATTCTGAAAAAATCGTTTTTTTGAGATCAGCTAATTTACTGGTCACTGATTGAGCCATTTGGGGTGAAATTTGGCTGATTGGCAGACAATCATTCGTGGGCATCAACAGTTTTCTACCCTTCCCCATACTTGTGCTCCTCTTCAGTCAGAACTCTTGCATGATTAGAAGACCCTTGAAGGTTTCTTTTCAAAGTTGGTACCATACTAGATAAGGGGACTCTGAATTCAGCCTCACCGACAGCTTTATGTCTATATGTGCGTGATTCACTTGTTTCCCACATAGCTGGAGCACGTCTATAAATTTTGAAATTTGCTTAGGCAGTATATTGTATTTAAACAAATTTGGGATTACTGTTTTTTAATCTGATACTTTCATTCATTTTGTGCAGAGTATTGAAATTTCAATATTCTACATTTTGTTAGAGACGGTGCACAAACGTGTGTTGATCACACAGGAAAGAAATCCGAATTTTATTTCAGATTAAAAATAGAGACAGCAAAACATGAGAAAGCGTGGTGGAAGAAACCTTTTTGAAGGCACTGCATGGGTGCTCCTTATGCAAAAGACAAGCGGCACTCAAGAAATAAAAATCACCCCAACTTGCAGTAAATACAGCATGTCTTGGAGCAAAAATCTCCTGTTGTACTTCTGAACGGACAGAAAACATTTCGATTTTGGTTGGTGGGGTAGCTAATGCCGTAATTTCCAGAAAGCAGGTACTCCATATTTCTTTGGTAAATGAAAACAATCGACTGTCGAATAATCAGAAATAATTGGACAACAGGATAGCGTGAATGTTGGCTTGTGATTAGAAGTGGATTCTTCTTTTTTTTCTTATTGTTAAAAGCTTTATTGCAAATAAATCTCATGATAGGGATGTTAAGAAATAGATGGCCCACGTAAGTGTGACACTTCAAGGAACAAGTAAGCGCACGACAAGCTAAATAAACCTGTAATAAAAATTGGATGGTGCAAAGTATAACTAGTGATTTCAACCTGATTTTATTTCATTTTATTTTGTATGCTACATTATATATATGTTTTGGTGGTTGCTATGTTATCGTTATACGTATATCACAAAATATATTAGCAAAAAGAGCATTGGTAACATTATGTTGACCACTAATTATCTCAAGCTGCTTTTTAATGGCACCTATAGTATGAGAGTGGAAATTGGTAGTTCAATACTCTATGTATATTTCTTTCTTTAAAAAACAATGCTAAAGCAGTATTTAGGATTCATAAGTTTTGCATTTCTAATCTACAGATAATTTATTTTTTCTGATAGCATAGCCCCTCCTAGTGGTACAACAGAATAACAAAATCTAAAAAAATGTGTATTTATGTTTTCAATGACTGCACTGCAGTAAAGGCCTCCTCTATATCAACTGTTCAGACAGCATTTCTAACTTTTCTGTTTTAAGTGCAAGAACATTTTGTAGTCTAACAAACTCTTCATTTTCAACTCAGTTATTCGACTAAATTTAAAAAATGGAAATCAAATAACCCCGTACACCAATACTGCTTTGTTATTCGCAATCATGTGAGTACGCTATTGGCTAGCAATGGCAGGTTTTGGTTTAACAAGATGACGCCGTTTTCGTTGCCTTGGACTGTTGTTGCACAAACATTTATGCTTTCATTTACGAGGCCGACTGAATTTTGCAATGAACCTACAATAGTCTACTACACCACAAGTAAGTCGCTGTGAAAGTGAAGTCTACTAAAAGCTGTTTAATTTCATATTGTTTATATTGTGATTTTTCTCACAATAGGCATGGTGGGGATGAGTATACAAGTTGTAAGTGGTGTACATTCTGCACTGGATGTCCAAGCAAAACCCCTACGTGTATTTATTACTTAAGAGAAAATAGCATGTCGTCACCCTCTAGGCATCACAGGGTGGATTGGAAAGGTAAATGTACTACTAACTGCCTTGAGCTTCAGAGTTTCTGAGCTTTCTGAAGAAGTCACCCTATTGTATCTTATTCGACATTTTGTACATTGAATGCATAAAAATGTAAACTCTTGTATAGAATGCATACTGTCATATCAAACCAACTTTTTGTATTTAATAAACAAATCAATAAATAAAGTGGGGGCTGTCTATGTCTTTTTGTATTTAAGAGCAATGTAGACTGTTGTCTTAGAACATACAAACATAAGAAAAGACACACGAGAGGAGACCATTCAGTCCATCAGCCTTATGTGTTTAGCTAATGGCTAAGCTGTCCCAGTGTCTCATCCAGACACTTCTTAAAGGTTCTCAGGATCTCTGCTTCAACTCCATGTCTTGGTAGTCTTTTCCAGAGTCCCACAACTCTTTGAGTAAAGAAGTGCTTCCTGAATTCAGTTCCAAATGCACTTCCCCTTCATTTCCATTGATGTATGTGATTCACCATAACGTTCAAAGAATTCTGCTGCATCTACTTTTGAGGATTTTGTACACTTTGTTACTTTTCTGACAATATAAAGGTGAACATGTTATCGCACTGCACACATTTCACTTGCTTATTTTTCATCCGTCCATTATTCAACCCGCTATATCCTAACACAGGGTCACAGGGGTCTGCTGAAGCCAATCCCGTTTTCCAGGTGCCAAATCAAATTTTCTTCAAACACAGAAGTACAGATATGTGGAATAAGCTACCAGGTAGTGTGGCTAGCAGTTCCAGTTTGGTGACCATCAGATCTCAAATCTCCGAACAGGGATTGACAGGCTATGTTGAGGTGAAGGGCCTTCTTATACTGTATGGAATATACTTTGTACCATAACCTGTACTAATTTAATTCACCTCTAAATCCTGGAGTCCTGGAGGGCTACAGTGGCAGCAGGTTTTCCTTCTTGCCACTTCCATCATCGGTGACCAATGTCTGCTGTTATTTGACTCCTTTTTCCTCTTAAATAGCAGCCAAACAAAACTAAGATGTGAAAGGAGAAAAGAGATTACTGGCTAAGTCAGGGTGTCAAACTCCAACTAGTTTCCTAATTAGAACAATTCTTGTTGTTAATTAAACCCGTTATTTAATTCTAATGCTTTTTGGTTCTCTCATTCTGCCACCTCAGACATTTCCAAAACTGTTGATTTTCTTTGTTCCAAGAGCAACATCAAAACGTTTTGTGGACCTCAGCAAATCAACATTACTGAGACCTTCACCTTCCTTTATTATCAGATGTTGTATGTCGGGCACAGGTTAGCTGGTAACATGTTGCCTCTTTTTGTATCTCATTCGTGCCTGGCTGCTAATTAAAGAAAAACAAACCCTTGAGGGGTCTGAGTCTTACATAGCAAGTAAATTAAAATTAAGGCAACAGACGTTCGGTAGCAGCAAAAACTGATCACTAGTTAAGAAAATGGTTAGAATAAAAAACTGCAGCTACTGCAGCAATCCAGGATTGGAGATGGACACCCCACAAAATCCACTCCCCATAATGTTCATTATTACAAGTCTGATGCTCCTATTTAATGTATCCTCTTTATCACGGCACTCTTTGGTGTAGAATATTATGTAGTGCGGTGGAGATTTGCTAAGTGATTTAGTGGTCGGTGAACAAGCAGTAAGGAGAAACTCAGGAAACTGAGCTCCAGTAGCACTGCATCCCATGTGACCAGTATGTCACTTCTTTTAATATTGCACGTTGCTCCACAGCCACAGATCTCCCTGGGATGGTGCAGATTTAGCGCTACTGCCTCTCCCTGAGGAGACCACATCACAGATGCTCCCTGCATGGAGTTTGCTCCCATTTCCTCTTACAGTCCAAAGAAGTGTAGGTTAGGTGAGCTGGCGGTGTTAAATTGTCCTCTGATTTATGTGTGTGTGTGTGTGTGTGTGTGTGTGTGTGTATGTGTTCACGGTGCGATGGTGTTGTTCCACCATGTCTAGGGGTTATTCCTGCCTGCACCCATTGCTTACTGGGATAGGCTCCAGCTGCCATCCTGCCCTGGATAAGCGAGTTTGCAGGATTGCTGGATCAACATATACCACAATCTGTCCTGCCTAAAGCAACTCTCATTTGCACATTGCCAAGCTTTAAAATGGATTAAACAGTGCTCCGTACAATTTCAATTACAGGTGAGTTCACTGCCTTACATTTAGATTGAGAGAGGTCATTTCAACTTGCATGAGCTTTATTAAATATTTTCCTCATTTAGATGCCAGAAAGACGCAAAACAGCTAGTCAGTAGGCAGTATGAGTGATTGGAACAGTAGAGCATGTGGCCGAGGTTTATGACTGCCTGTACAAACAGTGGTGTGGTGGTCCAAGCAATCGCACAGTGCACATAACCCCCATAATCACACATAACCCACATAATCGCACATAACCCCCATAATCACACATAACCCCACATAATTGCACATCGCACATAACCCTGTTTGCAATGTGATATCTTCTTTCATGAAGCAAATAAATAACAGAAAATGCTCCAACTTTCAAATCAGTTACTATGTTATACCCATAAGTTATGCTATACATACAATTTCTGACTTCTTAAAATAAGAAAGTGCTTATTTCACCACAACTAAAATACATAAATAAACTGGACAACACAATGTTTTTTACGATTTAAACACTGTTAATGGCATGTGTGCCCTTTTTCGTGATGAGGACTGGCTTAGAAGCCAATTTAGACGTTCTAGAGCCGTCCT
Source organism: Polypterus bichir lapradei (assembly GCA_026402145.1). NCBI lineage: Eukaryota > Metazoa > Chordata > Cladistia > Polypteriformes > Polypteridae > Polypterus > Polypterus bichir. Next base: position 109,018,476 of record JANRMT010062856.1, read on the forward strand.
CTTGGAATTGTGTGCTGAACTGCAGCCTTCATTACAGAAGTGACCAAACGTTTTGGCCGTGACACAAATGTGTTTTGCAAACTTTGCTGCTTTAGCATTTTCAGATTATTTTTTACATGTTTCTATGGTAAACTGAAGAACAATTATAAACATTTCATAAGTTTCAAAGGCTTTTTATTGGCAAATACGTTAAATTTATGTAAAGAGTCAATATTTACAGTGTTGACCCTTCTTCTTCATAACTTCTGCAATTCGTTCTGACATGCTGGATATCAGCTTCTGAGTCAAAACCTGACTGGTAGTGATCCATTATTGCCTTTGTAGTGTTTGGAGTTGATCACAATTTGTGCTCTTGTGCTTGTCCACCCGCTTTTGAGAATTGACCACAGGTTCTCAAATGGATTAAGATCTGGGGAGTTTCCTGGCCACAGGTTCAAATTTTCAATGTTATGATCTCCGAGCCACTTCTTTATCACTTTTGCCTTGTGACATGGTGCTCCATCCTGCTGGAAAAACACACAGATCATCACCAAATTGTACCTGGATTGTTGGGATAAGTTGCTCTTAGAGGATGTTTTGATGCCATTTTTTAGTTATGGGAGTGTTGTTGAGGAGAATTGTGAGTGGGCCCACAATCTTGGATGAGAAGTAACCCACACAAAGATTATTTCAGGATATTTCACTGTTAGCAGAAAACAGGACTCATGATAGCGTTCACCTTTTCCTTCTCCGGACAAACGATTTTCCAGATGTCCCCAACAGTTGTAAGGAGGATTCATCTGAAAAATAACTTTGCACCAGTCTACTGTTGTCCAGTCCTTGCACTTCCTGTAGAATTTCACTCTGTCCCTGATGTTTTTCTTGGAAAGAATTGGCTTCTTTGCTGCCCTTCTTGACACAACGCTATTGGCCAAAATTCTTCACCTCACTGTGTGTGCAGATGCACTCACACTCACCTTCTGCCAGTACTGAGCAAGCTCTGCAATGGTGGCAACACAAATCTGGAGCTGACTCCTCAGGAGGAGATGGTCCTGGCAATTGCTGGACACTTTTAGCTGATCATTTTGTGCCAGGGCCAAAATAAGTAAAAATGGGTTTTGTGATAAAGTTAACTTTTTATGGTAATAATGCTCTTTGCAATGAATTAATATGCATCTTATCACTCTGCACAATAATAAAAAACTAATGTGAATTGTCACCACAAAAACTGAAACCACATATTTTGCAAAACAAAACATTTGTGCAAGTGCCAAAACCTTTGGCCACTACTGGACAGAGACCACCACGCAAAAATCAGTCAGTTCCTGTTCTGTTAAAGGTTTAGTACAATTGGGTTTAGAAAATGGATGGATGGATGGACATCAGAATGTGACTGACACGTCATTGAAGTGCGTAACAAAGTCATTTTCTCTTCACTTTTTTGTCCTGTCACCTGGAGTCATTAAAACGCTGACTTACTAATGGTCGAAATTTTCAGTAACTTTAAGCCAATTTCCAGCCCAAGTTTTTTTTTTTATAAATCGTGACTTTTGCTTAAGAAGAGGCTTGGGCACGAGTTTAAGCACACTTTATACATGAGGCCGCTGGTACTCATACCACCGAAACAGTGGAAATGATAATTGACTTTCATAGTTAAAACCTCTCCATCTAGACATGAATGATTCTTTAGTCAATATGGAGGAATCCTTCAAATTCTTGGGCACGACTATCACAGACACTCTCAGATTGAACATTAACACCACTAAGAAGACTCAACGGCACATTTATTTTCTATGCCAACTAAAGAAACAAAAATATTTCCTGACACATCCTAGTACAGTTCTACAAAGAATGTGTGATCATATTCTCCACTTTTGTCTGGTTGGGTTCAGCATTGGTCCACTCCAGAAATAAATTACAGCATGTCATAAGGTCTTTCCTGAAAATAATTGGCTGTGCTCTTCCATCTGTTGCAGACCAGTATGGATCTAGTGTCATAAACCATGTGCATTATCGAGGGATGAGTGAGACTCAACACATTCGTTACTAGGTTGGTCTCCTCTCGCACCTTATGATGAACAAACACACACACCCTATTTACACAATTACGCATGAGTGATGCCTGACTGCTAGTCACTCTGTAATATTCCACATAAGTACATACAAGTGATGTCCAAAATGCCTTTCACTCCTTGGTGCTCATCGTAGGGACTCACTATCTCCGGCACTAAGTAACACCAAATCACAAGAAGGCTCATACACATTTTGGTTAAATGCCAATTACCACCCAACAGTGTCTTACTCAGTGTTGCGCATGAAGTAGTTCAAAAGAGCACGTTCATTGAACAAGCTAATTTTTCTAAGAACGGTGAACATAACGTAATGTATTTGCAAGTGAAGAACTTGAACGTGACCTACTGTAGTTCAGTTTTATGTGACATTCCGGATCTGGTTTATGTCCAGATTAAACGTTTTGCCTTACCCTGTAATGTAGGAGTGGAGCCGAATCTGAATACGATATTCGGATAAGCACACATCATTAATTTTTACAAATATTTATTTTGTCTGAATTTTTTTTTCATTTATTTGTATTCGGAAAAAATAACGTAAAATCAAATAGGCACTGTCTGTGTCCGCCTACTTGTGCTTAAGCTGCACCCCCGCTGACACAAGCCCACGGTGAAGCTCCGCTTGCACTTTTAGGAAAGCGTTGTACTTCGCAAGGCCACTTTATATTTTCCCCCATTGGACATGCAATATGTGACGCGAATTTTGACCAGTACCGTAATAGGTTAGTTCACCTACACGCTGGTTCCATAGTCACCATTTGTGTCACACGGTTGGAAACAGAGCGGTAATTTATATGTATACTTGCATCTTTTTAATTTCTTTTTTGACCGGGAGGATATTAGCATATATGGTTATACGTGTTTGTTGCTGGGTATAACTCAATAAAGTGTATTTAAATAAAGAAGTCTTCATAATTATTGTATTTTATTCAAGAATACTGTAATAGCCTAATATAAGGCATGCAACACTGAAAAAAGTAAACTCATGGGTCATTTATTCTCACTCCTTAAAAAATACAAAATGAACTGAACATGAACTAGTTCAAAATTGAAATGGTGAACTCTGAATGTGAATTTATTCATTTTAATCTGTGTGACCTGAACTTTGAGCTAGTTCTTGTGAGGTGTGAACTTGCACAACACTGGTCGTACTTCTACCACACTTGTTCTTTCTTTCGAGGTGCGAACCCTTGATAAACTCTGCAAGGATGAGCAAATGGCGATCTACCCTTCACCAAGTGCCCTAATGCCCTAATATTTATTATTTCAATCACTCTAGACATAAAGACAAAGTATAGAAATGTAAAAGCAATGGGATATTTATTAAGGTATAATACCTTATAATAGCAATAGAAGAAAGTAAAAAAGCAAATAAAATAGATAACAATGCCTGGATGTATATATACAGTCCTGAAAATCAGCATTGTCAAGGGTAGATGTACTGAGCAGCTTTTTGATTCAGCAGTCAGTGTGATGCATGAGTTACGCTCTTCAACGTTTTGCTAAAATGCCATATCTCTTTCTCAAGTGTCTTGATCTCTGACATTGTTCCTTTGTTGTACTTTGAAGAAGCCATATTCATATTAAAGCCACAAGTGGTACTTTGAAACATGTGACATTACACACATTTGACTGGCTAGCTGTCCTGTTGATGGATGGCTCTACACAAATGCTTTGATCCTGTATGTATCTGTGCAGTCTCTTACTGTGTCCATTTTCTTTTACCATTAACTTGTAAACTGACTGACTGTTTTAGACTATGAATGCCATAAATTCAATGGATAACAAAACAGAGTTATAAATTGCTGGTACATTACAAAAAGAATGTACAGATGTATTTGTGTCATAAATTATTAGTCCACAAAAAATAATGTTTCCAATGGGAATTGCCTCCATATATTACTTAGTTCAGTTGCATTAAGGGCCCTGTAAATTCCTTAGTAAATTAATTTGTTTACAGTTCACCATGGTTTGTTTGAGCAAAATTAAAACTGGACGTTAAGCAGTCTGCAGTTTCAAAACATGGCGATTTTTATTCTCCAGGACACCATCTCAAAGCATCACCACTGACTCGTCTCGCCAAGGTCATGACTTGTTCCAAAAACTCCCCTGTGGTAAACGCTTTATGTCAATTAAAACTAACTAGCCATGTGCGCCCAACTACGTTGTGCGTGTTAAAGTTGTCTGTGAAGGGCTCCCTGTTTAAACGCGGCTGCCAGTCGTGAACTGGGCCCTTCGTCGCACAGCATTATGATTTTTTATAAGGGAAACAAAATTACAAAAGAAAACCCTTGGGCATTGATTCGATAGGAACGGCCTACTCGGAATCACTGTCCGAATAGTAATTATGTGGTGGTGTAGGAGCATTTCTGCTTCTGTCCGTTCACAGTCCGTTTCGTTTTCACGACGCTATCGTTTCCTCTCACGATGTCTTCTCAACCTTTGTGGCAATCCAAAGAGTAAGGCAATATACACAGAGCAATGGTTATAAAAGGGAGACACATAGGTATCCAGATAGGTATCCAGGCTCTTTAAAGCATAAATAGGGATCACTTCACTGACATTTGAGCAAGGCATGGAACAACTGTGAAATGCGCAGCACTCGCCGGTTACAACGTAGCAATAATAATTTCCGGAACGTGCTGTTACGTTGTCATTCATTTTACCCACTGTCTTTCTTTCATTCATATATTACGTAGGCACGTACCTTTTATCTTCGACAATCTCATTCCCTAACCAGGCCTCAGGAGCTAACCAGCGTAACACTGTCCACCACCCCTTTCATTATTCCGGCACATTGTTGACATCCGTGAGTAACAACAACGTACTAAACTGGAAGGTGGTCTACGCATGCGTGGAATTCGCGGACAAACAAAGATCAAGATCTAAATGAAGATCTCTTTAGTTAATTTAAAGCACAACAATTTGTTTAGTTTGAATGTCTGTGTTTTGAGGTGTGACTGGAGTACTATAGTCTTCAGTAGTATAAGCCTGGAGGAGATTCTTAATGTAATGCCTATGTTTTAGCTGTCTCTCTACTGCCATCTAGGGCTTCTTCTTCTAATTCATTCATGGACAAACAAAGATCAAGATCCAAATGAAAATTATATATAGAGATACTACTGTGACACCTAAACAGTCACAGCCCTCACAAACCAGTAGTCTGTCTAGTCTATCCTCTCCACTTCTTTATGTGTTCTATTATACAGTGGGATGCAAAAGTTTGGGCAACCTTGTTAATAGTCATTATTTTCCTGTATAAGTCGTTGGTTGTTACGATAAAAAATGTCAGTTAAATATATCATATAGGAGACACACACAGTGATATTTGAGAAGTGAAATGAAGTTTATTGGATTTACAGAAAGTGTGCAATAATTGTTCAAACAAAATCAGGCAGGTGCATAAATTTGGGCACCGTTGTCATTTTATTGATTCCAAAACTTTTAGAACTAATTATTGGAACTCAAATTGGCTTGGTAAGCTCAGTGACTCCTGACCTACATACACAGGTGAATCCTATAATGAGAAAGAGTATTTAAGCGGGTCAATTGTAAGTTTCCCTCCTCCTTTAACACTAGAATTACCAGAGCCTACAAAAAAACTTGTAGATCCGTCCCACCTTAAATCGCTTCTTAAATCCGTCCTCACCTCTCCGCCAGCGGCTTTTCTCCTGTTAATGTGCAGATTAAGAGCAGCAAGCAGCCGGCTATTCCATCCCCCACCGTCGCAGAACATGCACGAACTTCTCCCAGCTCATGCCTTGATTGATTATCTGGGAGTGAAGTGGAGTTTTAAAATGGAAATAATAGATCATTTTTGGGACACTCGCATTTCATGTGTGTTCCGTTTCTACAGTAATCTGTATAAACACATTGTTAAAACAGAAACTTCTTCATATTTTAGTGATAAATGTTACAAAATGTAGGCATAAACTATAGAATATATGAAGCCTGATTTCCAAAGATCAAATAAACACTTTCAAAAAAGGTTCAAGAATGAGACATCTCCTGTGAGTAGCGGTAAAACATGCTGTCACAGCATTCCTGCCATGCCTCAGAGACCTGAGTTTGATTCCCAGCTGAGGAGAAATAGTTGTTTTTTTGTTTTTTTTTTAACCTCAAACGGACATAAGATTTATAAATTGGTATGCACTGTCAATTAATGAGATTGTTATATGTTCATGTGGGATGCTCCTTTTAAAATATTTTTTAACAACTGAGACTGCAACAAACATGAACAAGTGTCCATATAACTGTTATTTTTAAGATCCATAACACACAGACAGACAGAGCACTGCGTAATAGAGAGACAGACAAACAGGCAGAGAAGTTACTAAATAAACAGGGAAGGCACATGTACTGAAAGAAAAAAAAAAGATCAACATGTGCGTTGTTCCTGCCGCACTGAATAAGCTCATGCGCTCTAACCCCTCCCCCTCTCCCCCGATCTGACTCTAAGTAACGCTCACACTGTTACTTTGAGTCAAATCAGAAGAGGCACGAAACAGGCAGGCAGGCGGGGGGCGGGGTTAGAGTGTACAAGAACCGTCTTTCCTACATTAAGACGTGTGTACCTGTTGCAATGCGCACACTTTTCTATATGCTGTGGTTTCTATTACATTGAAAGGGCACTTGACACTGACACAGTTTACTTTCCTGGAGAAGCGGCTATCTTGGAACAGAAGCTTGTCGATGTTGCATCCTCCTTTTTTATTTTATTTTCTCAATGACGATCATGCTCTAACCCCCCCCCCACACCCCCCCCGCCCGCTTATTTTTCATTTAGTAGTGCTTTCTCTGTCTGTCTATTATACTATGAACTCCATCTATCTATATAGTAATAATAGTAATTTTATTATTATATAGCAGCTTCCCTGTCTGCCTATCATATAATGACTTTCCTTCCTATCTATATAACTAATCCCTTAGCTGTTTTTTGATACATCTATTATACAGTACTTTCCCTGTTTATGTAGTGACTTCTCTGCCTGTTTGTCTGTCTCTTTATTACGCAGTGCTCTGTCTGTCTGTGTGTTATGGATCTCAAAAATAACAGTTATATGGACACTTGTTCATGTTAATTGCAGTCTCAGTTGTTAAAAAATATTTTAAAAGGAGCATCCCACATGGAAATATAACTCTCTCATTAATTGACAGTGCATATCAATTTATAAATTTTATGTCAGTTTGAAGTTAAAAAGAAAAAAATAATAACAGCTTCTCCCCAACGGGGAATCGAACTCAAGTCTCTTGAGTCACGGTAAATGTGCTACGCCAACAAATCTTAGTGCTATGCCACAGGAGCTGCTACGTTGTTTTTGAACCTTTTGTGATAGTGTTCATTTGATCTTTGAAAATCAGCCCTCACATATTCTATAGTTTATGCCTACATTTTGTAACATTTATTACTAAAATATAAAAAAGTTTGTATTTTAACAATGTGTTTACACAGATTACTGTAGAAATGGAACACACATGTGTTCCAAATAACGATCTATTATTTCCACTCTAAAACTCCACTTCACTCCCAGATAATCAAGGCATGAGCTGTGAGAAGTTTGTGCATGTTCTGCGACGGTGGGGGATGGAATAGCCGGCTGCTTGCTGCTCTTAATCTGCACATTAACAGGACAAAAGACGCTGGGAGAGGTGCAGACGGATTTAAGTAGCGATTTAAAGTGGGATGGATCTACGAGTTTTTTCGTAGGCCCTGGTAATTCTATTGTTAATTTTCTCTGAAGAGTAGCAACATGGGGGTCACAAAACAACTCT
>JANRMT010062856.1:109031295-109061478 GCA_026402145.1 Polypterus bichir lapradei
TCTCCTATATGATATATTTAACTGACATTTTTTATCGTAACAACCAATGATTTATACAGGAAAATAATGACTATTAACAAGGTTGCCCAAACTTTTGCATCCCACTGTATATGAACTAGCTGTGTAAGCCTGTGCTTTAAAAAGCCTGGGCTCCAAGAAAATATTGCAATTATCAGAAAAAAGGTATTCCTTTATTTAATAGAACAACACCAATCCACTGCTGCACATGAATGTTTTATTCCCTCTATGGCTCATGATACTGTATATATGAAGAAATGTCTTATTCATAGAAATACATTAGATCAGGCATTCACAATAATGTGGCAAAACGTTGCTAAAAGTGATCTTTATTTTAAAGGTGGTTTATAGGGAGAAAAAAAGCAGTGACAAGTGATTCATAACATATATTAAAATTACAGATGTATTAGAAAATAAGTAGCACCTTCTCTCCCCAGAAGCCCATGCCGGCATAGCCTTCTGCACATTCATACGACAGGCGACCTTCTGAATCCACCACACTTACGCTACCACAAAGGAATAGCTGAGGCATTTTGGGAAGACTTTCTAATTGCTTTTTATTCTGTAGTTGTTTATATTTTATTGAATACAAACTGGGCCATTGTTATAGTTCCTATAGGAAATACTCACCCCTTGGATTTTATTGTTATACAATGCTGAATCACAGTGGATTTAATTTGGCTTTTTTGACATTCATCAGCAGAAAAGACTCATTAATGTCAAATTGAAAACAGATCTTTGCAAATTGGTCAAAAAATAATTACAAATATAAAATACAAAATAATGAATCACATAAGTATTCACCCCTGGTGCAGCGAACTGATTTTAGAGATCACATAATTAATTCACCCGTCTGTGTTTTAATTAATTGCAGATTAAATGCACCTTATCTGGAAAGTCCAACTTTTGGTGAGTCAGTATGATGGCCTAATCTACACAACAAAGACAAAAGATTTCTCCAGGGTACTCTGTGAACAGGTGATTGAAAAGCACAAGTCAGGGGATGGAGACAAGAGAATATTAAAGTCACTGAATACCCCTTGGAGCTCAGTGACATCAAACATTAAGAAATGGAAAGAGTATGGCAGAGCTGTAAATCTGCCTAGAGCAGGCCGTCCTCAAAAACTGAGTGATCAGGCAAGAAGACGACTAGTGAGAAAAGCCACCAACAGACTTATGAGAACTCTGAAGGAGTTACAAGCAAAATGGCTGAGACTGGAGGGACTGTTCAGACAACAACATTTTCCCGAATGCTTCACCAGTTGTAGCCTAATGAGTGGCAAACAGAAAGCCACTGTTAAAGAAGAAAAAGAAAAAAGAAGCACTGAGAGTTTGCCAGAAGACACACGAGAGACTGTCAAGTGGGCTGGAAGAAGGTTCTAATGAGACCAAAATTGAGCTTTTTTCCCCATCAGATTAAACGCCATGATTAGTGTAAGCCAAACGCTGCACAAAAAACAGACCATCCCCACTGTGAAGCCGGGTGGTTGCAGGATCAGAGCACGGGGATGCTACTCTGCAGCAGGCCCTAGAAAACTTGTGATAGAAAAATGAATGCAGTAAAACACAGAGAAGTTCTGGAGAAAAGCTGATGCAGTCGACTTTTGGGAGAAGATATGTTTTCAGCACCAAAGTCAAAGCCACAAAATGGCTTAAAAACAACAATGTGAATGTCCTGGAGTGGCCAAGTCAGATTCCACAGCTCAATCTAATTGAGGATTTGTACCTGGACTTGAAAAAGGCTGTTCACTCCTGATTACCATGTGGCCTGAAAGTGCTTGAGCAGTTTTGAAAAGAAAAATGAGGACAAATGGCAGTGTGCAGATGTGCAAAGCCGACAGAGACATGTGCGCACAGACTGAAGGCTGTCATGGAGCCAGAGGTGCCAATACTAAACACTTACCTGGAGGGGTTAAATACATGTATGAATAATTATTTAGTGGTTAATGTTTATAATTAATTTAGACCGGTCAGCACAGATCTGTTTTCACTTGGACATTAAGGACACTTTTTCTGTTGATCGGTGTCAATAAGGGATGGGAGCATGTACTGATAACGTGTTGCCGCACCCACCACACAGCGAACCACCTGGATTGGGAACCGAGTGCAGCGGGTGACACCTCAGCCCCACACCGGAAAGCCAAATTAAATCTGCCAAGATTCAATGTTGCATAACAATAAAATGTGAAAACTTCCCAGGGGGTGAATACTTTTTATAGGCACTTTATAAAATCTCAAAAGAAGATGTACATAAAAGTGATAAAAATGTATGAAGTCTTTTATCTATTGGTTTTCTGATCAAGTTCAGGGTCACAAGGAGGAGGTGTCAGCATTGGGCACAAGTCCACTGCCAGGCTAACTCACTCATGTGGGCCAATTTTGGTTTGTCAAATAACTGCACATCTTTAGATGGTGGGAGGAAAACTGGAGTATTCAGGATGAAACACACAAGGATATGGAAAGAACATGCAAACGTCATATAAGGAATGACCGGGTGCAGCATTCAAAACCCAGTAGGTGGACCTGCAAGTCAACTCTACTAACCATCCACCTCACCTCATCCACCACTACTAACTAAACAAAACCAATTCTTTCTGCCACCAAGGAAGTCATCTCAAAGGTCTAAATCCTGCACTCTCTTCATAGACAGAGCCTCTGTTGAAATTATACATGTACGAACGGAGTATTCAGTGACAATTTATTTCTGGCGTATTTTTCCAAAAGTATCAACTGACATTTCCCACTGAAAAAGGCAGCTTTTCCCAAAACAGGCCCACAGTACTGGTGAACTGCTGTGGTGTTTACAAGGAAATAATTGCCAATACAATAGTTTCTAGATCCAGGATAAAACAGAGACATTTCAGTTTGTTGTAATCTATATTTATAACTCCAAAAAGGGAAATGGAAGTAAAAATATATAAAACATCTTAAGGTAGACTGTGCACATCTTCTGGGTCACAGTTTGGCATTTTCACACACTTGGCCACACGATTGCCTTCCCAGTAGCCAACATCCTGACCATCATGGCACTGGCATTTGGTACACGAGTCAATCCACATGGGTTCCCCTCCTGGGATCACTTGTGTTTGGGATGAGTCGGCATAACAGTTTGGACCTGAAATACAAAACGAACAAAAGAAAGAAATGCTAATTTTGTGACACTTGAACATTAATCCATGCTGCACAGAGATCAGTCAAGTGTTTGAATGCGTGATTGCAAGTAAACGAAAAACTCTGTAGCTATATAAACTGTCAACATGGCTTTGCTTGACACATATCAAGAGTTTAACGTCATCCTACACTGGGCTAACCAATTCCATGTTCCCCAAAGCACTTTACAGATTACGCAGCAAGTCCTACATTGACGAAAAGGCATGGCTGCAGGTTAAGTGGCCTGACAAAAAGATTGTCACCAGTACTTTGAGACGTCTCAGGCTGGAGAAGTGTCTTCTCCAGTAACTACCTGAATAAAAACCCAGTCTTCGCTCCATTCTGCATCCTTGTCCGAGTTGCGTACCTCAAAATGACTTCCAGTACTTTGTGAAATCAGTGACATAATTTCTACTATAACTTGGCCACTCTGGATTTGATGAGGCTTTTAACCCTAGAAGAAACCCCAAAAAGGGATATAAGTGGTCTCATCCAGACAGAAGAAAATTGATTTGGAGCAAGGGCACAAAGTCTGGGGCATGAAAAAGTTTTGAAAAATGCCATTTGGAAGTGAAATGTGGGGAAGCTGGTGACAAGCCAACATGCACTTTTGTTTATCTGGACTTTAAGCCACAAGGCTAACAGTTCACACCTGCTTAGACTGCATTAGTCTGCTTGTGCTGCAGCTACAAAAAGGACAATTACACAATTGTCACAGATGACACAGGTTGACCAGAATTCCAAAAGGAATGGATTGTCTCTTACTTGGCCAGGAAGTCTTTATGGAAGGATGTGGGTGGATGAGTATCCCAGCTGGGTTGGTTATTGGTACCTTTCTCAGCTGGGAGTCCATAATAACAGAAGGACAGAGGGAGGCTACTACCCGAGGACATGTATTCCCCTTATACATTGGGTGGTAGGATCCCTCTGGTGGAACTCCCATTTATACACCCACAGTGCATATTGACAGCTGTAGTCCTGATGGGCGGTCCTGTTGAAATAATTAGGTGCTTCTATGGGGAGCTCCAGGGAAAGGCTGCCCCTGCTTTGGGGATTCCACCTGACCTGGAAGTGCCTCTGTTGTGTAATGCTGTGGCACTGGAAGTACTCCCAGGTCAAACAAAAAAGTTAACTCACCTCAGTCTAGGAACTAGAGTTGAGAAGTAGAGGATAAGGCTTGCCTGGAGGCGAATGGAGGACGATAAAAGGAATAGGAATTATGATTGTGCCAGTTGTGAGAAGTGCCTATGACAAGGTGCTTCATTTAATAAAAATACCATCACTGAACCTGGGGCTTTATTGTTCTAGTTGTGTCTGGGGTTTCGGGGCTTGGTCACGTCCACTACAGGCCACAACATGTAAATAGTTGTAATGTGGTTCTGCACTTTTAAATACACTTACACACAGGATAGACCCTCTATCAACTAAATGTAGTAATGAATTTTTATTATTGATGCCATGCAGGTGTGTTTAGTATTATTATCATTACTATTATTGCTTTAGTCAGGGCTTCCTCTCATAGACTTTATGGGCGAGTGTGGTATAGCGAGTCCACAGCTCACTGAGCAAAGGCCATTCATTTTTAAATAAATAATCCCCGCTCTCGCGGCGGTTTAGCGAGGGGGCGTGGACCGTAGCAGGCCGCGGGACAATCCGTAGTGTGGGCGTTTCTCACCGAGTGCACAGGTGAGGGACTGCCCACATGCGTGATTGCTCCCGTGGCTAATTTGCTAGGCCCCTTGCGTTATAAAAAAAGAAGCGCGAGTCGGTTTTGGGGTCGAACAAAAGGAGAGAGGACGGAGGTTATCGGGAGCAGGAGAGGAAGCAGGTCGGTGAGAGAGAGAGCCGTGAACGAGCGCTCACGGGCAGCTGCGAGGGTCTGTGGTGTTAGGCCGACACCCAGGTGTTTGAGTTGTTGTTGCTCCCGCTGAGCGACCAGGTAGCGGGAGTAACAAGAGAAAGATGGCTGGCCGCGTAAGGCCGAGAAGGCTGCGGGAGTCGGGAGGCTTAGGCGGTAAATTCCCTGGCATGAGCGTCCTGGTTGTCAGGGAAGCCAAGTCTCCGAGGCTGGGATGAGTGCCAGACCGAAGCCAGGGATCAGGAGGTCTCCAGTCTCGCGAAAGTGCAGGAGTTGAAGAGGGCAGCTGCAGAGAGCGTCTCACCTGCTGCAAAGCCTAACGGGGAGAAGAAGGTGAGACGCTAACAGAAAAGAAGCACCAAGCTTGTTGTTGTGGATTTTTAATGACTGCTCCAGAGAAATGTCTTAACCTCTGATTTTAACGGATTGTTTTTTTTTAATTTGTTGAATAACCTCCACGTTTTATGGATTATTTATTTAATGAAGAACTTTAAATTACTGCACTTTATTTGAACACCTGTTTTGTTGACTGTTTTAAATAAAAGCACTGTTTCACTTTCAACCATCCCCTTGCTCAGTTTGTTGCCCTCACTGACTAGCTCAACGGTAACATTACCGACGGTGTTGGGTTCAAGGGTTCCCAAACAGCAGATGGGAGTGTGGAGATAGAACCCGCATCGTCACAGCGAGTTATCTCCACACATTCTGGTTCCTAACAGCCTTTTTCTGTTGTTTCATGCACAAATCTGTGTCATGCTCATCCAACTGCCCATTCCCTGCATAAGTGACTGTTCTAGTGACTGAATTATATTAGCCTTTGCCTGGTTATCTTGTCCTCAACAGATGAACCCCTTTTAATTCTACCTAGGACTTCCTTATTTGTGATTTTTGCTGTCCATGGCATTCATATGCGCTCAATTGTAGTCAGTCTGCTGCTTTCAATGACCATGTGGCTCCTTATGGGTGGTAACAGATTTATCATTCCAACCCATGACATGAAATAGGCAACATTATAGGACGAGCTTCCTCATAAGCTTGTAACAGGTATTTAGCTCATACTGTATTTACAAAATTCACAATAAAATCAGAGCTTTTGCTTTAATTACCTGAGCATAAGTAAATTTAAGTATATACATTGCCCTCACAATAGATGAATAATGAAAGGAACTACTGTATATCACATATAATGACGGAGCTTTCCTTCACAAGTGTCAGCAGGGTGTCCAAGATGGGGACTAGACACAGGTTCTAGAACTCCAAACATGGAATCCCATAGCAACATTTCCACTGTTTTGTATTTTTGTGGACTCAGTTTGGCTTATTTCTGATGATGTAGCATAATATGTTGCAAATTACAAGGTTTGTAAATCATTTCAGCTTTAGTCTTTGAACCTTCCCAACTTGGAACACTTTCTTTGAACAATCTGCAGTCTGAATTTGTCCAGGCAGGTTAAGTACTGTGCAAGCAGTGTTTCATCATTGGAAGAGAACTTTGCAACAGTCTGATTTCAAAGACATCTTCTTGGTCATTAAGCCACACTCTGTGTTTTATCAGTTAGCGGATTTCCAGTTTTAGTTGATTCTAATATTATTTATTTTTGGTTTAGATTTTGCCTGTAAACTTTCACATCCATCAAAACATTTTAACTACTTTTTTTTACCTTCTTTGCATTCTGGACAGCATTTCCCTTTCTCATAGACGGGGTTAACACAGGGAGGTGGAGCACAGTCAGCCACTAAGCAGCGGGCAATGCCGTCTGAGTTGCATGTACACTGCTCACATTCCGAAGGCTGTGGGAAAGAAAAAAAAAACAAATACATAATCAAATTCAAAGTTTTGTGTTTTACATCCATCCGGCAGTATTTGAACATACTTTATACGTGTCAGGGTACATAGATTTAGGAAGAGGTAGAAACCAAACTTTAATGGGTAGCTGATCCATCATTGATCATACATGTTGGGCCAATCCTGTAAAGACTGTTCAATTTCTGTTTGGTTCATATGGCCACTCATGTTACTCGCATTACATTCCACAGTATCTCATTCATATCTTGTAAAGCTGGTGGAGGACAACAAACACATCGCCTCTCCCTGATAATCCATTTAGTTCAACACCTTATACGTAAAATTCCACCTCGAAGCCCTGTGAAGATGGTACATGAAGCTGAAGAAGTTATCGTAAGTTTGTCCCGGTTTCTACAAATTAAATTAAGAATTTGTTTTGTTTTAATTTAAAATATTAACATATATAAATTTCATTTTATTTTTTTAGTAAATGTCTGCCATCATTCAGCCCCAATATGCCAACACAGGGACATGAAAGCAGACTTTGCTTCCGTTACTTTTAGAGATATTACAGTATTTGAGCTCAAATGTCAATCAACCCAAGTACAACAGCTCAAGGAGTCCAAGCTGGATTTGTTCATTTGTGTCATTTCAAGTCAAAATTCTTCCTTGCTCCCTATTTAACTTAACTTAGTGTTTGGACAGGTTCCCATGGCCCCATAGCACTAAAACTGGAAAAAGTAGATTTAGCGAATCTATACTAATAAAAGGCAAAGCCCTTACTGGCTGACTGACTGACTTACTCACTCATCACCAATTCTCCAACTTCCCGTGTAGGTAGAAGGCTGAAATCTGGCAGGCTCATTCTTTACAGCTTACTTACAAAAGTTAAGCAGGTTTCATTTCGAAATTCTATGCGTAACGGTCATAACTGAATCCTACTTACGTACATATACACGGCCATAGCCTGCAGCTCGGTTGCCGTGTGAGGCGGAGTTGCATCCCCCATCACCACGCCTCCCATGTAGTTGGCTGCCTGCCTATATTGCATCCACCATACCCACGCCTCCCATGTAATTGAGTGCCTGCCCATATAAGGCTGTCCGTCAGCAGCAATCCAATAGACAGGCTGCCGCTAAATATTCGAAGGCAAATCAAAAAGTTAATACCGGGAATGCCTGTTAAACATCTTAGATTCACGAGTAGCGATTTGGGTGGTGAGATGTTTATCGACGTGATCACTGTAATATTTATATGTCATTGAAATGTATTATTATCAAGGAATGGTTTAAGCACCTATGTCATCAGTAAGGCACCAGAAAAAGGGACCTCAAGGTTACTATTATGGAAGTTAATTTAGAGCACGGATGCTGTGAATGTAAGAGCTGTAATAAATCATCATTTCATTTTTAACAATTTGTGAAAACAAGACATGGTGTCAGAATAGAGGCCAGTCATGGATTTTGTTGGAGTTGCCTCGCCATGAATTGACTGGGATTCTCTTAACCTGCCGGGAGAATGGAAAAAGTTCCGACAGCACGTGGAGCTGATGTTTTCTGGCCCGCTAAAAGGCAAAGACGAGAGTGAGAAATGCAGCTACCTGCTCCTGTGGACTGGGGAAAAAGGAAGAGACATTTTTAACACATGGACTCTCACCCAGGAGGAAGCCAAGGTACTGAAAACTTACTATGACCGTTTTGAGGCGTTTGTCATGCCTAAGACAAATACGATATTCACGAGATACAAGTTTAATGAGAAGACAAAGAGTATAAACGAGACTTTTGATAACTTTTTAACAGAGTTAAAATTGCTGGTGAAGGACTGTGCTTATGCAAACAAAATGAGATGGTCAGGGATAGACTAGTGTTTGGCACAAACTCAGCGAGAATGCGAGATAAACTTTTAAGTGCCGGGTCTTAGCTAACATTAAATAAAACAGTGGACATTGCAAGATCGCACGAGAGAGCCAAAGCACAGCTGAGAACCTTCGATGCATGTACTCCGAGCGGCTCACGTGAACTGACTGTGAAAGCAGTACGCAGACAACAAGCAAGAGCTTCAAAGAGCGCTGAACAAAAAACGCAGTACACAATTGAGAAGGCAGCAAAAGAATATGAAGTGAGTGACGCATACAAGCATATTCATAAGTGCAGCTACTGCGGAAACAAAGCACACGGTGGAAAAAGATAATGTCCAGCTAAAGGAAGACAGTGTAAAAAATGTGGTAAATTGAACAACTTCGCTAAAGTTTGCAGGACTGGGAAAGGTAAACCCGTGCATGCAGTGTGTGATGTCTCAGATAAAGAGGAAGACGAGCTGTTTATTGATGCAGTAAGAAAGGAACAACCCTCTGAAGCTGAGCAAGCCTTTGTAGACATATCAAAAGGAAAGCAAGGTGTAAAGCTTAAGTTTAAATTAAGTTCATAGACACGCTGTCGCTAAATATTTGCAGGCAAATCCACAACTTAATACCAGGAATGCCTGTTAAACATCTTAGATTCACGAGCACCGATTTGGGTAGTGAACACTTTGATGAATGAAACCTGTTATCTTTACAACGGTTGACAAACACGGAATGTAACTTGAACACAACACATCCTCCAAAGACGAACCTGATTGAAAGAAATAATGATAATCAAATCCTTGATGACAGCAACACTCATAACAGTCACAAAACAATTACATTGACAATTATGTTACGTCTGCGGTGGGTTGGCACCCTGCCCGGGATTGGTTCCTGCCTTGTGCCCTGTGTTGGCTGGGATTGGCTCCAGCAGACCCCCGTGACCCTGTGTTCGGATTCAGCGGGTTGGAAAATGGATGGATGGATGGATCATGTTACGTTATTTTTAAAATGTTTCCTTTTCTTTTTCATAACTTCTTTAACACACTACTTCTCTGCTGCGAAGCGCAGGTATTTTGCTAGTAGATGAATATATAAAAATATGCAAGGTAAGTTTTGTTGCAGATGCAACACAATACTATATAACATCAGACTTATATTAGTGGGTAAATTTTTTTGTAGGCTCTTTACTTTTATCTGACTGGCTAAACACAGTTCAGAATACACCGCTTCACATAAATTTAGCTGCAAGTGTATGCTTTTTGTACACCTCTCAGCCAGTTTTGCTATCATTATTTACTTTAAAATTGATTTAAAGGTGTTTCACTCTAAAAAAGGTACTATTCAAATTAGGAACGTGTGTTCTATTCCTACATTTAAGGCCCTAAGAGATTTTTTCTAAATCATTTCATTTTTGTATAGTGGTCTTCACAGACGACCGGTATTCTGTCACATTTTGGTACCCATCAAACACTTGTGCATTTCTGTCTTCTATCTGAATGATAGAGAGAGCTTAAGCACATCAGGTTTGTACCTTTTACTTTAGTTTTTGATTTCATCACCATTTTCGAATAGTGTAATTTCAGCATATCCAGTGTATTTACTTGTAAATTTTATTTTGGACATTCTGGATTTTTACTTTTTTCATATACTGTACTTGATAATTGCTACAGTTTATTGTTTTCTTATTCTTTCCTCCCCTTCATTGGTATTTGATATGTTTGTTTCTTCCAATTACTGAATATTCATTGCATGCTATGCCATATTTGACTTCTGTAATTTTTTTTTTTTATATATTTTTACAGTATTTTCCATTAACGTGATTCATTAGAGCTTCCAATTGTGGATTGCCTGTTAACATACCTTCCGTAAAA
Organism: Polypterus bichir lapradei; assembly: GCA_026402145.1. NCBI lineage: Eukaryota > Metazoa > Chordata > Cladistia > Polypteriformes > Polypteridae > Polypterus > Polypterus bichir. The sequence continues at coordinate 109,041,825 of JANRMT010062856.1, forward strand.
AAAGAATGTGATAAATTGAAGATTTATCACATTCTTCTCTGGGATTTGCAAAATTTTATATACATGTGATTTTCAAATTTTCTGTTTTCTCCATTATGATTGTTGGTACACTTGTAGGTTTTAAAATATATGTAGCAGACATATGTGATTAGAGAAAACTCCATTAGCAGAATAGTAATGCAGCATTTTAACTTGCATTTCCTTTTCTTCAAGAGCGTCTGTTTCTCAAGTTAATAAAAAAATTGGCACAATATTTAGTAATGTGATTAATGCATTTTATAGGTGCAGTGTCTAGTTTGTTTCTTGATGTCCTGCATAGTTTCTTATTTCACTTTAGTTTGAATCTCACTAGTCAGGCTTTGCACCACTTGAGTTCTTGCAAATCCTTCTGACATGCAGATAACAGCTTACTTGATCTTTATACATTTCAATATTAACACCAGTTGTTAAAAATAACTGAATTCCATGTATTTGTACACATTTGTAAGTGAGCAGACTGAACTTATTTTAGACTCAAACCCTGATTAGCAAATTTGACACATTTAATCTGTTACTGCTGTCATACTTGAAGAAAAAAATGCTTAAATCATAGTTTACATGGTTCCCTAGTTTTTACCAGTATTATTATGAAACATACTTTTCCAACCATTACATCCTTATTTTTCTATATTTTATTCTGTCCCTGTGTGTTTTTCTATTACTGTCTGTGAAGGCAGAAAAATCTGATATGGAAAGGTGATCTGTCAGCTCTATCTGCCACGAGTTGCTTCCCTTGCTTTTGACAACAAAACAAAATGTGATCAGGCAGTAAAAAATGGCAGAACACTGGCTCAGAGTGAAATGGCATTCTGTAAATAATTAAACCATACATTAGTTACATTCCTGAACACAGAAGTTAGGTTAAACATGCAGTAAAAGAGGCAGTCAGTCATTTTCTAACCCACTTATTCCTGAACAGGGTCATTGGGCGTGCTGGATCCTACCTCAGCTAGTATAAGGGTGCAAGGCAGGAACAATCCCCAGGACAGGGTGCCAGTCCATGGCAGGGTGAACACACACACCAGGGCAAATTTAATGTAGGGAGTCCACCCAACCTGCATGTCTTTGGATTGTGGGAGGAAACCCACAGAGACAACGGGAATAACATGCAAACTCCACGCTGGGAGGACCAGGGACGTGAATCCAGGTCTCTTCACTCTGAGGCATCAGCACTACCATGCCGTCCACAGTAAAAGATTGAAATTTCAATTTGATTAAGATAAACAATTCATGACACTATAAGTCTATTAATATTATAATTGAGACAAAAATTCCATTCAGCAGCATTCATGAAGAATTCTTTATTATGTGGTTATAGCAGACAGTCACAGCTCTGGTGACCCACATCACTCTAATAAGACGATTAAATCCTTTCATTCTTGAACCCAAGCAGCCCAATATCATTGGTGTCATTCTGCACAGTCAGGAGTAGCAGCTTGGCAATATAGCAGTGGCAATAGGTGTCATAGTAAGATACAGAGAAAGGGGTCAGTATAAGTCCACAATGATTGGAAAGCTTCTATTTTTGAGCAAAAGACTAACAACTAGAGCTGCAATATGATCAGCAGCTCAAATCAGGGTTGGTCAGATTAAATTAGTGAATCGTCAGCCTGGAATTCAATACCAGGATTGACAGGGTATTTCTTACACAAACAGGCAAGTCATTCTACAACTTCGGTGCCTTATAGCTAAAAGCTCCAAGTTCCTCTATTGTTTTATTTATCTTTAGAATATTTAATAGACTGAGGTTTTGTAATTGTAACATTCAGTCCTGGATGTTCTCAAGCATGCATGTCAGAGGATTACCTTTTGGGCTCATCTGAGGTATGTAACACAACTCCAGGATGTGAGGAGGCACTGTCGCTAACTGTGTCGTCTTCCCTTCCCTTCAGTGCCGAGAAGATGCACAGTGAGGGAAACTAACCCTGCCCATTCCAGTCCCACCACTATAAAGCAAGGTTGCCACAGGATGGAACCGCAACACAAAGAGATTTACAGCCGCTAAAAGACTACATGAAGTTATTTCCCAAAAAGTTTTTTGTTTTGTGAGACAAGCACCTGGTTTTGTTTTATGCTGTTGAAAGGACTTAAAATGGGAAAACCCAGCTAGTGTCCCAACATTTCTTTTGTCTGCAGTGATTCCCTCAACAGACAAAAATGTAGTACAGTATATACAGTAGGCATAAGTTAAGATGAGGAAGCAGGGCCAAGGCCATTTAAAATTTACATTCACTCAAGGATTTGTTTTTGTGATTTTAATACTTAGAAAATAAAGTTCTAATACTGAATTGCATTTTACTTTAACTTATTACAAACAAGAATGATGTTTACAGTCTGCGCGTTTAAGCGCCCCATGCAATTAATTGAACATTTTTCATTTTGGGGCTGTTTTCTCCTGTTAAACAAATTGCATGACCTCCTTGTGGGTAGAGGAAAAAAGACATGCGAGTCTCTAATGTAGACAACCAAGGAAAAGCATTTTTATGAAGGGACGAGGCTCAAATCAGGACAGAAGTAAGGATTGTAAAGAAAAGACAAGGTGAAAAGAAATAAAATAGCATGTATAGTTAACAGTGTTAACCCCTCACTTTTGTGGCTGCAGAGAGCCCCTTAAGTGAGATGTGCTTAGATTTGAACTGACCAAGGGTTGTATTCGCTCCCAGCTTGTCTTGGACCCAAAGACACCACTTCCTGCTCTGCTTCTCTCTCATACTCTTTTTGTTTCTAGGGAAGTAACACCTAAACTCACAGCCACAGCAACTGGTATCCAGAATTGAGCTATATAGTGCCTGACCTCAGCTTTTGAATTAAATGGGAGATAGTGTTTTTGCTGATAAGTCAGTCCACCAACTTTACATTATATATAAATATATATATATACATATATATATATATATATATATAGTAAAGGTGAAATAAAAATAAAACAAGATTCAGTATGTGGCCATACTTCTTAGTTCTAGTAATGCAGCATTTTAAATTACTGAAAGCTACAAATAGAACAATATCAAACGTCTTTGAATAACGCATCGCAGTAGTGAATTTTACTAGTAATAAATTAATAAATTATCTTTTCTATTTCCTCCATACTTAACATATTGGAGACACTTCTAAACTGGAAGAAACAGGTTTTAGACATAGTATTATAAAGTGTGTACTAAAAGAAATATTGATAGGTGTTAAAGAAAATTCAAAAATTGCACGTTGAGTCAGTAAAATTAATGCTTAGATCTATTAACTTCAGAAATGACAGGACCTTGTGGCAGACTGTGGCATTCAAAAAAATTTATATAATTTCATGTTTTCCTCTACTGAAAAACAAGTAGTTTATTACTCATCAAATCCTTTTAGTGGCTGACATAATTAAAGGCATAGCAGGAGAAATGCCATTTGGGCCAAAAGAAAAATACAGTTGATTATCATCTGCATACAAGTGAAAGATGATATGGTTTCCGAATCTCCCAGAGGCAGCATGGAAAGTGAAAACTACCTATTAAAGATGTTGTTATTTATGGAATGACAACTATAGCAGCACTCACGCTGTCCATTTTCCCAGGGGGCAGCACAATGCCATGTTCTTCGAAGTAGGAACACGTACTTTCGATTGGTTTCCTTTTCTCTGTGCCCCTAATGCTCCTGCTGGTAGTCCCTTTCAGATGCCTTGTACTTACATCACCCCCTGGCATTTCTCATGTAGCTGCACTGACATGACGACTTGCTGCCCTTGCTAGCGCATGCATTATGAGAGTTCCATATGGCTGTGCCTTGTCCCTTACCAGTTTGTCTTGATTGCGGGTCCGATCCCAACCAGGCTAGCAACAAGTAAGTGATTTAACTTTGAAGAAAAGCTTTGCTAATTATGAGACACACTTCTGCTTGGTTGTTGTAAACTACACAATTTTCATTCAAAAATACAGTACAAATAAAAGTTAGACTAAGAGGCTAGATAACAAATGAACATGCTAGTGCCGAAAGACAGGACATAAAAAGGCACTTACTGCTAAATATTATACCTTGAATTAATTCTGCAGATACACTCTGAGTACAGACATCATTCATTAGTCTATTAGATAAACAGTTAAATTAGTCCCCAATTCACAGACTGGTTGTAATGAATACCATTAGTAAATATAGCCCTCTGCAGTGGAGTTTGACACTCCAGTACTAAAGGATACAGGATTTACAAAAAAGAAAAAGAAAACACAATATAAAGTAAAGAAAAGAATCAAACAGACTGTCTCTAAATTAGCGGTGTGGCACCACAATCTTGTTGTTTGAGATGTTTAGCTGTTTTCATGTGACACACTTGATGCAGTCTGTTCAAATACTGATGCAGTCTACTTACTGCCTAACTCACCTACTGCCTGTGAAGTGCTTCGAATTGACTTCACTTAAAAGTGAATTTTCAGTGCAGCAGACCCACTGTGGCCAATCCTCAATTTATCATAGAATTTATCAATGCAGACACCTTCTTTTTTTAGACACTAAAAATGAACAATTAGATTTTGGTTTTAAATAAAGAAGAATGTAAAATGTATTTTTTATGAGATAAGCTGCTGACGCACACAGCGACGTCTTCTTATCTCTATCCACAAGGCTTTTTAGCTTGTTGGTTGTCACTCCATACTTTCTTTTTTTAAATTCTAAACTACAGAAAATCACTTTCTTATTCTCCAAAAGAAATCTGTTACAGATAACTATTTCAATTTCAGGACCCACTACGTCATTTTGCAAACTGCAGCAATTTGAGGCAAACTATTGTAAAACAGCATGAATTTTGAAATACTAAATCTAAAACTTATAATAAAACCTGGTTATCTACAGTAGGTTTTTAGACTACATTATATAAGCTGTATGAGGTGGTGTTCAACTGAAATAACGTTGCCATGAGCAAGGGCATTACCATAATGACTCAAGGCAGGGCTTGGTCTTACATTAAGTTTCCCAGGTAGAGAGACGGAGAGAGGCACTGTCATATTTGCAGCAGGAAGGGTTCAGGGATCCAGTGGGTCATCACTTTAGACAGAGATTGGCTGCTAGAGGGTAGGCCACTCAGCAGCAAAAGAGAGAGAGGGATATTCAGAGAGGAAAACACCAGAGATGACGCCATCTTCTGGTTGCTAGAGGGTTAGGGTTAGGGTATAAATAATATATATAAAAATGCCTTCTATCTAATGCAGCAGGGGAAGCTGCCATAGAAGTCTGAATGGAGTACTCAGAAGTAACTCAAGGATGGAAAGCTGCATCACCACCAGAAAATAATAAAAAGTGGAAGTGTTAGGTGTGTCTGTGACAAATGGTGGGAGAAAGATTGGCGCAGGAAGTGAAGAAAAAAGTTAGGTACTTTGGCACAATGCTTTGAGGTGGAAAATTAGGAAAGAACCCACCAAGAAGATGCTCACCTGAATCTGTGAGAAAAGATCCACAGAAGATATGTTTTTCCCCCATTTCCTTTGTACTTTTGTGTTTTAAGTTGATCCATCCCTTGCTTTTCAATAAGAAATTAGATTTTTAAAATTATTTTTCTGGAGTTGGAGATGCTATAAGAGTGTGTCCCTTATGTTGACAACTACTGCTTGGATGGCAGAATGGCTAGCCCTCCATCCCAATCATTGTCTCTGTGGAGGTTGTGTGTCATTCCTCAGTCAGTGTGCAGTTTTCTCAGAGTACTCTAGTTTTATTTCTTAATCATAATGATGCACACATAGTTGCCTCAAACAAGTGCCTCCCCAGGTGGTGGATTAGGGAATGCTTACCAAATATGGAGGTGGACCAAAAAACTAGAAGGTAAATGAGGATTGTCAGGATTGATCTGCAACTTATCTAAGAAAGAGCACACTACAATTTGAAACTTTTGTTGCCTCATAGACAAATCCATTCATCGGAAAGGCTTTGGGAGAACCCTAAAACCTAATCTTGGGAGTTAGATTCCTGAAGATGGCTTGTCATTGTTCACTGATATAACTATGTCTTGTGGGGAGGTTGACCTGCTGCATGGGCAATAACTGATTTTGCTTATCATTCTGCCCAGATGTGCATTCTGGAGAGAGGTACAGGTGGGTGTTATGTATGTGAGAGCTGACAACCAATGATCACTCACCTGGAAGTACAATGCTACAATAAATACAACACATCCATAAGGAATAAGATACAAAGGTGTTTTAGACCACAAAAACACAAGTGAAACCCATCTGCCCAATGTCTTGTGTTTATCATCATGACAGAATGGAAAAAGGAGAGAAAAAGCAATTGCAACTGAACTCACCATACCAGGATAGTCATTGTACAGGCACCAGTGCTGTCTAGCAGCACATTAATTGGATGCCAGCATGTGGGGAGCTTGCAATACTTTAGAAATCTGAAACTGTGCTGGAAAGGTATCACAAATTTATGTAATTTGCCATCCCCTGAGATTCCTAGCCCTGTAATCTGACACCCACAAGATAGCAAGTGAAGCAAATGCAGTCGTGAAGTGCAATATCCCCTCTGAATCCAACACATGCGGGGTGCCACTACCTTATGGCAGTTGCAAGACATTTACACACAGTAAAGAAAGCCTTTATCAGTCTTACCAAGGCATTTGACTTTGTGAAAAGGAACGGCCTCTACAAATTCTGCTTAAGATTGGTTGCCCACCAACACTGCTTGGTATTGTAAAATTTTTTCATGTGGACATGAAGGAAACCATTTTGTATGACGACTCTACACTAGAGCTATTTTACATCCAATGTGGAATGAAGAAGAAGTACAGTATGTCAGAGTGCCCTCCCATGTTAGCATTTTCTTTGCAACTGTGTTCAAATGTGCCTTCAGAACAATTACAGCAGGCATCTGCCTTCACACAAGATCTGAAGGATGTCTTTTTAAACCCTTCGGGCTCAGGGCTAAGACTAAAAATGTGCAGAAAAGTTATCTCAGAGACTATCAATTTGCAGAGGATGCAGCTTTTATCACCCACACATAGCAGGACTTACAAGAATGTATGAATCGCTTTGTAGAGGCCTACTGTATAAAGACTTTGGGGTTACCATTACCCATAAAAAAACAGGTGCTGGATCAGGGTGATGAGCAGCTCCTGTCTATAAGAATCATAGACCACAAGGTGGAAGTTGTGCATGAGTTTGTGTATTTGGATTCAGCAACTTTGACCAACTATCCATTGATAGTGAGGTCAGTAAACACATTGTTAAAAAGCCAAGAGCCACTACATTTTCATAACTGTCAAAAACAGTTTGGGTTAATAATAAACACACAAAGCACACTAAAGTTCTAGTGTACAAGACCTGTGTACTGAGCACCCTACTTTGCGGCAGTGAATCATAGACCCTGCATTCAAAGCAAGAATGAAGAACTCAGATCCTTTTATATGTTCTGTTGTAGGAACGTTTTTGGCATCTCTTGGAAAGATAAAGTGCCCAACAACTTGGTGTTTAACACAGCGGTAATAATCTCCACGTTTAGCCTCCTCAATCTGAGGAGACTGTGCTAGCTGGGTCATTATTTTCACATGAAATATGGTTGTATTCCAAAAGACCTTCTCTACTGAGACATCATGTCTGGCAAGAGGCCAACTACATGGTAGATGCTAACATCTAGCAAATGCGCTAGGTGGCAGCAGATGCAGAGAAGACTCTCTAAATATGAGGCCAACTTGAAGCAGCACACTGACGAAAAGAGAGTCAGCAAGAACAACCACCCTCAAAAAACTACAACTGGTCCAACACTCTGTTGTCTGAAGTGCAGTACAAATTGCCAATATCACATCTGACTCTATAGCTACGGCACACATGGTTTCTTCATAGCTACTGATTTGTTCACCAACAATTCCATAATCCTTTGGAGATTAATTGGTGCCTACTTGTGCGTGTGTGTGTGATAGAGAGAGTACACCCTGTAATGGGCTGGTTTCCTGTCCATATTTGATCATCGTGTTGCACCTGGTGTTGCCATTATAGGCATTGGTCCCTTGCAGCCCTTTAATTGGATTAAATGGGTTTGAAAATTCAAGGATACACCAAAGTTGCACTTAAATTCCACAAGACTAAAAATATTTTGATTTTTAGATCTGATCACACACTGCAATGTACACCAGCTTAAGCATGAGATATCAGGTCAACTTGAACTGCATGACAATGGCAACAAAGGTCATAACTGGAAAGTATCAAGGTGTCTTTTTCTTACACTTAATGCTTTCACTTTTGATTGGCATTGCAAATATGATTACCTGTAACTCTTCTTAATTATGCCAACAAATGTTTCTACAAATGCATTTTTATTACATTCATCTAGTTTTGCCAGCACAGAGGCACCTTATGCCTACCAAAGCGCAAATTAACAGACCATCTCCTTACAATATCCATTTTCATTCATTGTTGACAATCATCTATTCGCACATTGAACAGCTTAAGAAGAAAATCACTTAGTCAATCATTACAATTAAGTTAGAGCTGGGATCACACTGTGGACCTCAATTCATATTTAAAGATCAGATTACATGCATAAGTCTGCTGTGCAGTCCTCGTATGAATTGCTAATGCTAGGAAAACACAAGTGCATGGCCATTGTGCTCCTGCTGTAATATTTGTACAGGTAGTGCTTTAGTTGAAGATGTATTGGGAAGCAGACACAGATGTTGGTTTATTGCTCAAAGTGGACATTTGTCACTAACAGGTTACTCACACCTTTCTTTCAAACTCTGTGACCAAATATAAGTACATGGCACTATAGACGGAGCTGTTATACCATCATGTGTAACATGGATGTGATTTTCAACCATAGCAGTGCCACAAAATAGATAGTCTTAGAACTTATCGACTGTGCATCATGAACAGAATTTTTTTTTGTTTTTGCTATAAGAAAAAACTCTGTTTTATATGTGTGTATTACATATGGGTACACATAATATTTAAAATTATGTTTAGGTGACATTATGTTAGGTATAATTCTAATTGCAACCCTGCTCAGGATAAGCAGGTTTGAAAAAATGCTGGATGGGTGGATGGATGAAACAGTATATGGAGTGTCAATGTGTGAAAATATTATCCATAAATACAGCAGGCCTACATGGCGAACAGTATATGTATGGCCTACTACAACAACGTAGTTAAGATTTCTAACTAGGGGATAAGACCTGGCTTAGTTTTCCACTCAAAAATGATTCATTTTTTATATTTTACTTACCCCAACATTCTTACTCTCATATTGTCACGCAGAACAGAAATAACAAAGATTCTGATAGAACAGGTGTCTATGGTAACCAATGCAGGACAACACTGAATAATATCAAAAACATCCTGAAAAAATTTCACGTTACTAGTGTTACATAATCCACACCTCAAATCACCCAGCTATATGCTCACAACGTCTCAAACACATGGGACCACTTGTAGAAAATGCTCCCATGAAAGAAAAAAGAAAAAGAAACATGTTGAAACGGGACCGAACATTTGAATTAAAAACCAGTCCATTCATTGGTCACAAGCCCATGCCAGTAACAGCTTCTTCATTGCCTAATGCGATACCAACACTGCAAAGTGCAATAAGAGTTTAGTAAAACTAAAGATTAAACGTTACAGAAAAAAAAGTGAAAACATTATCAGAGAGACAGTACAGTTTGCCTTGTACTTGTGTATATCCAAGATACTTCAACAACCAGAAGGCCAGTTCATTCATGTAGTTTTACAGCTTGCAACTAAATAATCCCAAGGTAATCCACCTGTGGATGTGACTATTAATGTAATGACGAGAAGGGGAAGGGATCTACAATTCAAGTGCTCATTGAACTTTTGTTTATGAGGGCATTTTCTACAAATGGATCACTTAACAACATTTTAGTAAAAATACACGTTTGGGTTTTTGTGAGCTTTTTTGTGAGGATGACTTGACAAAAGAATTATGAGATGAGAGTACTGTAAGATTTTTTCATGTACATGTTTTGATATTGTTTGCTGTTGTCCAGAAACCTTTACAACCTTTTACAAAGGACCTCGATGAGATATTTGGACAGCAAAATAAACAAGCCTGATGGACTGAAATAGTCTCCTCTCATTTGTCAAACTTCTTATGTTATGCTGGTCACCATAGAAGCCTATTCTATCAGAGACTTTAATCACAGATTATCTTTCAGAACAAAGATAAAAGAAAAAGCTTTCTCGGCCATCACTACAAACTACGCGGAATAAGTAAAATATAAAAAAATGCATTATTTTTGGATAGAGTGTTCCTTTAAGGCTTAGGATCCTGCTGTATCTGGATTAGGCAAAGTTGCTTCTGCCTGTTAAATAGTGTGAGGCATGTAGAAGGAACTTTAGATACATGTCATGGAAAATCTCATGGTCCCCTCCAGAAAGAAACAGGTTATGAGTGAAGTAAATATTGTGCAATGTACACATATAGAGGTTCATACTGTATGGACAGCACATTAGCACGGTGATTAGCAATACTGCTTCATGGAATCAGTTTCCTAAATTTGAATCCTGTGTCTGAATGTTCTCTCCTTGATCCTTAAGTTACTTCCTTGTACATTAGGTTTATCAGCAATTCGAAATTGACCCTCTTTGAGTGAGTATGGGTGTGTAAGTGTTCCCTGAGATGGACTGGTGCTCTGTTCAGATCTGTTTTCTGCCTTGTACACTGTCCTTTCAGGATAGGCTCAGTCCTTTAAACTGCAGGTTCACCGCGTCCATTGTGTTTATTTAGGTCTTCATTGAAATAATAAAGCTATGACGCTAAACCAATAAAGTGATAAATGTGAAAAAAACAGATTTATGCTTATGAATTCTTAAATCTGTTCACTGATTATAAATACTAAAATGCATTTCTCTTTTTCTGTAAATAAATAAATGTAGAGCCCCAATTAACTTGTTTGGATGGACACCAGGCACAGCTGTGTGGTGCCTCCTTAGACCAGTAAATGCCATTTCTTCTTTAACTTTTTTTATACATGGTGCTTCATTTCATTCCAACAGTTCTCTAATTTTAGCCTGCTTTATCAGAAAATCTAAATGTTAACAATCAGTAACTGTGCAGATCACAGTTCCCTCCACCCTTCCACTCCACAGTTCAAATTTATTTTTTGTTGTTCTAGGATTTAACTCTTTACAGATAACCATTTTTTCTCAATATACTGTTTCCTGCATCTGAGTTCCCCTAATAATCACTTGAAATTTGTAATATTATGCCAACAATATGAATGCAGTTCATCAGTGACGGTTTAATAAACAAACACAGATATAATGAAATTGGATCTTTTTAATCTATTAAAAAAGAAACTAATACAGCGTCGTCCAACTGAGGCAATGGCCCAGTTTGTATCCTGCTAAAAATGTGGTAAAAACCTAGGGGTTTTCATATTTATGTTTAATTGATTTCGTAGAAGCACTGAAGTAGTGCTCAAGCTCCTACTTTCAAGCATAAAAGGCTTATTATTACATAAAATGAAAATACCAAAATAGCTAGATATTTAATCTAAGTAGTCAATGTGAATAACTCTGCATAAACACTCAAGGCAAACTGGCCACAGGCACGCAGCCAACACAAATAGACACAAACCGTGGAACCAAAGCCAGACTCGCATCTGTAGTGTCCCATTCCAAAAATGCTGTTTAAACAGCAATGTCTGGACCTAGTTGCATTTAGAAGAACGTTTAATTTCTGGCCTGCTGTCTGTATTTTATATACTTACACTAAATGTAAAGTAAAAAGGTAAATGAAAATAAAGAAAAACTGCTGACCACACAGTAAATATGTTGAAGTATATGTAATTTTAATTAAGAGATGAAACTAGCTGCAGATGTTTTAATTTCCCTGATTCAAGCAAGATGTCACAAGAATAGCTGACAAAAAAAGTGAAAAAAGAAAATGATATTCATTGTCTTTAAGAACACTTGACAGGTAGAAAAAATGGGCATCAGGTATTTATTATGCTCAAAATAAATATGTTCTGTGCCAAACTGTAGGAGAAAAAAAGCGCAGCATATCACTTTCAGGCAATAAACTGACACACAGACAGTATCGGCAAAAACAAATCCCCCAAAAAAACAGGGGTTTAAATAAATACCTTCACTATAATTAAAATCCAATAACTTCTTATGATGCCATTACAATTTGCTCTTAATAAACAATAGCCAGCAACTTTTGTCCAAGATAAGTAGGATGCTTGCATTATTATTAGCAATGAAACAGGTGTCATCCTTTCACCACAATTGTATCTGCCACCCTAAAAATTGCTTTTAGACCACTCCTGCCCCCTACCAAATTTTATTTCTTGAAGTAGCCATTTCCTCATTTCCGTATCACAGAATGTCTTGACTTCTTTTTGTTGTGCCACAAATGCTGTAATCAAAATTATAATAGGGTTACATTACATACAATATTCATATTCGTATTTCAAAACACTATAAAGCAACACATACTTATCTCTAGATCATCTTCTAATGCATAAAGCTGAATGTGTGTTTGTGTATTTGGTATACAGTATAAGAAAGCACTAGCAATGCTACCTGTTGAAGACAGGTCATTTTGATATCTCTTGCCTTACGTGTACCCTCAGCTCAGTACTTCCTCTCTCAATCACATTCCCATAAAGCCTGCTCTCAAACCCTGCCATTTTGAGGCACCCTGCTCTCCCTCATGTAAGTTTTTTGACTACCACCAATGGTAGTTGCCGGTTCAAATCCCATAAATGCCAATAGGAACACTGTTCTGTTGGGCCCTTGAGCAAGGCCCTTAACCTGCAATTGCTGAGTGCTTTGAGTAGTGAGAAAAGCACTATATAAATGCAAATAATTATTATTTATTATTACATTACCGACTGTGAAAATGCTATCCATATTCTTGAGAATACTTCCTGTCTTTGAAGGTGACTCTCAGCATTCCTCCTACACTGCTCCTCAGTGTTCTCATGCATATCAGCCTGTCTTGCCCAGTGCTTCCTCCATCAATTGTATTTGACTGAACCAAAACAAAAGTGACTAATCAGACCAAAGCCATAACTAACCAATCAGACTGCTCTAAGGCACGTATTATGATTACATAGACATGTATGTGTGTGTGCTCGTTTGTGTGGGTGCATTGTAGCAAAATCAGAGTGTGGATTTCAACTTCACCTTATATTGGACAGGGAGGATTCTAGTAAATGAGCAGACAAAAACAGTGCTGGTGCATCTTGCCCACTGACAATGCAGATGTCTAATATCTGAGATTATTGGTCCATTGTTGGCTAGGAGGGATCTCACTCTGTACTATCAATGCCCACAATCAAAAAAACTGCATGGTTTTGGGTGCAGTTAAAGATGCTTTGTTCCAGTGGGACATTGTAAGAGGATTGGCTATGGAAGTACCAGCATTTACTGGATGGGGCGGGCAGCACAGAAGCCTTCCTAGGTATCTTCCCATTTATGTGTGGCTGCACCAGGAGGTTACTGTGACCCTCTGGTTCCAGCTCTTTCTAGGATTTCTCAAGAGGAATGGCCAAAAGAAGCTTGAGTCCAAATTCTGGGCTGAAACTTGCTAAATTGATATTTTTGTTTTAGGTTTCTGTGGAATATACAGCAAAACTGAGAAAACTTTGTATTTATGCCAAAGAGGAGTCTTGGCTTCAGTTATGGCCAAAGATTCTGTTAATACTGTTACAGGGAAAAGCTGAAAACCATTAACATATATCCATATGTAATTTTTGCTGTGTGACATCCTGGCTGCACCTTCCTGTTACAGTACCAGCCAGTAAATGTCATTTAAATCTTTCTTCGTACGAAATATAGAATGAAGTTCATTGGCAAATAATGTGGCAATTTATTTAAAACACATATTAGGACTGTCTCATTGTCTGAACAACAAAAACAAAATACTTCCCTTCTCATCCTTTGCAGGATACTGGATGGTGGCATGAAAAAGAGTCCATAGTACAGTGCTGCAATTTAGATGATAAACAAAGATTACATGACAAAAGAAGAATGACAATTTGTGCTATAAAACTACATTAAAAGAATATCCATCCATCCTCCAACCCGCTGAATCCGAACACAGTGTCACGGGGGTCTGCTGGAGCCAATCCCAGCCAACACAGGGCACAAGGCAGGAACCAATCCCGGGCAGGGTGCCAACCCACCACAGGGCACACACAAACACCAAGCACACAATAGGGCCAATTTAGAATCGGCAATGCACCTAACCTGCATGTCTTCGGACTGTGGGAGATAACCGGAGCGCCCGGAGGAAACCCACACAGACACGAGGAGAACATGCAAACTCCACGCAGGGAGGACCCGGGAAGCGAACGCGGGTCTCCTAACTGTGAGACAGCAACGCTACCACTGCGCCACTGTGCAGCCCATTAAAAGAATATTTCACCCAAAAATAATATTTTTTGAAAATGTAGTTTGTAGTGGTAGCTAAGAAAAAATGTGATCTCATGTTTTCATGGAGAAATTAACTACTGAATATTTAAACTCATTGGAGCCGATCGGGAGCCAATGCTGGATGGTGCCAAACAAAGTGAAAAATGTCCATGGAAAAAGGAAAAAAAAATATCTTACGTAAGTTGTGTCACATAATCCACATGTCCAGCATTTGTTTGTATGGTCAAAATGTGTGCATTTTTTGCTAAAATATTACTAACAGTTACTTCCTGAAAACGGCCGCATTGAAAGGTGTCTCCAGCAGGGGGCCCTTGCTTCCTGAGAATGAGTTTGTTAGTGACTGCAACATGTTACTTAACTTTAATCTTTAAAGATATAAAATAAAATGGTGGTATCCCTCCCTACTGATACAGCAGTAATGTTAGAGAATTACACTCAGCTTTTCTTTAATGTCTGTTTACACTGCAAATAATAATTCAAAGGAAGCTCTTGACAAAGCCTAGTTGTACAGTCGGGTCCCAGCACATTAGGTTTCTCAACTTTGACAATACAGAAGGCATTCTTAGGAACTGGCAGCGACGTTGTCCATTCGTCTGGAGATGAGCTTCAAAGTTCAGGACAATTGTCAGAGCTTTTTATACAGTTTTTATAGGTCAAAGGTCACAAATGGTAAACATGTCCAAACATTTCAGGAGAGCATAAATGATAGAGAACACCAAAAGACGAACCTACAACAACCAAACATGGACACAATCATGTACTGTCATTGCATGAATAAAAAATAGCACCCCAGTTGCTGTAAACCATAAAGTGTCCATGTGGACCACTGGGCACACCTGAGCTCTCCAATAGCCTGCCCAAGTAATTCACTCTTGTCCTATTTCATCTCTTTGCTAAGTTGCTTTTATCGCAGTATCAGTTTCTCTCTCTGTCAGCTGGCATGCATAGTTTGGATGGTTTCAGCTCTACCAGTGCATAGTTCTTAATTTGAGTAAAATCAGGTCTTACGAGAGAAACTTCACAGATAACGGTGGCATATTTCGTTATTTTAATTCAAACACAGACCATTGTGGTAATAATATCTTTCCTGTTTACAGTCAATGCTGAGTTTTAGGAATTAACTGTTAATAACGGTTAATAATATTTTAGCAAAAAAATGCACACATTTTGCACATTTTGACCATACAAATGGATATCAGACTACTTTAAATTATTGGTTCCAAACTGGGAATTATTTTAATATGATGAGGTCTTTCATAACAATGCATACACAAATGTTTAGTTTTGTAGTTGATTTGCATGATGTGTGTGTCATGTGTAACGCTCTCGATGGGAAAGTCACATTAGCTGTTCAGAATATTCTTGCCAATTTCACAAAATGCCACCTCTCCAACTATAACACAGTAAAGTTGGACTGAACCTTGAAGTCTGTTAGACACATTTTAAATAGGAGAAATTAAGTGATCACACAGTCTTGAACATTTCAGGCTGTGGTGCATGTTAAAAGAAGTTAACTTGGCAGAAAATATATCTTGGCACCATATGTTTAATTAAATTAAAGAACACTTGATTTTCTGCCAACAAAAAGGACTAATCATCCAATGCAATAAATTTCATTCCACAGAGGACCCATTAACATGTGGGGGTCAGAGCGTAAAGGGCAGAAGGCTGCATGTAAACTGAGCATGCACTTCAAAACACCTCAATGAACTGCAGCATGGCGCTACAGAGAGTTGCCATTTTTAAACTGCAATTATACAATACACAAGCGGGCAGACAGAAAGACAGACAGCTATATCTGAAGCCTCTAAGCACTGGGGTGGCAAGGGCATTTTTACATTATGAGAGTGATGGTAAATAGGTAAAATTGTATGCTCACCCTTTATTCACAGAACACACACAATACATACTGAAAAACTAGCCTGTGTTTTACTTTTTTTTTTTATATAAACCTTTTCCTTGGGGGGGGAATGGCCGAATACTTTACAGATAGAACAGATGAGGCATTATGTGTAGATTCAAATGATTTAAAATATCTATAGAGTATTATCTAGCCACCATAATGTCCCCTCATAGTACATGACTTTTTCAATGATTTTCAGTTGTAGACATCATTTATATAATCTTAGCAAGTCGAATGCAAACTCTGCATGCTCTGGTGATTGTTAGTTGTGTAGTTTGACATCCACACCGAACAGTCCAAAACTTATCCTTATATAAAGAATTTATGTTGATTTTGTCTTATATTATTTTCTCTTAAGACATATTGGCAGACTTTGAGTGTGCGAGAGTTGACAACCAATGGGTGCTCACCCGGATGTAAAATGGTTATAATGCAGCCGCAAGGAAACAGGAAGCACTTGTTTTGGACCTCAGAAACAGAAGAGACACTTATCTGTCTAATGTCTAGTTTTTACATACCATGACAGAATTGAATAAAGAAAACAATAGCACAGATTGTGACTGAAGATGCTGTACCTGGAAAGCTTTTGTATAGCTCTGAATTGGTCAGGTAGCACATTATTAACTATCAGAAAAGAGGCACACTCACAATGCTTTGGAAATGTGAAACTGAGCAGGACAGTTATGGAATTGTAGTTTGTCAGTCCCTGTGATTCTTAGTCATGTAATGTAACATTCTCAGATGATGAGATCAGTAATTCTAGTCATCAAGCTTGACATCCCTTCTGACTAGGAGTCATGCAATGTGTAACTGTCTTCACATCAATCTGTAAAAGTACTGAGAAGCAGACAAATGTCAAAGACGGAGCAGTGCATTTTTACCATCAACTAGACATACTCCATTGTCTTATGTATCAAAGATGGCTGGTGAAATTTTGAATCAAGAGGATTACTGTTTTGTAATTAGATAAAGATGGCCTTCTTACAGACCTGCCATAAATGAATCTCAACAACACAGAAAAATTTGGATAACTAATAATTTTACTGCTATTTTAAGTACATTGTTGTGACTATTTTTTCTTAGTACAGGCAGTCCCTGGGTTACGTACAAGATAGGGACTGTAGGTTTGTACTTAAGTTGAATTTGTATGTAAGTCAGAACAGGTACATAAATTTAATAAATGGTATTGTTGACCGACTGTAACCAAGTGCTCTGCCAATGAATGATGGAGTTTCACCTCTCTATGACCTTTTTATTATTTCTATTTTACTTTCAATGGTGATGGTTTTTCTCTTCTTTACTGTATCACTTGCATCAGATTTGTGTTTCAGAGACTTTGTTGAAGGGTGAAGACAAAAGATTAAGATGAGCTCTTCTGCACAGCACTGTACATGCTATCACCGCAGAAAGGCACCAGTCGTCAACACGTCTGATGTACTGACAAGAGACAACTACCTGCTATGTACATAACAGTACAAGCAGGCTTGCTATTGAAAATGACTGGGGGCATTGACGGGCAGTTCATCACCAGCCCATCTCACAGTCACCTCCCTACGGTATGCTACCTGCAGTGTCCGCCCACTGAGAACGAACACGGTGTGGCCAAAGGCGGGTAGTGAATCGCCCCCATTCAATAGGCCACCATCAATGCACACTACAATGCTACCCCCCGCCGCCCCGTTCACCCTCAATGGCTTCCATTCAGCCACAACAGTGTCACCGCTTGCAGTATTACCAGCTGCCCACTGAGAATGAACGGAGCAGCCCTGTGTGGTGGGCGGGCAGTGAACCCACTTGCCGCCGGGAGCCGCCCGAGGGACACTACACTGCGCGGGCAGCGAAATTGCCCCCCTCCAACCACCGCTTGCAGCGTCCCCAGGCCGAAGATGACGGAGCGGCAGTTACTGAGGCTGCAGCCCCGTTCGTAAGTCATACATCGGATGTCTGTAACCTGGTGACTACCTGCACTGAAAGGCATGCACATTTATAGTGTCACTATTGTTACATGTACTACAACAACAGATTCAAAAAACAAGTAAAGTCATCGTACATCTGACTACTTTAAAGCATTTCATTTTAAGAAGACATAATTCAGCCTCTTCTTGTTCATTTTATCCATATCCAGTTCAAAGGTCAAAAACAGAACCTGAATATTTAGAATTCTGAACCACCTTTTTAGTTTGTCCTTTTGTTGTTGACAGAGGAGTAATGGGCTTCGGAATTCTACAATTTTTAAAATACTCTTACTCTTTAAAATAGAAACTTAGCTACCAAAAAAACATTTCCACCATTCAGTAAGATCAACTAGAAAAGGTTTATGACCATCTTCCTTACCTTGTAAAAGACTAGTAGTAACAGGATCATCCTCAGAATTCAGTATATGCCTGTCATTGTACGAACTCAGTACTCTACATTATCCTAGAAGAGCAGTGTTAACCATGATTAACCTCACCAGTTAACTTTCAGAAATCGCATCAGATATGTTGCACTTGATGTTTCATCAAGAAAACAAGAGTAGTGATTTAGTTTTGATTTTATTTGCCTACTTATCAATTTATATGTCTACAAGAAGAAGAAGTAGACAACTGATAGGAAAGGATGCAACATGAGCCTCTTCTCAGCATAATGTGGGCCACCTTTACAACTCCTTTGACAAAGGTAGCTTCAGAAGTAAAGTGCATGAGTTTTGATTACCAAATCTAGAAACATGCACTGCTGAGGCTGAAAGGATGAACATCTGCTTAGCACACACTGCACTAAATACCTTTAGCACATTACTCTATAAAAATAAAAATAAAAAACAGCAGGGGGCACTGTGAATCAACAGTTACCTGTCCATATTGTGGTAAGAGTCTTGCAGTGAGCAATGATTTAAAAGCAAATTACTTAATTTAAAAATGCAGGTAATTTACAGGCAAAGCAAAATGCAAATATGCAAGGTATATACACTATAAATAATAATGGCTCTCTTTGGTATTTATTTATATAAATATCCTTTTAATGGGGTCTGGCTACTGCAGGACATGCATTCCATGTTAGTGATTTCTTTAATATGAAACAAAAATGGAATACAGAACGTTCATGCTGTGCCATATTCCCCTTCATCTAATGAAAATTTTTCCAACACACTACGTGTTGCCATTATTTATATAACTAAAAACAGAACTGCCTACTTAATTAAATACGTGTCTTATAAATTAATGCAGCAGTAAATTGGATTTTGTTATGCCTGTTTACTGTATAGGTAGTAAATGATTTCTTTTAAGATAGCAAATTAAAAAAAAATATCTTTTTAGAAATGATTACAATTGTAAACTTGTTTTTATTATTCACTAAATTAAATATATATATATAT